>OZ026617.1:99458635-99621135 GCA_964020975.1 Hermodice carunculata
TATTTAAGTAAGTGCTCAAAGTAAACATGCGTTTCTGAGTTTGCGTGCAAAATAAGAGTTTCCTTGATATGATGTGTTGTGTTGGAACGTTGTGTTGGGAATGAAGCTACAGAAACCATAAACGGGGGAAACCTTCAAACAAATGCTCTCTCCTTGTACAGAACAATTACCCAGGATGCGCCGATTCACTAATTTAGCGATATTGCTTAATATGTCTTGTTACGCAATATCTCTAGATCGTTTAGCGATATCACGGAGTCATTTAGGTATATCTCTAAATGGTATAAGGATATAACTAAATTATTCAAAGATATCACTAAAACGAGACAATTTAGCGATATCGTCAAATGATTCAGAGATGTGAAGGAATATCGCTAAATTATTTAGTGATATCGCCAAATTGGACTAAATATCAAAGCGGCTTGTCAAAAGATTATCCTTGATTTGCATGACCACTTTGGCAATGCCATATTGCAATGATGTCTTTAATTTAGTACTTGTGATCCTGTTCTCAATCCAGCTACTACAACCATGTGACATAAAAGGTTATACTACCTTTTTATATAAAGTATCGCAAAAGAAACTATGTTCAAGTGATATAATGTTTAGCAAGAATACTACTTACATGAGCACGAAGATTTCTTGATTATGGAACTAACAAAATTTCAATATCGTATAAGTTTGGTGTGGAGGACATAAATCATCACTTATAGATACTATACTTTTTTAACATAAGATGATCGTTTGAGTGATAATAAGCATGCCTGATCATTTGTATATACTTTGGACGCATCATGGAATTTTCCCTGTTCCGTTGGTGCCACCGCTGTAAAGAGGAGGTTTTCTCAATAAATTATTATTATTATTATTATTATTATTATTATTATTATTATTATTATTATTATTATTATTATTATTATTATTATTATTATTATTATTATTATTATTATGTACGGCGTCGCAAACAGCACATTGCGTCACAATCACTTATTTTAGACTCAAGGCTCAAATTATTCCATTCGACTGGAGATTGATTTTATATTTTGCACCCAAGAAAAAATGTCATTCAGGCCATAGTGTCACTTTGCGTGAAAGCTGCCTGTTAAAAGAGGGAATATTAAAATAAATTTCTCATCGCTTGATGATCAGACCTGTACAGCTGGTACAAGCAAAGTTTATTCCTTTACTATACATTATGGTCACAAATCTTGCTTATTTTCATAGAAGCAGCTGTGGCCTTAAAACTTTGTTACAGCAAGTTAATTTTTAATGCGACGTAACTGAACAATTTGTTTCATTAATACTAAGTATTGTTCAGTAAAATTCTCGATTGCGTGGAGAAAACTCCGGTTTACTATATATATGGGGGGGGGGGGGGTATGTTCTGTTGTGTGTGGTTTTGTTTTTTGTTTGCTTTTTGCTTTTTTTTTTTTTTTTTTTGTTTTTTTTTGTTTTTTGTTTTTTTGTTTTTTTTGTTTTTTGTTTTTGTTTTTTTTTGTTTTTTGTTTTTGTTTTTTTGTTTTTTGTTTTTTGTTTTGTTTTTCTTTTGTTTTTCGTTTTTGACCAGATTTCCTTTATTGTTTTGTATCCAAGGTACTTACTGGTACAAGTAAGAATAATTTTTCTTTGAATATGTTATTTGGGTGTCTCATATTACCTTAAGTTAATAAATCAGGATAAATATGTTTTGACAAATTGGTAAAGTTGAGTCTGTTCAGAGAACCTTTGTTAAACGCTTCGGTGAAAGCTGTCTCTGTGTCACGTATTTCGGACTTAGTAGGCAAGTTTTTGGATGATATCTTTATGACACCGAAACGAATGTGACACAAATTGTGGCCAAATCATGTTTGGATTTATAGACAGATGAACCGCTCCACGTAAATAGGACTCATTCGGGATCATTTTAAAGAAAATCCCTAACATACCTGATATGCCAAACGAAAAAGTATCTCATTTATTTTACTTATTTGTGATAACACTGTATGTTTGACATGGTCGTGTGATTAAGGCCCGTAAGTTGGCATGGCGGTTCGGCTTTGCCTCTCGCCAACAGATGTGGTCAAGGCTCAAAATTTAATAGAAGAGGAGACAGAGGAGATTCTGGATGAGGACGTGGCACAGGAGGAGGGAGCATTTGGGAAAATTTGAGAAATAGATTGGCGAATTACGCGCTGAAGATTAGTCTTCGTTAATATTGATTGATTAATTCATTGATTGATTTCCTCAGAATATCTCCTCGGGAATTTGATGAGCTGCTGGCAAGTATAAGCCCCTACATAAAACGTCGTTACCAGGACCCGCCAGGTATGAGATTGATGACCGCGCTGAACCTTGCACCAGGTAGAGACACCCTCAGTCCAGGGGTGCATTGTTTCAAATGATAAATGATATGAGATTGGCAATCACAGCTATAGGTCAAATCTGGAAATAGGAAAGCAGAATACTGGTAAAATTTAATTGCACAGACAAGGGAGAGAAGAGTGTTTCCATATGTCTTTATCGTTCTGAAAAGATCGTCGATAGTTCAGTCAAAATTTAATAAGGAGCAAGCGGAGGAGGAGGATGACGACGATGATGTGATGATGACAACAAGCTCACTTGTTGCTCTGCTGCAACATATATACGTTGCCATAAGTGTTAAAAAAATTCGGCCAAAGTGATCAAGTGGAATATACATTACACACATACGCAAGCGCCCCCTCCCAAACTCCCACCCATCACCCCCACACACACAAGTACTACAGTTACTAAGTATTATGAGTAGGGTATTAGAGGGTTCCAATTATTGGGGGGGGGGGATATGGTTTAAACATATTTTATTAAAAAAGAATAACAATTAGGAAGAAGGGCTATGCCCCATATTAATCCTTCTTGTTGGAAAAAGACGGAAACACAGGACAGACATCACAAGAGTCAGACGGTTAAGACCGGCCGCCTATCGAGACAAGTATGTGTGCATGGACCCGGGAGGCGGCACAGCCCAGGCTGAACGAAATGAAGATTGGCTCCACAGTAACGCAACACAGATAGAAAGGCTCGTAAAGAGAGTCAAAATGAATATTGGGAAGTACAGTGTAATCCAAAAGTAAATTGCCGTATCAATATGAAATCGTTTGGTCTTTCCTATGTATTCCTGTACTGCTAAAAAAAAAAAAATAATAATAATGTTGTTATCAAGATCACAGTCACTGCTACCATATAACATAGTACTCATACGGAAGGGTGCCACACAGTTGATAGTGGTATGAAGGATGTCTCGAGCAGTAGTGTATCGAGGACAAGTGAGAAAGTAATGCCAAACACTTTCAGTAACGGCTCTATGCGAACAAGCTGCCGGATCTTCAACACCAAGATTGAGTAAATGTTCATTTTGTTGACTGCGACCCATACGTAATCGGGAGTGAAGGATAGACAAATATCTTTTAACAACATTTAAAAGTTCTGGATACTTCACGGGACATGACAAATTAAAGGATTAGTTATTTTTCGTTTGAATTGAGACAGAGATAGTATATTTCGAGTTGCTAGCGACAGGAGATTCCATAATTTAGCTGCTGAGGGGGAAAAGGATTTCTCAAATAAGACACTTCTGGTATCAAAAGCAGGTGGGCCTAAATCGTGCAAATTTTGACGTATTCTGAATTTATACCTAGGGTTCTCGTCAACTGAAAAGTTAGGTAGCTAGCGCAGTATTAAAGTAGTTTGGAGCAAGATTATGGAGCATTTTGTACATCATAATAAGTTTAGGACGGTCTCTACATTTATATAGTAATTCCCGTCCAGTTTCCTCCCACAATTTTTCATTTGGAGTGGTTCTCATTGAGGTTACAATGCGGGCCGCAGTCAATTGCAAGTCCTATAGGAGTTTTGAGTCATCCTGAAAACAGTCATCCCAGACCACACTGCCATGCTCTAAAATAGGCGGTATAAAGGAAGTATAGATCTCTTCTAGTGTTTTACGATCAAGACTATATTGCAAACTTTTCATGATGTTTAGCTGCTTAGAAGCTTTCGTTGCAATTTGTTTAATATTTTCAATCCATTTTAGCTCTGATTTAAGAATGAGACCAAAATGTTTATGGTCAGAAATGTTCTCCAGTTCATGGCCCTGAAAAATGAGGGGTGGATGGTCGGGGATGGGGGGGTTCCTTTTAAGAGAAACAGGCATAGTATCAGTCTTAAGAGCATTAAAAGATTCCTAGGACCATTGGTCTTAGGAATTAAGATCGCCGTTTATGGCAGTGGCAGCATGTACTGGGTCATCGACAGTGAGGTAAAGTTACGTATCATCAGCGAACAATTTAGCATTTGAGTTTACAACGTTAACTAAGTTGTTGATATAGATTAAAAAAGCAAAGGACAGAACACTGATCTTTGCGGCACTCCATCCTTAATAGTCCCCCAACTCGACGACTGACCATTGAGGACTACACGCTGCTTTCGATCATCAAGATAATTTTCGAACCATATCAAAAGTTTATCGACAATTCCATTTTTTTTTTCAGTTTATGTATAAGCCTGCTGTGCCAGACTTTGTCAAAGGCCTTGCTTATGTCAAGAAAAACCATTCTAACTTCTTTTTGTTGGTGAAAAGCTGCGCACAATTAATGATGAAGAGAAAGTAGCTGGTTGACTGTAGAGTCGCCGGGTATAAATCCCGACTGGTTTGCAGAGATGACCATGTTCTCTCGGAAAAAGTTGAAAACATCTTTAAATACTATGTTTCCAATACTTGCCCTGTGCAACTTAAAAGAGATATAGGGCGATAGTTGCTACGCAAGTTCTCTTCACCTTTTTATGGAGAGGTGTAACATGAGCCTCTTTCCAAGTGGTCGGAAATAGTTTGTGATCTAGAGATAAATCAAATAATTTAGTTAGAGATTTGTAGATAGCTGGAGCGGCTTCTTTCAAGAGTCTAGCACTGACACCGTCAGGACCAGTTGCTTTGGATGTGTCGAGGCATTTAAGAATGTCCAAAACTTCATCTTCACATATATGTTAAGATTTCTAAGAGTATTTATTGGGTGGTCAGGTCGTGTAAAGTTTAGAACCCAAGATGTATTGAGGTTGACTTGGCTTAAGAAAAAAGAATTAAAGATTTCAGCTTTAGATACATTATCTGTTATACGTTTGCCGTCACTCATATTAGTCTTTTATAGGCGGGTTCAGTTTTCCGCCGAAACAAAATGTTAGAACACACCACACAATGGCGCAATATTAGAGACAAGGGACCGTGTGCTGGGAGCTATGAGCAATGACTATTTGATATTCCACTCATTTTCTGGGTACAGGGCAAAGAGACTTTCTCGACGCCACCTGTTCACCCGCATGTTGTTGATTTGAGAGGAGCTCCAATAATAATAATAATAATAATAATAATAATAATAATAATAATAATAATAATAATCACTGAACGCTGACTCTTGGCATCCATCCTCTTTTTTTTTAAATTTTATTATTTATTTATTCATTATTATAAATTCTTCTTTTGGGGGGGGGGGGGGTCCAAACTAAAATCTATACAACAAACGGACCTGGAACATACACCTTATGTGCTGCGCTTTACCCTTTATGGACTTTGACGGACATTTGGTGCTAACATGTTCATGATGATGATGATGATGTCTCGCTCAACATAGTCATAGGCACACGGTCTGTGCTTTTAAATGAGAACTGTGATAATTTGATTTTTAAAGCTTGTACCCAGCTTAAGTGACACAAATGTAACTTAATTTTTGTTTTATGTACTAGTTATGATTTTATATTATTGAAGATAACTGGTTTCTTGTATGTTTTTACTTTAGTGTCACATTTGCCGGACGTCACATTTTATTCTCAAATGTTGTTGACAATTAGCGTGAGTTGTTGCCGTTTCTTTTATGTTAAAAAAAAAAAAAAAGACAATAAATAAAACTTGAAACTCGACCTCCGGCCCCCCCCCCCCCCAACACACACATACTGCATCATAAATAATTAGCCAGTTGCTTCCATTTGAATAAAAACGCAATCTATGAATATTGTACTGTCTTGTTTTTTGAAGACATGTTACACTAAGTTTTCTTGCCTGGCATTTTGAAATTTGTTCCAATACTAGAAACATATCGCAAGTGGCCAGTGCTGCCACCCAGCGAAATTCAATTCATCCAACAGGACACGAGCCTACACACGTCATCGCGCGTGCTCAGTGCATGCCTGCAAGGCCTAGCAAGGTGCAAATGAACTTGGGAATGCCAGTGGAAACTGGCATGGCATCGCCCGCTTCTTCAGGGTTTAGCCATTAAAATTATGTTGCAGATAGTTGGGCTTGCAGTAGTAGAATGTTATGCAGTTTAGTGAAAAGTACTTGGCTTGTCTCTTTCTCAAACTTGCTGCGAAAGCTATGCAATCACCCATCAGATATCTGTTTGTACAAAACATATCCTACAGCCTCTGATCGTGTTGACCTCCCAGGAACAGCCAAGGTTACTTGCGTCCGTACCGGAAGAATTTTTCTGTGACAGCATGGAGAGAAAAATATCACCCGATGCACATGAATCTGAAAGAAAATGATCAATGTTTTTTTTTTTGTGTGTGTGTTTTTGTTTTTTGTGTTTGTTTTGTTTTTGTGACTCGTACATCAAAATGAACGTGCAAGCGACACATGTTTAACAACATTGTATATACCGTTGTTTATAACTTATAACTTGCTCATACTGTACAAAAATATATCAACTGGTCAACCTACGTGGATTTAACGGGTTTGTTTCCCGGCGAACGTGAGTGGCAAGCAACGACGGCAGGCGGCTGTACCAGAAAGATCCAAGTTCAGCGCTCACAGCAATGGCTCTCCGTAGAATTGGACGAGAGCTTTTCAGAGTGACTTACCAGACGGTATGTACCCAGATTGGTGTACAATTGTATCTGGCAATACAGTGCATGTCAATGATGCTGATTAGTGGCATTTCAAATTAGTTTCTATAGATATTAGCTGGAAAGGAAACTTGAAAGGCTGTGTATAGCCAGCCAGTATGAAGACATGCAGCTGCTGACAGCACCATAATATTAGTGTGGCTCTCCGCTTCTGTGCCGCGGTCCTGTGTGACACAGGTGTCCTTGGAAAAAGTAAGGGAGGGAAAAGAAAAATAGATAAGGCGGAGGAAACCATGGTTATGTTGTGAGAGCCAGGCAGTGTTGAGCCCTCGCGCTCAACGTCCGGACTTAAAGCGTAATGGCAAAACGCTGGCTCGGGGTGCGAGAGGTCCCGGGTTCGATACCTGGCTGGACCACAACATTTGGTGTCCGGGTGAACACGAACGCACGCCAACAGGCCGCTGTGGCTTACGGTGGTTCGTCGTTGGGCTCGGCCGGCTGGGAGTCGGAGGGGCAACGGCTGGTGGGGTTGTGCTCGTCGTGTCTGGGCCTCAGGGAGCCAGCATGTGGGGTCAGTTCGGTGCTATCACTGGGCATTCCTTGGTCCTTGGGAGAAAAGGGGAAGGAGTGTAGTGAGGGCCAGGCAATGTTGAGCCCTCGATCGCGCTCAACGTCCGGACTTACAGCGCAATGACAAAACGCTGGCTCGGGGTGTGAGAGGTCCCGGGTTCAATACCCGGCTGGACTACAATTAACAGTTATCCTAAACAGCTCGTGCTGCCATGTTTTCCAGGACCAGAGCCGAGGCAAAGGGTCCACCACACATTCTCTGTGGTTGGGTCCACCACACACTCTCTGTGGTGGGCCCTTGGTCCCAGATATACACCCCTACAGGCCACAGACTACAGTTATAAATCCTTCTATTTTTCATATTAGCATTTTTCAGTCTAAAATATTTTGAAATTCCGTGAACGGCATTTAACAGATTAAAATGTCAGAAAAATGTGGACGGATTTTTGTCATACAATTCCCAGCTCGTTAATTTGTGATAATTGAAATACGAAACAACACCTGGATGTCAGTATGAACTGTGCTCTTGCCAGGGTCACATCATTGTCCTTCCCCACCATAAAGTTCCCACCTGGCCTGGAAGACAGTGCACCTATATGACCTCCAATGAAGCAACTCTGCGATGCAGCAAACCTGACTTAGCTAACTTTATTTAAACAGAAGCTACGGCATGCTGAAAACACAGTATTTTCGCAATTACGGACTATCTCCGTTGGGATGCGCAACCAGCCAATCACAACTGTAGTCTGTAACCTAATAGACTTATCAAAATTTTTAAAACTTGTTTAACTGAAGCCACAACTTGTTTTCTGCAAAGGATTTGCATTAACTTTATCAAACTTCAATATTAAAGAAAATATCAACTTTTTTGCAAGCAACCTTTAAATCTGAAAAATCAGTTTTTATGACAAAAAAATTAATTAATTAAAATTTTGAGGAAAATTATATAATTGCATCCAATCAATTCTTTTCTGTCCAATATGAATACAATACACAATGGGCTATGATGCAAACCCATAATCACTTGCCTGCATGTCCTGCCCTTACAATGAGAGATCAAATTACAATGCCCCACCCCTTAATTTTAACCCCAAATTTGAATATATTGCTAAAATTTTATGAATTTTTAGGTGAAATTGGTGATTTTTTTACTATTTATGGATAGATTCGTAACATTTGTCTACAAAAAATATGACATCTATCACTGATGAGGCATTAATGGTGGATGGGGGGAGTATCAATTACACCAAGTCAGCATCTAATACCAGTCATTATGGCAGTATTTTCCTGATATAATCTGAATTATGGCAGACAATGGAACAGTTTCAGTGTTTTAACATTATTAGCCCATCAAAGTGCACAGTTTAGGACCAGTAGGTCACAGATTAGAGTAGCAGTATTCAGCAAATTATGTTTTTTGGTACTAAAATTATGGAATTTTAACGCGCCCTTTGTTTGAACATTAGGAGGGCAGTTGGGTGATCCAGCTTCCATTTAAACCAATAGTGCTGTGCCTTTTTTTCTGCAGTAGACTGTATAAGTTGTGGTTTATTGACATGGTTTCTGGTGTATGTGCACATATTAGAAAGAAAATGACAAAATTTTGTACAGTTACTCCAATATCATAAATGCATATTTGTATTCACAAGTGCTCTGATTTTAAATTTGATAAGCATCCAGTTATCAATCCAATTATCAGGCGCAAGTGTTTTCAGGCAAGTGTTTAATGGAAGCTAACTTTTTTCCCCTTGTTTCACTTTCTGAAACTCTTATAATTTTATGTGGTTGTATGTCGAAGTTCAAATGTTTTGCCACCTATGTACACTAGCTTGGTAAAAGTTATAAAATCTGCAGTTCATAAGTGCTGTCATCCATATTCATGGATATAATTTGATTCATTTATGTGAAAATAATATGCTGATGAACTCAACAACTCAACAAAGTCAGCATGCCTGATTTTAAATGATTTACCCCAGTCAAATGACACACATATATGACAAGCTTTTGTCTACCAAAAAAAAAAAATAATAAAAATAAAAGGGGATGGGGTGGGGTGGGGGGGGGGGAGAAACAAAAACAAAACCAAAAAACCAAAAATTTACATTTTACCTAAGATTTGTACAGCTCTATTGACAGACAATGCGCATTTTTTTCTGGTATGCCGAAAATCACTTTGACATGATTTTGTATAAACAGCTCTGCATATGAATGGAGGCTGTAGGCCTACAATGACAATGCCACAAAATTAAAAGTTTGAAACAGAAGGTCACTAAGTTTCATATCAATGGGATTAGCATAATTTATTCATATCATATTAGCATTGTTAATTTCTCATACACACATGATTACCTGTGTGGTACCTGTGAGGTATCGCTAAATACAAAGGGCTATGGAAGCTATCTATCTACCAAGCAGTCAGCAAAGGAGGCATAGCCTGTGCACTTGTTAAATGTCTTGCAGCGAATCCTGTTATTATTTATGCAGTGTGGTTCCACTGATAGGTGCAACATGTCTATGCACAATGATTTGTGACATAAATGTGATACTTCATGAATTTTTAGAAAATTGAGACTGTTAAACTTGGTATTCACAGCCGATCTATGGGTGTAAAACTTCTTTTCTCCTTTCATAAGCTGGCCCCACAGGTACACAATACCATAGCCCGAACCATTTGCCTTGTGATCTACAGTCCCAGGATCATATCTTGCATGCTCCATCCATGTAAAAGTTGTTAGGATCACTCAAAATTGTCCAGGCAGATGTCAAAAAGTGCTGACTTCCCATTTTTAACTTGCTTGATGGACGATAATAGAATAACAACATGACCATGTGAGTCCCAATACATACAGAGTTAGCCCTAATAGGCCACAGACTACAGTTATAAATCCTTCTATTTTTCATATTAGCATTTTTCAGTCTAAAAAATCAGCATTTTGGTATTTTGAAATTCCGTGAACGGCATTTAACAGATTAAAATGTCAGAAAAATGTGGACGGATTTTTGTCATACAATTCCCAGCTCGTTAATTTGTGATAATTGAAATACGAAACAACACCTGGATGTCAGCTTTATACAGGTGTATGAACTGTGCTCTTGCCAGGGTCACATCATTGTCCTTCCCCACCATAAAGTTCCCACCTGGCCTGGAAGACAGTGCACCTATATGACCTCCAATGAAGCAACTCTGCGATGCAGCAAACCTGACTCAGCTAACTTTATTTAAACAGAAGCTACGGCATGCTGAAAACACAGTATTTTCGCAATTACGGACTATCTCCGTTGGGATGCGCAACCAGCCAATCACAACTGTAGTCTGTAACCTACACTCATCCCTCAGGGTTCATACAAGCCTGGAAAAGTTTTGAGAAGTTTGGTATTTCATGTCATGGCCTTCAAGGCCTTGAAAAGTCTTGAATTGCACACTTGTGTCTTGAAAAGTTTGGAAAATCATATTTTGTACAGCTTTAGGTATTTTAATTAATTTCGGACAGAAATGTGAAAGTTTAGTTAATTGATACCTGTTATTTTTGTTACATGTTGGCCCTGATGTTACTACAAGTTAATTTGGAATTTTGGACAAATCAGTCTGGAAAAGTCTTGAAAAAGTCTTGAAATTTGTGGCCAGACAGGTGTATGAACCATGTCGCTTGTAGTCCCACTCCCAAACGAAAAAAAAAAAAAAAAACAACAACAACAAAATTCCCTCATACACCCTATCCCCGCCTCTAAGGCTGAGCACCATGTGTAATCCGTCATGGCTAGCACCGTAAAAAGGGAACGCAGCGTTTATTTTTCTAGCTTATGGTATGTACCTCTGTACGTATATACACACATTTATAATTATATACTATAAGACTAACAACACTGGGACAGACCTAAGCCTAAAAAATTTTATGGCCAAATGGGGAAGTAAAACTGTAATTGACAGTGTGACAAGATTCTTGTATAATTATATAATTCATGAAAAAATAAATTAGTCCTTTACAAATTTGTTGAGCCAACTCAAAGAAACATTGGTATTTGGTTTACATTGTATTAACTATAATTGTTGTAAAACGTAGGACACAATATCTGTATTTACAGTGGGTATATATTGTAAGCAATACATACAGTAAAATCTCCCGTGAGTGGCTCAAGCTTAATGGAATGGGAGGTACCAAAGGATAAAAGTTGTAGCATTTAATATATACAACTTTTTGAAGGCACACAGGCAGATATGCTTTGAAGCAAATCTTGTTTTCTAGTCTCCACATTGTATTTGAACACTCGTACTGTACCACAAACGCTTTATGGAATATCACTCATAGTGATAATGATTTTGTGTATTTTCATGTAATAAAAGATATTGAATTTTATTTTTTATATGACTCAGTTACATTTATATTGTAGTTTATTTTGTTAGTTGTATAATATCAGATCTAGCCTTGTAGGAAAACGAAACCTGGGGAATTTTGTTAATTGCAACTGAGCCCAATCAGGATAACACCAATTTTATAAGCAAAAGGCAGTTACAGGCACATCGAAAGGTTACAAGCATGGCAGGTGCATGTACATTTAAATGCTGTACCATCATTGTTTTAATTCAGGAAACATTTAGTAATTCTGTTCAACATATACATGTATTATGGCCTCAAGTTTTCTGTGAGGTTAGTCAACATGTATGCTGTGCATACATTTAAACTGCACAAAAAGGAGCTTCCATGTGGCATTTGGTCAATGAAGAGTTGCTCCTAAAATCTGATTTCTTCATAGCTTCATTTGGCTGTAAAGTTTCTTTCCAATTTGAAGTTGGTTGAGTAAGTAGTGACTGTCATAGATAATGCTCCAAAGAATGGATAAGTACCTAGGAATATTATACCGCAGCACTTGGCCAATAGGAGCATAATGAAATCTTAGTTCTCCCTTTCGTCACCTTATCGTGACGATCGCATGCATGACTGAATTCATAGTTCCGCTGGTCTACTGTTACCAAGTGGGACACACTATGGACATGCTATTATGATCACAGTGGAGGCCTAACTTTGAAACTGTGGAATGTAACCCCACACATCCATGGAAATTTGTCAAGATTCTACAATTTGCGCATATCAGCACTACAGCTTGGTACAGTGCAATTGTATGCATGCATATTGCAGGCACAGTAGAGCTTCAACTTCATCAAAATTACTCTTTCAAATGTCCACGTTTTGTTCACATCTATACACTTGAATATGGCTGTGGATGACCTGCTAATAGTGGGGTCCCACTTCACGCGAAATACCGTTTAATCTCGTCACGCGATCCTGGTGGTCAAAATTGGAAGATTAAGTTTTGTTAGGTTGGTATTATGGGACATATTTTCTCATTAATGAATGGTCTTTCTATTTTTCACAGACATGATCATGGTGATTAACGTTGATTCTTCTACCCAATAGTCAAGTAAATTATATACAGTATAGGAACCACTGTGGAATGATAGTTATGAAATGAATGTGTCAACATGGCCCATATTGGAAAAAAAAAGGGGTGGGACAGGTCTTGCCCTTAACTATTCCCCATACCTTGGCTTCAAGCATGCTCCCTCCCATTGTCATGAATTCTTTCCTGAACCAGCACAGTTTTCCAAAGATTATTAAATGACCCCACTGTGGAACATGTATACATGTAGTGATGCCTCAGCCTTGTTGTATAAAGGACAATGAAACAGTTATGCCCTTCCATTGGGACAGATGTATATTAAAGCTTTACTCATGAGACAGATGGAATCATCAAGACCTTTGTCTCGGGTGGTTACACCTTTTATTGTGGTTAATGAAGGTCTGGTGGGGGAGGGGTGTGGCAAACAAAGCATGAGTTTTCCTATATCCTACTTCCCCATTACCACCAACAATCCAGTTAATAGTGGTCTCCCGCTTAGCTGTCAACCGATTCACGTTCCTAGTTATTTTTGATTTTTAATCTGTGTCATTGTCAGTTGACACAATCTGCGCTCATTGCACTCTTACAGGTAAATGTTAACATGAACTGTCCCCTGGATATCATTATGTGCATGATGGCCCTAGGTATTTGGTTTCATAATCTGTGGTCATAATATGGATCATTGCAA
Organism: Hermodice carunculata; assembly: GCA_964020975.1. NCBI lineage: Eukaryota > Metazoa > Annelida > Polychaeta > Eunicida > Amphinomidae > Hermodice > Hermodice carunculata. Next base: position 99,472,140 of record OZ026617.1, read on the forward strand.
TTATAATATTAGTCTTGAAATAACTTTATCTGACAACGTTATCATGTATATAAACATGTATATATATTTTTGTTTGTTTGCAATAATTGACTGATTTTCATACATTCATGAACTGTCAGAAACAGAAGAAAATAACTGTTAGAAAGTCTAAGATAAAAAATGTCACAAAACAAGGTATTTGACAGAATAAATGAACAACTTGCATTTTCTAAATGTGCAACTTTTATGTGCATGATGTATATCTTCTTTCAGGGATTAATTAGATCCAGACTTTTGCAGACAACATCCGTGCTGAATGAAAAGGTAATCATGCGTTTAACACTGTTAACAAATTTAGCCAAATCTGACTTATCTTTTAGCTAACCAGACTTCTCAGTTGGCTTGACTTGCATTAGTATGTATCATATGATCATCTGTCATCATTTTCTTCATCCACTGTCTGCCAATAATTCTTATTGTCCTTTACAAAAATTAATAACCTGGATTTTATTCAAACTTACCTTGGATATATACCTTTAGTGAATCCCAACCAAGTTTATTCAATGGATCATGTTTCACTGATTTTTGGATTCTCTGTGATATTTTTTGTTCTTTACCTCCTACCTACCTACATGTGCCTACCTATACCTACTGCAGCGGACTTGTCAGTCAACTGAGGTTATAGGATGGGTGCTGATCTGTCATCTGCCCATCTGTGTCTGTGCAATTGTTTTTTATTTCTGCAAAACCATTAGTAAGGTTCACTTCAAACTTAAGCCATGTACATGTACCATGGTTAAACCTCTGCTTAGTGTGTTCATATTGTCATGCTCCAGCGATTTCAGGAACTTTTATTAAGTTTTTATCTCAGCTGACTTTTTATAGCTGATGTTATATAGAGAATCTAGTTTATTTAGGTGACCTATTGAGTATATCATTGGGATCACGAGTTGTTGGATTTTCATGTTTTTGCGAAGCTGTGCTGAGTGAAAACATGAAAATCCAACAAGTTATCCCAACTTTATCCCCAATGGGCCACCCATAGTGGATTTTCTTTCTCCTATATGTCAAAAAGGGCAAAGACACACCAAATCAAAGTTCTTTAGGAGAAATAAGTTTGAAAGTGATACCATTTGGAAATTGGAAGGAGTTGATATTCTATGCACTAGTAGATTTTAACAGCGGTGTTTGGACATTTCAGCGGCGGTGGGCGGTGGATGGCGGCGCCCAGCGGTGGATGGCGGCAACCAGCGGCGGTCGGTGGCGACAAGCGGCGGTCGCCGCTGTCCGCCGCTGGTGGCCGCAGACCGCCACACTCATTCTCACCTGCTGTGGAGTCTCAACAGGAATGGGCGGCGGTGTGGGCGATACTGCCTATCACCGCCGCCCGCCGCCCTGGGCCGCAGAATGCCGCTCATCGCCGCCTTCTGCCGCAGACAAACTCAAATCACTCCAGGGAGCATCTGTTTCTTTCAGTTGTAAGCTAAGAGAACAAATATATGCACCTTTTTAACAAATGTGTGCACTTCTGGACCCAGGCTGGGTGACAATAAAAGTCAATATGTACATATACACACACACAGTCAGAAGTCAATATATGTATGTTTAAGATTCAAATTCTGCAATTGTAGTTTGGCATGTGTAATACTATTGTGTGTTTTTGGCTGACAGTGAGCTTTTGTTTGCAGTCAGCATGCTGTTGTCATAATTAAAGATATTTATTCTGATAATGATGTCTTGATTAATAATTTATGAAATATCTATACATACATATATATATATATACACACACATACATATATATATACACATACATACATATATATACACACACACACACACATATATATATATACATATACACACCCATACACAGTGTGTGTGTGTGTGTGCATATAGTAGATAGTCCTACATTGTGTGTGTGTGTGTATATTATACATATTGACTTTTATTGTCACCCAGCCTGGGTCCATAAGTGCACACATTTGTTAAAAAGGTGCATATACAGTAGTCCCTCTTTTGAGCGACCACCCCTAGCGCCGACAAAAAAGCGGTCGTATAATGCAGGTGGTCGCTCATTGGAGGAATCGCATATGCACCACCCCAAATCCATGGCGGACTTCCAGGTATTTAGGTAGCGAGGTACGCAAATTTCTGCCACCACCAGGTCATCATTATCGATTACATATGCTGTGAAAAGAAATTATCATTTATCAAATAAAACAATTACAACCCTTAAAATCTTTATTTCAATAAAGAACTCTTGTCTGGGAGCTGAAAGATGTGTTTCGCAACTTGAAAATATTTGCCGGTCTTGAGTTTTGTCATTTTCCCATTACGCTCAATGGGCCCGATACATCGCCGGGTACGGAGCCTTCGTTTGCCAAGTAACCAGCTTAAACTGTCATAAAATAGTTTTGACGGCATTACTCACTGTCTTAACTTTATTCTACACATTTGGTGGAGCCTAACTCACCGTAATTCATAAGTTATGTATCAAAATAAGACTCGGCACTTTCCCATCGCCACCACGTGTGGTTGTTTGGGCGCCATGTTGACCTCGTTCTGAACCGTGGGAAAAAATGGACCTGGCATGCACTTCGTCAGTGTCTGAGGCACGTGCTCAAGCAGGCAAGCACGTGTTTGATTGGGGTTCAAAGTGATTTTGATCTAGCGAAAGTTTTCATCGTTCATTTTATAAAATATGGGATGATTAAACGTGGTTCAATTGGAAATGAGAATATTAAATAATAATATTTCTGGGCTTTCCGCTTATTTGCCACAGGTAGGTTAGGTTTCGCATGCAAAAAAAAAAAGCTATGACCACGTGGCTGCGGTAAACAACGAAGATTGTTCCGGACGCTTCCGGCAACCTCCGTTGTCATTCAGATTTGAAGCATTTCAAGATGGATGATGTGAACGAACAGGAGTTGAGTGGGATCGATAACGTTCCCATCACAAATAAATTTCTGTGGATCATTATGAAGTTTAGCTCAGAAAACAATCCATAATATCCCAGGATACAGAGAAAGAAAAAGAAATAAGATGGTCGAAATCTTCTTGAGTCGAGGTCCACAATGGAGAGGCCCGATACATGCGGAGTAAGCCACATTCACTGCCGTGGTAAAAATGTAAATAAATGGAAAGATCCTACGCTCGTGAGGTTTACGGAAATTTATCGAAGAAAGAAATCATTCATTGCTTGCACTCAATAAATTTGACAAGAACCATGTAAATTTTATAACAATGGGTGAGTTGCATGCATGTATTTCGTTGGCAGACTCGAGGCATAGTGGCCGAACATGGCTTAAATTTGTCTTACGCGGTCGCAAAATGGTTCATTTTGCATGGTCACTGGTCGCCTTTAACAGGTGGTCGTTCATAAGAGGTAAATTATTAAAGAAAAACAACTTTGGCGACCAAATGTGGTCGTTCAAACCAGGTGGTCGCTCATAGGAGGGGTCGTTCAAGACAGGGACTACTGTATTTGTTCTCTTAGCTTACAACTGAAAGAAACTGATGCTCCCTGGAGTGATTTGAGTTTGTCTGCGGCAGAAGGCGGCGATGAGCGGCGTTCTGCGGCCCAGGGCGGCGGTTGGCGGTGATAGGCAGTATCGCCGCCGACCGCCGCCCATTCCTGTTGAGACTCCACAGCAGGTGAGAATGAGTGCTGCGGTCTGCGGCCACCAGCGACGGACAGCGGCGATCGCCGCCGACCGCCGCTGGTCGCCGCCATCCACTGCTGGTCGCCGCCATCCACCGCCCACCGCCGCCAAATGTCCAAACACCGCCGTTAAAATCTACTAGTGATGAAATGCACCATGGCCTCCCATTGGTTAGTCTACAATTTTGAAAGCAGTGAGTGACAAACCAGATGAAAAATTATAATTTAAACCTTATCCTTCATATCCATGCAGTATAACCCATTCAGAATATGAAGCTTCAGACATTGGAGAAAGTATGGTCCATCATCTGTCGTCCATCATTCATCCATCCATCTGTCTGGTCACTATTCACATTTTCAACGTCCCTTATTAAATACTAGAAACCAGATTCACGTTAATCTTGGTGGGGATGTACATTTTGTGGGTCTCCAACAAGCTTGTTCAAATGATCATCGTACAGTGATTTTTACGGTTTTTTTTAACTGTTTTGTGTATTTTGTGGCAAAACCTTCAAAGAAACTCCTAAATTGTCAGCCAATTGTTTGGAATTTGCATAGAGATACATCTGGGTACCCGTAGACATTAATTTTTATCAACAAGTAGTACTGTGAGTTTTTTCTATTTTTTATTACAATTTTTTTTCTGCGTTAATGCTCTTTTCAAGTTCTTCAGAACTGTCACTGAGAGTGTTCTGAAATGTAGTGGACAGATAACTTTATTCTGGGAGGGGTATTAAAACAAATTGCTCACTAAATGGTGGTTCTCTAAATTCAAAATTTTTCAATTTGGGAACTTGTTGGTTAATGCATGCACTTCCATTGATTACTATCACTAGTGAATAGGGATGTAACGATTCACCAGTGCATCAATGCATCATGATACAAGAAGCCACGATACACATATCGAATCATGAGCCTGTGTATCGCAAAAATACGATACACATGTTTTTGTCAGCAAGACAGTCTCAAGACATGGAAACATGTATAAATATATAATGTTGCAAATATTCTCATTACCATATACTAGCAAAATTTGTTCAACAAGAGAATAATGAACATATATATATATATATATGTCAGTTTTTATTTATTTTATTCTCTGGTGTCCGGTCCAACAGGCAAAGAAGGGACAGGAGAAGTAAGCAGCGACATGGCAGCCTGCAGCAGTGAATGCATTGCCATTGAAGTTTGAACATTCAGCAAAGGCCCTAAATATCAACAAACACTTCCACAATACCTACAATTTTGATAGATGTTGATGTAAAGCTATTAATGACCAAACAGTGGTTATAAAATCCTTAAAAATGTGCAGAGTAGATCCCAAATTCACACGTGTATTTTCATGAAGTCGTGCACAAGTAGTCAAATACTGTAACACTATCATGTAGTTACATCAGTTCTTAATAGGGGGCAGCACCCTCATCTTAGCTGCATTGCATTTTGCTGTCTGAGTAAGGAGATTCAAGGCTCGGTAGGCCTACATTAAGCCTGGTTTCATTTTATTTCAAAATGATCTGTAGATGAATAAATAACAGCAGGGTAAGACAAATAGCAAATTTATATTACTGTTGAAGTTTTATTATACATAGATTAAAATCTTGGAGAAAGAAGGACCCTTGGAGTTGTTGGTGGATTGGAAGATATCGTTTTGCCGTACAAAATCAAAGGAGCCACTTTGGTTTAAAGATACGTTCTAAAACTTCATATGTGTATTTGTGTATGATTTTAAAGCATTTAACCTGTAGGAATAACTTTTGAAAATGTGCATCAAAATTTAAACCAGGCAGACTTCCGTAAACTGAAAACTATTTTGTTGATGACTGTTTAATCAGGGCATACCCAGTAAACTGTGGAAGCTGGGTCATCTGAATCATGTGGCAATAGCAGTTCCAGATCTTGAAAAGTCAGCTGCACTGTTTCGTGATGTCCTGGGTGCACAAGTCAGTGAACCTGAGGTAAGTATGCTGAAAAGTCAACAATATTGTAAATGTGTCTCTTCTATTCTGGCTTTGTGTAATTTCTTTTAGAATCATTTTCACCATTGACACATTTCTTGTCAAACTCCAGAAAAATTAGAGCTTGTGCAAAACTTGTATATCTGTGGCAATGTTCCACAGTGCTGTATTATCAACTATGTACATTCACGTTTCATAATACTCATTATAAATGTATGTTTATAAGGAATAATTATAATACAGTGGTACCTGCTATTTAAGACCACCCCTACAGCCAGCAAAAAGTGGTCTCATACTGCAGGTGGTCTTAAATTGAAGGTATATTTAACATGTAAATATAGCAGAGGGTCTTGAAAGAGTGGTCTTAAAAAGACATGCGGTCTTAAATTGGAGGTGGTCTTTAGAGCAGGTACCACTGTACTTACAGTTGTGTGCACCCAATGCAGTTTGATGTACATGTTATAAAAAGGTAGTTATTCCATGTGGATTAAAGGTCATGATGTACAATAAGTGTCAGATATTTGACATATGTAAGGAGTCAGAGCTCATGCAATCACTCATGTCTGTCTGCCTGTAAACCTTTGCTTGTGAGTTCGATACAAGTCCACAGTTTTCAAGATCTGCCCATATAACTTTCAGGACTTATCAGGTATATGAAAAGATGTCAGATAGCAAAGGAATTTGACTTTATGCCCCTGAAAATTTGTGTCACTGAGTGAATTTGTTGGATATCAAAATGTCACTATAATGAGATTTCACTGTGTGTTGGCTGTGACTATGGAGAAATAAACCTCAGATGAATGTAATTTATAAGATTGTAGTATTTAGATGCATGTAAGAAGGTACACATACAGATATATAATTATGAGAAGTATAAAAAAAAGTAACAATACCAACAAATTTTATTTCTGATAGCCGCAGCCAGATCATGGAGTCTACACAGTATTTGTTGGTCTTGGCAATACAAAGCTGGAAGTAAGTGTCTTTCCTTCTATGATACATGTATGTGACAAAACAATTCTCTGTAAACTGTTTGAACAAAATACTGTACATGAAATTGGAGGTCATCAAGTATTCTACTATATACGTGCACAGTAAATAATTAAATAACATGGACGGTTGGGGGGGGGGGGGGTGGAGGGGGAGGCAAATATCTTAATTTGAAAGGTGGAATTCACTTCTAAATTCTCAATTTTCCCTTTTGTATTCATTTGTTATATTTGTGTCATGATATTTATGTATTACCATCTGCTACATTTGTTATGATCTCTCTGAGATTGTATCTACTCCAAAATTGTATCGTTCAGAGAAAAACCTCTCCATGTACTGTAGTTCTAGAAATTTTGATGGCATGCTGGACTTAATTTCACATTATCCCTGCCAGTCTTTGATGTGCAAAATTAAAATGCATGAAAGTAAATCGGAAAATTAAAACGAAATTTGCTGTTGGGGTGGACTGGCATTAATCTGTGTAAGAAGCTGTTGAAACAATTAAGTGGCTTACGTTTTCATTATCCAGTTTGCCACCCAGCACCTGCAGGCAATGTGCATCAAAAATGTCAAAGATGCACAATGTGCAGATACTGGCACTGCTCATGCTGTAATTGTGCATATGGTATGGAGTCTGTAACCATGGTAACAGGCAAGGTTGAGTTACAGTGGTGATTAGAACTAATTTCCCCACCAAGCACAGAAAAACGCGATTGAGTATCACGCTCCGAGTGTGCTTGAAACGTGCTTCAAATGTAAGTGGTTCTAAATTTCAAAGTGTCAATTTTCTGCACTGTTGTTCTATTTGTAGTGCCAGCGCACTTATATGCATATCGATCAATTCCGTTGTGATGCTTGCTCCTGTTCTGTTCACGTTTGCGCATTTGTTGCAAGTCCAAGCGCTTTCAAGTCTGGTCTGCGTCAGATCCTCATTAAGTTGAATTAAACATGACAAAATGAACACGGCACGAACAATCAACGGGCACTAGAATATGGCCTACCACAGAAATAACTTCTATTAATTTGCCTATTTGCCGTAACCATGCCTTTCGGTCCACTCTACTCTTCGAATTAATTCTCCATGTAAAAAATGTGAAATGAACACACCAAACCAGTTGTTGTCTGTTTCCGCATTGCACAATTTGCAGCCTGCACTGTGCAAGGAACAGGTGTCGGCGTGTATGGTGTGGCAGTAGTATTTTGACTGATTCAGCATGGTAGTTTACGGCAGTGACATTTCATTCATGCAGTATAAATAATCATGAACAGTTGTTTACGGCAAGTAAAAGTGTTGAAATTTGCAGAACAAAATGCAAGTTTTCACAAGTTTGTGTTCCCCGTAGGGCCACGTTTGTTTACAAATGTCTGGAATGTTTGGTACTGTGGGAAAGTCCAAAAGCCTGTTCTATTTTGGGATACTCTCCTCTGATTAGCTAAATTTGATGTGTGTTGATATTTCCCGCCCTAAAAATCAGTCAAATTTGACGATAATATCCATATTTGGAAACTCATTCGAGGTTATGGATCCAAATATGGTACTGGAATATTGAAAAGCTGCCGACGATAGCTGAAAATGACTTTGTTTCCGATAACTGCTGTGCAATGCATTGAACAGAACAAACATGGATGCTGGTCTACGATGAATTCGCGAAAATGGGTGCGATAAATATGACACAAGAATTTTTTATTGCCGTCCATTATTAAATTTTGACGGAGAAACATACCATACAAACATTACTACAGGGGAAAGGCGCATCGTGAACAAAACACATAGACATGAGCCGCGGGAAGACTCAAATTCATTGAATATGTTGAATATGCGTTGTAAACTGTACCCATTCACAGCGTAATGTTGAGCAATGGCCTTCTTCGCACGATCAGAAATTTTTCCAAACAAATGCTCCATCCTGCTTTTTAGTTACAGTGTTGGTATGGCAATATGACAGGAATGATGCAAAAATGTATACTTCAGCAGGTGGTTTTCATGATTTTACTATAAATCTATCAAATCACTTGGAAAGATTATTCACGTGGACCAAGGCAATATGAGCGTAAAGATGGCCCAGACCATCTCTTTTACTAGGACTTCCGCCCAGGTCTCAACATGCTGTTGGTGAAAACATGGATGCCGGCCTTTTGCCGAGCATGTTAAAGGCAGAAAATCTGGCTGTTTTGAAGGTGTTCAAGTGTCAAAAAAAATCGATATATCAGTAGGCAACCGACCCCAGCATTGATCAAGTGCTTCCAGGGCATGGCTCCAGCATGTCGATAGTCTCGGTTTAGAACACCCATCCAGATCGTGTTCCCTCCCTGTCCACAACAACAGGATATTATCGATGGAGACATTGTTCCAATGTTACCAGGCCAGCAGATATCCATGGATCCTGACATCAGCTGAAGTGACATGCTGTCGCATGAAGAGGAGTCAGAAAGAGGGGAGTCCTGTTCACACAAGACCAAGGTTGTGCGCATGAGCACATAGTGGGGAAGGGGGAGGGTCAGAGTGAGGATGAAGGACCTCACTGCCTGCTGTTGTACAGTTAAGGTCTAAGCAAAATGCAGATAGCCAATGCATTAGAGGTGCTTTTTTTTTGCACAGGGTGCATACATGGTGTGTACTGACAGCATTTTGAGCCCATAAAAGTAGCACTGAGGCTGCGTGGCCTGTATGTTGACAGTTCGAAGAGTTGTTTTTTGATGTGTTTAATTTTGCATGTACTGCATCAGGCCATGCACTCAGCATGTAAATCTTATGCATTGAGAAATCTTAGAGAACTCAACCACATAAATCCGATGCGTTGAGAAATTTTGTGCACATACATGTATGTGTAAAAGATTTACGCATACATGCGCAAAAGTTAAAAAAAGTGTAAAAGAAGTTCACAAACATGTGACTTTTTTCCTATCTGCATGTATTGTATTTGTGTCTTTTTGCCCAGAACCACTTCCTAGTAGTCAATATCCTATTCCGCAGTTCGAACTCTTTACTCTCCATAAGCTAACCTGTCCCTGTCTAACCTGTATACATATGGAATTATTTTGTCTATATTGCACATGTTCCTCTTTAAAATTTTGACATAGGCTGTATCAGCCCAAATAAATTAAAGGGTCTTCAGCGGGTAACTACTCAACATGTTTCGGAGCCTTTTACCCGTACATGTCTCTCTGAGTAGCGGCTCCTTGTCAAAGCTAAATACAGTAAAACCTCCCTTACCGAACACCTCTATATACCGAACACCCCCTTATACCGAACACTTTTTCTCGGTCCCAATTTTTTCCCCATATGCTTCCATTATAAGCAAACCTCCCTATACTGAACACCTCTCTATAATGAACATGAACACCCCAAATGAACACCATTTTCCAAAAAAACCTCCCTGTACTGAACACACATTCAGCATATTTTTGTGTATTTACAGGGAGTAATTACTGATAAGGCTGAAACTAACCAGATTAACTTCAGAGACAGGTTTAATTATTGCTTATACCAGCAGCAACAGAAACAATCCACAGGCAAGCTGATGAACACCTGTTGTCACTTCTATAGATGGCAACAACAGGGTGGAGGGTGAAAGTGTCAATGTCACTTAGCACCTTGCTCCTATCCTCTCTGGGATAATTGGACCAGTTTTGGGAGTTTTTTTTCAATCATTCTAACGAAAAATATCTTACAAATTAAGTCATTATGTTTGTCTCGCCAAAGCCAGGGGATTTAATTTCAAGGAGTACCAGTAGACTGAAATGAGCAACAGCTCTGCTAAAATAGGTGCAAGGTCATAAGCATGTTATTTCAATATGAACATACACTATATGTTAATGTTTTTTTATTATTATATATACTTGTGCATGTACACATCTGAACTTTGCTCTCTCATAGTCAGTACATCTTCCCCAACTAACAAAACAATCAAAATTTACTTTTTGTTTTGGTTAATTTATTTAATGCTGTACATGTAGTTAACATGAGTATCTCCCACCAAAATGATCTCAGCTGGTATCTTTATAGTACGGTTGGTCAGACATGAGGCCAGAATGTGGAAACCTCCCTAAACTGAACACCTCTCTATACCGAACACTTTTGTTCGGTCCCAAGGGCGTTCGGTATAGGGAGGTTTCACTGTATTCAGCAAAGACAACCCACATAATAAAGAATAAATAAGAACGTGGCAAATGATGAATTAGCTAAATACGTGAAGTTTTGCTTATAAATGCAGAGCTTCGTTATGAAAGAAGAACCCCTGTCAAACAAACCATAATTACTAAATTTGTATAGTAGAGGTTCAGATAAGAACAATTTGACTTACCCCTGAACCAATATGTACCCTTTCTAGCTGGACAGTTTATCCTAGTTAAACCACCCGCCAGTGTATAACTGAAGTGGAAACAAGCTGGGGCCTTATATTCAGTCCCAGTGATAGTAAAATAAACAGTTGCAACTAGACCACCTGTACAAACCAAGGGAAATCCCAACAAGGACTGCAACAATGGACATCCTGCACCAGAAATGTAAAACAAACTCTGTGATGACACCTACCCCCCAAACAATTAAGTTCTATTTAACTGCCAACTCTGAGTTAATGTATCAACTTAATGTGTCAGGTTTGTGACATTTGAGAAAATACTGTCAATTTTGAGTAAATGTGTATTTAGGCATGTCAGAAAAGAATGAAAGTCATTAGCATTTATGTCAAAAACATGTTTAACTTATCAAAACAATTTTTCTCAACAGGATTTTGAGTACAATTAGGCAAGCTTGTAACTGTCGTCAGTAGCTGCTTGCTACCTATAGCCCCTGGGGGTTTGACCTAACAGAAAACAAGCAAGCCTAAAATGTCTGAAAGGTGAACATTAAAACAGAATGATGCCAAAGATAAAGTTAAGTAGCAAAACAGACAAGTCTAAAAACTGTAAATTATTATAGCCAAACTTTCTAATAATCTTTGGATATTAACAGCTAAATTATAGGGCAAGTCAGAAAAGAATGAAAGTCATTTGTATTTAGTGAAGAGAATGCGATGAAAATATAATATTTCTTAACCTGGTATCAAGCACAATTAGGCAAGCTTGTAACTGTCGTCAATTTATGTTAATTTTTGACACATATGAAACTAATGATTTTTTTTACATACATGTATGTGCACATAACATTACATTTGTGTAATTATTGTACATAATTATGTGTTACTCATTTGTACATACATGTATAGGTAAAAATTTATACATGTGCAAAAAACCTTTTTGGCACTTAGGTGCAAAAGTATTTCAATGTGCACATCTTTTGCACATGTATGTGAATCTTTTTCACATAAGGGAGATAATCATTTATTTTACATACATGATTTAGAATGGCACATATGTGAATTTTTTTACACTTCTACGAAATATTTTTACACATTTGTAAAATAATATAAGTTTGGCAAAGGAGCAAAGCTTACAAAGCAAGGCTGATTTGTGCAAACAAGTCTAGATTTTGATTTGGTGGCTGCTGTGTTTCACTTGGGAGGCAGTGAGCTTGTAATTTGAATTGAACTCAACCAGTAAGGAATGTGGTTGCATCCCCCTGCACATGCGCAAGGGTTAAAGTAGCCATGATACCATCTTTGAGTCATTCTAGTTTGCGGATCAGTGGAAGCAGGATCATCGTGGAGAGACAGCTTTGTGAATTTGGTTTAGTAAATTAAAATTGTTACAAAATTCTTTGAAATGTTCAGTGGAAAGGCTGTATCTTGTACATACCTTTACTTGCAAGTGTAAGCAAGTCAAGATGCCCAGTTTGAGTGGCAGAAAAAGAAAGCCTATGTCCTAAGTGGTGGCGAGTCAAGTGAATGCAAGAAGTGCACCTGAAGCCGTAGTGGTGATCAACAGTTGTTTTTCAAAGAAGTGAGGCCAACCAGCGAAATCTGCACAGACAGGTGTGAGTGGAACCAGAGGGCAGCAAGTCCAAGAGCATGACGTTAACTGGGGATGTGTTCATTACAGGCAGTAGCTCTGGGGAAGAGTCTGCTTCAACAGGTCGCCTCTCTCAAGCTCCCTGCGGTATACCACATGGCTAGTTGACAAGGTTCCAGCCCAGGGGTGCCCAGAGCCAGGTTTCGGCTCTGTTATGAGTGCTGGGAACAGGTCAGTATTTCATGGATTCATTTGTGCTGTCAGTGCCCAACAGCCATTTTAAATTCCAAGCAGACAGTCAGTACAGATTGTCTGATGACTGTTTGATTTTTGCACATGATCATTGTATTTTAAGTGGAGAATATTTGCCCAAACTGAATGTTTTTCAGATTCTGAATGGTAATACAGATAACAAGCAAGAATTTGGCAACATACCAGGTGTATAAGCTTGTAGAAAGTTGTTATTGGTAGTGTTTTGGATGGGAACACAGTGGCAGGTACTAGTGTTAGGGCACCAAACCAGGCTCCCTTGTTCAGAGGACCAGCTGGGCAGTTGTCCACTGGGAGGGTGGGTCCTAATTTTAGCCCTGTTCATATGATTGATTTGAGTGTGCTGGCTAGTAGGCAACATGCGTGTGTTAGTGACCCAGCTGTGCAAGCTCAGCAGCGTCAGCCAAGCCTGGTGAACTCAGTCAGCCTTTCAGATAATTTCTCTAATCTAGTTGGCCTGTAACTGTGCCTCAGGCAAAGCTTATTCAGAATAGGGCATCAAATTTTGGAACTTCTTTGAATTTTACTTTTTTGCCAAAGCAACGCTTTTCTTTGGGGGAAGAGTCCCGCACACTCTTTTTTCTTATGCTGGGGTTCCCCCCACCCCCTTCGGGCTACCTCTTCTGCTCCCCTGTGTGGGACTCAAACCAGCAGATGATGGAACCCTTTCCCGTAGCCCTCCTCTCTTACCACCTGAGCTAGGGACGTCTCTTGGTGATCTGTGGCATTCATGCCCAACTTGAAAGCTTGAGTGACGATGGATTACAAGGAGCGCCATCTAGCCAAAACCAGAAATACTACTATACCAATATGGTGCCTGTTGGAGACTACGGATACTATACTCAAGTGGAAAATAACTAATCTAAAAGTACAAGGATACTAAATTTAACAACTGATATGGCAACCTGCAATAGTTTCTAGTTCCTCTGCAAAAGTTTCTGATAAGACAGTGTACTTTTCTTGTGGAATACTGGTGCCTTGTTCTGAAGAACCACCTCGCAGTCATGATCAAATACAAATCATTTCCATTAGAGAAGCAGGTGCTAGGATCGGGTTTAAAGGGGCCCTGGGGTATGATAGGGCTTTCAGGTTGAATAAAGCAATGGATCCAACTCGCAGATGAGACAGTTAGATTGGGAGTCTTACTTCTTCCTTCTTATGCCCCAAGCTATGCAGTTTAGGGCCCAGCAGTCAAACCAATGGAGTAATAGGTGGGGGTGGGGGTTAAATAATGCAGGAAGCAAATTGCATTCCATTTGGAGGGGCCGTTCCAACAATAGCAATAACAGTAACAAATTGCCAATAGAGGTTTGTTGGGCTTACTATGAAGACAAATGCTCCACACAGGACGGCAGGTTCTCCCTTAAACATGATAAATGCATCACCTGTGGCAACCAGCACCCACAAACCAAATGTGCATGTATCTCAGCTGATGCTCCCCACAGCCACAATAATGATGTGGAAGGGCAAAAGTCCAGTTTATGTGCCTGAGTTGGCTAGAGTACTTGACTTGTATCCAAACAAGCTGCTAAGATGAAGCGGGGGTAAACACATGGCTCTAGAGTAAGTTATGCTGACCCAAGGAATCTATTTTGCTGTAGGAATTTGAAATCCATAACTGGTTCTATTGAAATTGCATGAAAAAATCCAGAGATAGATGGTAGTAGAGTTGCAGGCACTTTTACCTCACCTCCTTTTGAGATTTGTGCTGCTCTCCATTGAGTCTTGTTGAGAAGGCACAGACAGGGAAGTTCTCATTGATTCACCATCTGTCTTGCCCTAATGGCCAAATTAAAATACATAAAATTTGATGAGGCAGTAGCATTAATGTTGGTAGCTGAGATAAGGATGGGTGCAGAGATAGCTAAACCTGATTTGAAAGATGTTTTTAGGCTCCTACCAACTGCAATACTTGTATATCATGAGGAATTTAGTTTTCTGCATTTCACATTAGCTGGGAAATTTTCTATGATATTGCATTTCTAATGGGTTTGAAAATTTCTTGTAATTTATACATGGAATTCAGTGCTTTTTTCAATTGGCTGTTGGATCAATTGCTGACGAAAACTGTGTATTCATTATCTTGATGATTGGCATTTCTTAGGATGGAAATGAATATTGTACAAGACATTGCTTAACAGTGTTGAATTATTAAGGAATATGTGTGGATCAACATGCTCAAGACAAGACTGTTTTGCCATGTCAATCCTTAAAATTTTGGGGGTTAGAAATAGACACAGTCAGACAGCCATTGAAAGTGCCCCTGGATAAACTTGCCACATGCAGAGTAAAATTGAAGGCTTACTGAAAAGGGACATTGTCTCTGTGCATGAACTTCAAAGTGCTTTAGGCTACCTGAATTTTCTGTGCAGAGGTATCCAAGGAGGGTGTCCTTTTCTGCAGTGATTGGTAAATTTGAAAAGGCTGCTTGGACAAGATACAGAAGTCATTACTTTGAACTTGGCAGCAAGGGAAGATATTGGTATGTGGCTTCAATTTCTGGACCATTTTAATGGGATCACCCCTATTCTTCTTAATGAGTGGACAAGTCAGATGTTCCACATTTCACACAGGTGCTGCTAAAAGTACCGGATTTGGTAGCTCTTTCAAGGACAGTTATATACAGGAAACCTGGTCAAGTGTCTCTGTGGACACAGGTCATTCAATTGCATACCTATAATATTTACCATTGTTGTTGTCTGTTATGGTTTGGGCAAGATAATTAGTTAGTATGCTGCAACACATTTGAAACTACATTGATCCAGGCAGCTTTCTCTGTGGCTTTTTTTTTTCCTTTCTTAAGAGTTAGCGAATTCAATGCTGCTACAGTGAAGGCCAACACAACAAATACTTTGCAGAGGAATGATGTTAGCTTTGGGCAGCATCTCATAAATATCACTTTAGGGCACACTAGTAAGAATAAGCACAAAATTTCTGTTGTCATACAAGTTTGTGGTCTCCAAGTTCCAAATCAGTCCTGCTGCACTGTATTCTTGATAAACCATTATGAGCAACTCAAACCAAACAAATCTTCAGGCCCTTTATTCATGCTTTTTGATGAATCGCCTGTAACATGTTACTGGTTTCAGACCATGATAAGAAAAGTGGTGCAATTCTGTAATTTGGATTCTTGGTATTGCAAAACACATAGCTTGTGCATTGAGGCAGCCTTTTTATGTGCAGCTATGGGCATTCCCTTGCAGACCATTAAAACTGTGGGGTCGGTGGAGCTCCTCTGGCTACCAATCCTATTTAAGGTCCTCAGCACAGGTTATGGCACAAGCCTTCTTTACTCTTTGAATGAAGCTTCGGTTTGTGATTTGTATTTGCAGATGTCCCAGTGCTGTGCATGTGGTTCCCGGGCCATTTCACTATCAAGAGTGTGTGCGGTGGCATCATCTGCAGCTGCCATTCTGTGTGTTGTGGAAAAGTATTGGTGGTGCTGGTGTGCTCAGAACAAAACAGGAATTGGATAGACTGGCAAGTGCAATGCCTGCACCAGACCTTATCACTTTACATACTGGTGGGAACAATTTGTGTGAAATGACTGCTGGAATATTATGGATTGGGCTCAAATCCCTGGTGTGCCATGTACAAAATTCAATGCCAATCACGATGGTTGCATGGTTTTACATTTTGCCTAGAATGAAGTATCGTGGTGCTACACATGCAGATTGAGACAACCAGAAAATGGGCAAAGTGTGAAACACTATTTATAGAGACATACGTGGCTTCATGCCTAGTCATAGTATGCATTCAGTAACTCATATTGAGATATCTTGACCATCAGCCTTTGTCTTCCTTGAAGACCAGGTTTATTTGTCATGGGCAGGTAACTGGGTCTGTTTGTGTGGACTCTCTGATGCAGTGTCACATTTTTAACATGCGACACCTTTAACAGTCTTTGCCTGAAGCCAAGTCCTTGCCCGAATCCACAACAAGGGTAAAGACAGTAGCGTTTTGTAACAGAGGTGGTTTAGTATTTTAAACTGCTATGTTAAGTTTTTTTGCGAATTAAGTATGTTATTGAAACTGGAATCTCGGGTGCTGTGAACTCGAATCCAAAATGAATGATGGTGACTTGCTTGTTTAATATTTTAAGCTTCAATCTTAATTTTCTGTTGATTCATGCACTTTAAGTGTGTTGTTGAACTTGAGGCTTGGGTGCTGTGAACCTAAATCCAAAATGAACTTCTCCCGTGGGAGGGGCATATAGTAATCCCTTTTTCTGTCAGTACAGGAGTCCATCCGCTTATTGTGTTCAGGCTCTAATTTGGTTGTTCTAAATTAGATAAATGAAAATGTACACACAGGTGTATCTGGACATAAGGGCGTGTCATGTACCAAAGCAGGTCACCAGGTCAAGTATCTGGGTCACAGTGACATATCCTTGTTAAGTTGTGCCTGGGCTCTAGTTCCTTTACTGTTTAATTTAGCTTCTTGAAACTTCAGACACAAATATCTTGACCTAGAGGTGTGTCATGAAACACTACCAGGTCACTAGGTCAAGTATCTGGGTCACAGTGATACAATTATATAAAACTACATTATACTTTATGTCCAGGCTGTAATTTGTTGTCCTTTGACTTAGTATCATGAAAGTTTACTCACCTATGTATATGGACACAAGAATGTGTCATGCATAAAAGTAAGTCACGAGGTCAAGTATCTGGGTCACAGTGACATATCCTGGAAAATATATGTCTGGGATGTAATAATTATTCATTCAATGTTGAACTTAGTTTCATGACAATTCACACATGCATATTCTTAACTCAAAGATGTGTCATGAAGTTTAACTAGGTCGCAAGGTCAAATATCTTGGTCGCTGATATGGACTGGAATTCATTTACTCATTAAGTTAGTTTCGCGAAACTTGATACACACATATCTTGACTGAAGGGTGTGTCATGGAACAAAAGTAGGTTGCTAGATCAAATATCTGGGTCATGGTAAGGTCTTCATATAAAACAGCAATACAGTTGCTCATATCTGTGCTATAATTCCCTTGTTCTTCAACTTATATTAATGAAACTTTCCACACAGGTGCATCTGGACATAAGAGTGTGCCATGTAACAGAAGCAAGTCACTAGGTCAAATATCTAGGTTACTGGCATATCCTGGTAAAAATCATGTTTGGACTTTAATTCCTTTACTTATTAAGTTTGTTTCATAAAACTTCATACCAACACATCTTGGCCCAAAGGTTTGTCATGTGACAAAAGTAGGTCAGGAATTATGTGTCCTTGCATATGTCCATCCAATAATGTGTCCAGGCTGTATTTCTCTTGTCCCTCAACTGAGATTAATGAAACTTTACACACAGGTGCATCTTGGCATAAAGGTGTGTCATGTGACAAAAGTAGGTCACTAGGTAAAGTTGCTGGGTAACAGTGACATATCCTTATAAAATCGTGTCAGGGCTATAATTCCTTTATTATTATGTCTCCCGGTGGAAGCCGGAGGACATATTGTTTTAGTGCCCGTTTCTTCCGCTTCTTGTTGTTGTTGTTTAGGTTCTTCAACACTTGGTTTCCGTGAGATAAGTCTTGAAGGACTTGACAGAATTTGATGAAACTTGGTAGGATTATGTATCTAGGCAAGACCTAGGTTGTGATTGTATTTGGATGACCTTGAGCGAATTCTCAAGGTCACAGGGTCACTTTAATATGTGAAATTGGTTTCCGTTCGATAAGTCATGAAGAACATGATGGAATTTGATGAAACTTGGTAGGATTATGTATCTTGGCAAGACCTAGGTTGGGATTGTATTTGGATGACCTTGAGCGAATTCTCAAGGTCACAGGGTCATTTATGTGAAATTGGTTTCCGTGCGATAAGTCTTGAAGAACTTAATGGAATTTGATGAAACTTGGTAGGATTATGTATCTAGGCAAGATCTAGATTGGGATTGTATTTGGATGACCTTGAGCAAATTCTCAAGGTCACTTATGTGGAATTGGTTTCCGTTCGATAAGTCATGAAGAACAGGGTGGAATTTGATGAAACTTGGTAGGATTATGTATCCTGGCAAGACCTAGGTTGGAATTGTATTTGGATGACCTTGAGCGAATTCTCAAGGTCACAGGGTCACTTATGGAAAATTGGTTTCTGTTCGATAAGTCTTGAAGAACTTAATGGAATTTGATGAAACTTGGTAGGATTATGCCTCTAGGCAAGACCTAGGCTGCGATTGTATTTGGATGACCTTGAGCAAATTCTCAAGGTCACAGGGTCACTTATGTGAAATTGGTTTCCATTTGATAAGTCATGAAGAACATGATGGAATTTGATGAAACTTGGTAGGATTATGTATCTTGGCAAGACCTAGGTTGGGATTGTATTTGGATGACCTTGAGTGAATTCTCAAGGTCACAGGGTCACTTGTGTGAAATTGGTTTCTGTTGGATAAGTCATGAAGAACAGGATGGAATTTGATGAAACTTGGTAGGCTTATGTATCAAGGAAAGCCCAAGGTTGGGATTGTATTTGGGTGACCTTGACCTAATTTTCAAGGTCACAGGGTCATTTATGCGAAATTGGTTTCTCTGCAATTAGTCTTGAAGAACTTGATGAAAATTGCTAGAGTAATGTATCTAGGTGAGAGCTTAAATAGGATTGTAATTTTCAAGCAAACTCTGTCATTTGTTATTTGTTATCACGTGTAGCTTATTCAGAGACGTAAGTGTTCCACCGGAAGACATTTGATTTTCTGTTTGAAAATCAGTCTGTTCTAGTTGAACTTGGTTTAATGAAACGTGACACAGAAATATATCTTGACATAAAGTTGTGTCATGAAATAAAAGTAGGTCACTAGGTCAAATATCTGAATAGCAGTGATAACCTCTTTTTATTGACAACAGTCATTCCAAAAGGAGACTTGTGATTGGCAAGGCAATAAATAAGGCGAGGGGGGCATGGATCCAGCAATCTCTGATTGCATATTAATATTTTTTTGTGAATGCTGCATGTATTAGTATCAGAAATAGACAATTCACTCACACTTGGTGGGCACACACACTTGCATTCCAATTGCCATATGCAACATCTCTGGGAGATGGCCATTGTTTTGAGACCCAAAGGCCACCTTGTTGGCTGTATGGTCAGGATGTGGCAGTGTTGAATCCTCCTTTGTTTATGTGTTTAGATGTTGGGGAGCCTATTGAACTCAGATCGGAATTTAGTTACAACTTGGTGCGTATTGGTCTGACCTTGGGAGTCTGTTCCCTTTTCAACCTTCTCCTGGAAAGGAGCCTGTGGCTCCTGTCTAAATCTATGTCTCCCTTGCCAGCATCTTTCAATAGGGAGCAGGTTTCTTGGGGTCTGTACCTTGCATCTTTTTGCAATTGATCTATATTGGGGTTATCACACTGCCATGTCAGGTCTTGACTTTGGTTTATATATTATTTCATTATTGGTTAGTACTTGACATTATAGATAGAATTTGCTTGCTAATATGATTTTGAAATTATCTTATCTTTCATTCAAATTGAAATTCTGTTTCCAGTGAATAAAAGCAGCAAGTAAACTCCAAACCTTTAGTCTTGAGTTTTGCTTGAACAAATAGATAAATACATGTATGTGCAAAGTACATGTATATATAAAACTTTTTCCCATGAGTAAAATAATTTCACATAATTATGTGTATTTAACTACATGTACACATACGTATAATGAATGTGCACAATTATACATACAGGATGTATGAGTAAAACATTTTTATGTGTAATTAACTGCACATATTTGCAAATCTTTAGCAAATACATGTACATGTATGTATAAAAATGGATTTACTGTAATAATGAAAGGGCTCGAGTTACCAGTTTGTGTTTAATATTCATATTCTAATAAGACTTTCGTGCATGTAATTAATCCTACCAATTAATGTGTCACATGGACATGTATATGTATATACCAGTATTTTGGACCTTAAGAGTGGATTATTAAACATTTGATGCTTCTTTTCCACCAGCCAATATTGTTTTTCATATGGGTATGTCACTAATTGATGTATTTGAAGTGACAAATAAATGCACAAGCAAACATCGTTACACTAGGAGCCCAGAAAATGTCTAAATGGAAAGTTTGAGTGCAAATAAGGTCTAACTTCCTCTTACCCAATTCTGGTAAGATAAAGTAAGATGTTTTTCTCATGGTGCTAGACAAGGAGAAAGTGGTAAGAGGGAGTAATATGTACTGAAGACAGGACTAGAGGTAATTAAATTTGGCAAGAGGTAGTAAGACATGCTTGTTATGTAACAGGATGTGAGGAGAAAGTCAAATACTTGGCACTATGAAAGTAAGATGCAGTAAGGTGTTCTTGGGGTACTTCACAGAGATTGCTTATCAGCAGGTTTGAACTCTGCTGGATGGCTGAGTAGGTCAATTAGAATGTAATCAGCAAACATATGTGCATTAAGCACTGATTTAAGATTAAGATACTGCAGGTCCAGTTAAGAAAACACATTGCACATAAGTATGCATCCTCATCTTATATCCATGATTCATTTTGCCAAATTCATGAAGTTATATTTTTTTATGCCTGTGGATGTTAGTAATTGAATTACATGTATGCTCAATTTGACTAATTTTCACATAGGTGCATAAAGATACCATAGACAGTTTTGTTTCTTGTTGCATGCATAGATAGACTGTTTATGTTGCATGTGACCTCATGTAGGGATTACAAATTCATTCATCCAAAAATTTATTCATCGGAACTGGGCTAAAACAGTGTGTACACACTCAAGCACATATATTAGATTCAGAAGATCAGAAGTGATATATACACTGACATCTTGGTGGTAGCTCAATTTGTGCTGAAGTTATTGCATCTGCAAGGGTAACAGACAGATTGACAGACATGGCGATGGCAATATACATGTGTACACACACACACACATGGCGATGGCAATATACATGTGTACACACACACACACATGGCGATGGCAATATACATGTGTACACACACACACACATGGCGATGGCAATATACATGTGTACACACACACACACATGGCGATGGCAATATACATGTGTACACACACACACACACACACACACACACACACACAAAAGTATATGGCTTATTGTGTCCCTATGTAACCATTGGTCCATCACAGTTGATAGTAGGTATGAGTGGTAAATTGAGTCATGGGTGCAAACCCAAACTTTCTTTCTTTCTTTCTTTCTTTCTTTCTTTCTTTCTTTCTTTCTTTCTTTCTTTCTTTCTTTCTTTCTTTCTTTCTTTCTTTCTTTCTTTCTTTCTTTCCTTCTGTCTTTCTTTCTTTCTTTCTTTCTTTATTCCTTTCTTTCTTTCCTTCCTTCTCTCTTTCTCTCTTTTGTTCCTTCTTTTCTTTTTTTTCTTCATGACCAAATTTATCCAGAGTTATTCTCAGACACCATCACTCCAAAAATCACCAAACTTGCCATAGTGACTGACCTACCAGTGAAATTGAGCACCTGGCATGGGACAGTCATGATGTTTAAATTTATGTAAGTTAGGGGCGGGGTTAGGGGCAAGTAAAATTTTAAAAGCTCCGTATCTTCCATACTAATGCAGATAGACACAAAGTTTTAACTTAAACATGTATGGTTTGAGAGATGTGGCAAATCCAGTAGCATGCAAACAAAAATTGGGGAATTTTAATGTATGCTGAATTCACTGAATTTCCCAACAGTACACATACAGGGCTTCTACTGCTGGTTACAGCTGCATATATCTCCATGGTGCTAGGCAACCATTTTGCATTCATAATAAATTAGCTTGAACCTGTCTAACAGGCAGCCTTCTATCCAAGCATGCTAGGTGTATGATTTGAAAGGTTTGGGTCTAGTTGCAAATGGGGGGTGGGGGGGGGGGAGGCTCACCAACAACTGTGTGAAGTTCTCAATAAAATACAGAGAATCTCGTTCTGTTCATGCAGGAACAGGTCTGCTCCATGTTGCTATATGCACCAGGCAGGCTATACATGTAGTTCCCACTACAATGCTGGACAGAGCAGTCAGTGCACCATGAGACTGATGTCCCAGCTGGTCTGTTTTTTCCTGAGGCAATGAGTCTGCTAGGCTTATCAGTCCCAAGGGGGGAGGGGGGTACAGGCACTGGACTTTCATACAGTGCTGAGTTGGCAAGACCCATCAAAGTATGTTCTTCCAGTCCTCAATGACTGTTTTCACAATTTTGTGAATTTTGAAACAGTGTGTTGATTTGTGTCATCTCAGTGGACACTTTTATGTCTATTTTCTTGTAACCAGTGAGATGAAGCCTGTTCTTCATAGCCAATACTGAGACAGTTTAGCGCTTGTCTTAGTTCACGGGGACATGTACATGTAGTTTTGTGACAGCATCTGTTAAATTTTTTTATGCAATAAAGGAACAAAGACAGTTTGCATGTATACACATCCCCCTGAATTATACTATGTACACACTGTACATGTTCATGTGCATAATGTACAAGTACATGCACATATACTCATCCATACTGCCCAGAAGAGCTGACCCTCTCAGTAGTGGGCACTTTTCCGTGGTCCCATGGGTGCCCACTGTAGAGAGGTTTCAATGTATGAGTAAACTCTCTCTCTCTCTCTCTCTCTCTCTCTCTCTCTCTCTCCTCCCTCCCTCCCTCCCTCCCTCTCCCTCCCTCTCCCTCTCCTCTCTCTCTCTCTCTCTCTCTCTCTCTCTCTCTCTCTCTCTCTCTCCCCCTCCCTCTCGCTCAAATATATTTTTTAATTTTGCGCAATTTAATACCATGCAAATCAAACACATTTACAGTAGATCATAATTTTCTTGCTTGAGCATCCATACTTGGCTCAAAAGCAAATCGCCAAGCTCTGTATTATCTCTACTTCAGAAGTGGTGTGGAGAATCACAGAAATTGGTCTGTTTGGCAGCAGTTTTACATACTAACACAACAAAATGTACTGAAGTATTAGGTCACTGCACATGATCATTTAAGTCAAGAGATGGTCAATGATCATGTGAGCTCATCAACTGGGGTGGGGTGGGGGACAAAATTCAATTCATTTGTCAAAAAAAAAAAAAAAAAACTTGTCTGCAAAGCAGGCCTTCTACCTCCAGCAAAGATGTACATAAAAATAATAACATAAAAAACAGAGTCTGCTTTGCAGGCAACCCTCCATCCCCCACCCCCAGGTTAGACTTAATATGCATGGAGTTTCGCAAACTGTTACTTGGCTTTGTACACGATTTAGTTCTGCATTTTGTGCAGCCAACTTCTTGACTAGCAACCTGGAAGTGTAGGTGATGAAACAACACAACTTAATATGCATATACATGCACTACAATCTTAATCCCAGATGATTGCCTACTTGGGACATGCCAGGCCCTCTTCCACCTGCAACAATGCAAACATTGACCCAGATACATGTAAAGGTGAAAGTGCCTATAGGCAGGCATGTACATTTGCTCTCTTCCCACCTATCCACACTGGGTACTTTCTGGGGGTCCCAAGAGTGATTACTACATGTATACTCATATTACTATACTGCATGATCCTAGTTTCACACACATTATGATGTAATCTTGCCACTTGTCTGCATTTGTGGGTTATTGTAATTTCCCTGCTGGGGGTCCCCTTTTAGATCAGTCTATTGTTATCAACCCTCCAAGGAAACTGCAGACACTTGAACGTCCAGCATAGCTGGCAACTTGTGCACAAATCTGTGATACATACTATTTCATGCATACATTAGTACATATATCAATCATGACATATTTAAACTTAATATCTGTAGGTTTTTTTTTTTTTTTTTTGTGTTGTTTTTGTTTTTGTTTTGTTCTGTCACCAGGGCAGGGAGGTGAATTACAGAATTCACCTGCCTGCTTTCACTCACTGTTAGCTTAACTCAACCTGATTGCATAGTCATGAGCAACTTAACCCTGGTGCTGTGGGGCCCGTGTTTATACGGTCCAAAACGCAGGTTAAAAAAACACATTTAGCAGTACTAGGGTTAAGTGTATGAAAACTGTAATCTTTAGCAACTTGCAGATGGAGTTTTAAAATGAATGAAGGGGGGGGGGGGAAGTATTCATGTTTACAATATGCTTTGCTTGATTGATTGTACCTGCCTTGCTGCCTGCAAAGCAGACCAAGTTCTGTGTTATCTCTGTGACACTTGTGGAGTAGGCAAAACCTACACAACACAAAGTTTGCAGCTGATCCACACCAAACCTGCCTTGATAAGTACATTGTGTTGAGATTCATTATGGCAATCTTGTTATCACATCATAATTATAATGTGTGAGACCAGGGTTATGCAGTATAGTAATATGAGTATAGTTAACTCTCTTGGGACTGCCAAAAAGTACCCAGTGTGGATATATCCCCAACAAAGATAAGTATACTAACATTTAAGAGGAAAAGGAAATTATATATTGGTGTGGATAACTGCATTGTGCTCAATGTGTCTAGGAATAGGTTTTACTAAATTTACATGGCTTAACACAGACCAAACTGACTTCATTTGTCAAAATAGATATTTTTCCATGAAAATTTGTATCATTATATTGAATATGTCGGATATCTGAGTGTCATTATAAGGTTTCACTGGACATTCTTAGGGCAGAAGGGGTCAGTTTCATGGCCCCCTTATAGTTATTATCACTTTGTGCGAGTCCAGCCTTTGAAGTCTACCTGCCTATTTTTACCTCTGGAATTGCACCTACAACATAAAGGGACAGAGACTATGGGGTTGCCTCTGGAAACACAAGACTAACATACAGTATTTAAAACTGAGACCAGTAATATTTCAGTATTCCTGATCTCAGCTAGGGTTAAATACATGGAGGAAGAAAACTAGTTTCTTCCTGCATGGTTGAAACCACTGTACGTACCATTAAATAATTTACACCAACTATCAACAGTAACAACAAGGAGGAAAAGAAAGACAGAAAGAAAGACAGACAGACAGACAGAAAGAAAGAAAGAGGCTGGGTTTGCACTGAGACATAATAAGTCAATTTACCACTCATACCTATACTATCAACTGTGATGTACCCATATTTACATAGGGACACAATAAGTGATATATATATATATATATATATATATATATATATATATATATATATATATATATATATATATATATAGATAGATAGATAGATAGATAGATAGATAGATAGATAGATAGATAGATGTATATATTGTCATCGCTATGTCTGTCAATCTGTCTGTTACCCTTGCAGATGCAATAACATCTGCACAAATTGAGCTACCACCAAGATGTCAGTGTTTATATCACTTCTGATCTTCTAATACATATGCTTGAGTGGGCATACATTGTTTTAGCCCAGTTCAGATGACAAAGGTGTTGGATGAATGAACTTGTAAACCCTATATGAGGTCACATGCAACATAAACAGTCTATCTTTTTTATAATGCATGCAACAGGAAGCAAAACTGTCTATGGTATCTTTATATACACCTATGTGAAAATTTATCAAGTTGAGCATACTTGTAATTCAAATGCCGAAATCCACAGGCATAAAAACATAGCTTCATGAATTTTGCAAAATGAATATATGATGAGGATGGACACTGATATAAGATGTACTTTCTTTACTTGACCTGCAGTGTCATTAATACACATGTGTTTGCTAATTACATTCTAATATTGACCTACTCAGCCATCCAGCAGAGTTCAAACCTGTTGATAAGCAAGGAGGCTACATAGTAGCCTCCTTCTGATAAGCAATCTCTGTGAGTTACCCCAAGAACACCTTACTGCATCTTACTTTCATAGTGCCAAGTATTTGACTTTCTCCTCACGTCCTAGCTGTTACATAACAAGCATGTCTTACTACCTCTTGCCAAATTTAATTATCTCTAGCCCTGTCTTCAGTACATCTTACTCCCTCTTACCACTTTCTCCTTGTCTGGCACCATGAGAAAAGCATCTTACTGTGTCTTACCAGAATTGGGTAAGAGAAAGTTAGACCTTATTTGCAATCAAACTTTCCATTAAGACATTTTCTGGGTTCCTAGTGTTAGATGCATAGATATATGTAGGTTTTTCGCTGTTCCCAAAAAGCAGTTGTTTGTGTGTTTGTCTTTAACAATTCACGGAGAAGGCAATATCCGAATAGGATGAAAATACTGTCAACTGAAAATAGTTGCTGCATTTGATTTGAAATAGTCAATGTCTTGCTACCAAGAAGCACAATGAAAACCAAGGAAATGACAAAACAAGTGGAGTCTATGTCCGGCAAACAAGCACCCGAGCCACCAGTGGCCGTCTATTGCCACCTACTGCTGCTCAGAAACTCAGAGCAGCCCTTTGTTCTTTCAGATGTGAGCGGTGGGAACAAATGTAGCCTATAGCCTACACCTGTGGGCAAGAGGGGTGAAAATACAAGTCAAAATGTATTCAGGATGCATACATGCATGTACACTGTATTATTTGTTTGTGTGTGTGTGTGTATTATTAATGCATACTGTATTCATGTAGATGGTAGGCACACACTGGTTATCAATATGTTTCCTTCTGCAGAGCAGGACATGCTCTTCTGGAAAATGAAGAATGTAGTTGTTTGAGAAGACACTTGTGCCCATTCTTTAATACATTTCCCACCCACTCATCACTGCAAAGAATGAGGGTTACTTATGGGCACTCAATGTGCACATGCAAGATACAAGCCTAGACCATTTAAAGATGAGACTCTAGTTCAGGAGGATGTTGGGGAACATCAACTGTAACTATATGCACCAAGATATAAAAAGTGGGTGAAAAAATTGCCAGATACATTGTATCAATAGGTAGATATATAGTGAACAGAATAAACAGCATGGAATTATTTAAATAGTTTATGAAAATGAAGGTAGAATAATTTTAAACTTAAACACAACCATATATTGCTGACCTCTGCACATGACTGCTTGCACCTCATTAAAAA
Source organism: Hermodice carunculata (assembly GCA_964020975.1). Lineage (NCBI taxonomy): Eukaryota > Metazoa > Annelida > Polychaeta > Eunicida > Amphinomidae > Hermodice > Hermodice carunculata. The sequence continues at coordinate 99,499,805 of OZ026617.1, forward strand.
GTTGAAACCTTGCAGGATTGCTTGAAATTGAAGACAAAACAAAAAATTTGTTCTGATATTGTTTTGATCAATGATTTGTAAACATATAGTATTCATTCTAATCTTAACACATGTCCTAATAAGTGCATTATGTGGACACAGACACACTCCAATCTTGCTCACAAGTGTAAACATTTGTTCCCATTGCTTACATCTGAATATGGACCTACAGCCCATGATCTGAAATGAACAAATGCTCCCTTTCAGTTCATCAGTGGCGATGGGTTGCCTCCTAAGCAGACTTTTTTAGGGCGATACACTATCGCTGGGGGGTAGTAGACCGCCAAGAACGGATGTTTAGCAGGCAAGCGATGGGCGGCCATTCCTGAAAAAGCTGCACTACAGGTGAAAGTATGATCAACTTTCTGCCCCACCCAGTGTGGTTGGTGGCCCGCAGACCACTGTAGAAGCATTAAAAGGCAGCCCTCATCCGCCAATTGCCACCCTACCCCACCCATCACTGGCGAAATGCCCAAAATGTTGTTCCTTGTGCACTGTATATATGCATTTTGCCTCTCTACCTTGGGGAGACCTTTATAAGTTAACAAAACGTACATACATACTGTAAAAATGTGAGCCAGATCGAAGGCAGTGCCCTTTATGGCCATCCGCCCAATAATTGTCACCGTGGGCTGGTAACTGAACTGACTACACAACAGTTTTTGGCGTGAAACATGACTGTTCCCAATGAGCACTGGAGTCTAGTAACTCAAGTATTATCTGGATATATTGATAATCCAAAACAACAAATAGTGCTGGGATCTAGTGTAAAATGTGCGGTGGTGGTTGCATACATTCTACGTGCAATTGAAGAAAAATAATTGAAAATATGCCCACCAAACACATATCTTTACTTCACTCTCCAAACCTGTGTTTAGATGAAATAGACTGTAGATAAAATTTGCTGTGTGAATGACCATGACAGAACTCCATTACACTCTATCTGTTCAGCTGCTGTACCCAATGGGAGACAAAAGCCCAATTCAAAACTTCTTGGACAAGAACCAAGCAGGAGGAATGCATCATATATGTATAGAAGTAAGTATAATCATTTTTGCTACATGGCTATGTTTGGTCAAGTTGAGACCTAGTATCCATTTTATGTAAAAATTTGAAAAACAAAAATTGTGTGCGAAAAATGAAAGTCCAGAAAACGCAATGCAGATACTATTAAGTGATTTAATGTCAGAAACCGGACTACTCATCCAGGAGTCATTGTAGGCACATCCACACCAAGGATTGACCTTGACCCAAGCTATTAGGCTGCGGTCCAGAGCAATCTGATGCATGTGGACGCACTTGCAATGACTCCTGGACAAGTGGTCAAATATTATTTCAAGCTGATGAACATGTGCTTACAATTTTACATACTGTACCAGTCTTTTATCACCAACGAATAAGCCACTGGGAGCTAAGTATACCCTGTTCAACCGGATCCCAGATTTTTAATGAGTTCTTCAATTTTGGTGACATGTCAGTTGATGCGTGCATTCCTATTGATTACAATGTTAGTTAATGGTGGTTGCAATGGAGATTTAAATTTAAGACTTCTTCTCCAAAAGCGCCAACTAGATTCACTTGAAATTTGGTGAGGATGTATCTTGGGCGGATTTCTATCAAGTTTGCTGAACAGTCATACTCCATTGATTTAAGTTCACACTTATGTAGAGTTCTCGCTGAGCAAACTTGAACATAAATGTGTAACTTTTCGAGACTACAAGGAATTTGATACTGACAATTTTATGTATGATCTTGAAAATTCTAACATTTTATTGAGTGTTTCAAATATTGACAATGTGGATATTGCTTGGGAGGCGTGGAAAAACGAAATTTTACGCATCTTTGGTTTACATGCCCTCCGTGAAAAGTTGTGCTTACAAAACAGATGTAGTACCTGGGTTAATAATCAAATTATTTGTCTTATGTATAAACTTGATCATTTACATTGGAAAGCTAAGTCAGAAAACTCACCCCAGCTATGTTCCAAGAATGAATGGACTAGAAATGCTGTGACTAAGTGGATACATAATGCTAAGCAGGATTATTTCAAAGACATGGTCATACTCAAAACAAAAAAACAAAAAATCAGCAATGTCATTCGAAGGGATTTCCAAGCAAAAAGTTTAGTTATACTATAGACAATGATATAAGCACTGATGATTTCAACAATTTCATCAAATATTTTATTCATATTGGCCACCGAGTTTCGGCGAGGTGATTGGTGCCGAAGGTTGCTGGTTCGAGACCCATCCGTTCCATGGTCACAAAACGTTAAGTTTTCCGACAGTGGCAAATTACCATGAAAGGGTGCAGAAAGTATTTATAATTTCTAGTATAGACCAGTTAACGTGTCTTCTGTAGAATACCGTTTGCTGGATCTTCCTAAAGGAAGTGCACTTGACTCATTTGGTATTGACGCTAAACTGCTGAAAATTGGTGCATCTCAAATTGCATCTTCATAACGTAATATATTTAATATGTCTTTGATTTCATCCAGCGTGCGGGTGGACTGGAAAATAGCCTCTGTAACGCCCGTATGTAAAGGGGCTGGTAATAAGTCTGATAATATTAACTATCGACCTATTTCGATTACATGTCATATGTCTCCAAAGAAGCTAGTTCGGTCTCAAATTCTCGCATGTTTAGAATTACATTCATTTATTTTGCCAGATCAGTCAAGAGTGCATAACATGCATTAAGAGGCACTCCACAGAAACTTCACTGCATCAAGTTATTGATGTTTCTTTGCATAATATCAATGATGGTTTAATTACAGATATTTGCTTACTCAATTTGCACAAATGTTTGGACTGTATTAACCATTGTCTTCTCTTGACCAAGTTAAGTAAATACGTATGGTATTAAAGTTTCCCCTCGCCAAGTACGATATTTTTTATGAAAAGTGAAGGAGTTGAATTGTTATAGCACTCTTGGCGATGACGCAAAATATATTTTATTCACCATTTTAATCATGCTGAATTGCCTCTCATTTGGTGGCCCCTCTTGTCATGCATCGCTACCTTCCGCCACAGTTTGACCACCCAGGTCTGTGACGTCATGGAGCTTCTACACCAACTCCGATTGTAAACATTGACTTGCAGCAGTGAATGTCAGTGTGCTCATGGCTTACTGGATGAAAATGGGGATGCAAACAGGAAACTGTTCCCGGTTGTCCAATCTCCACAGTGGCGAACCATTGTTGGAAGGGGCCACGGGCTACGACAAAGCCGGTCTTTGCCGGTGCAACTGGGACTTAGCCTGTGCCCAGCACTCATTGTGCAGGCCCGAAGCTGCCAGGGAAGATGACCAAAGCTGAGGCTTGGGAAGTTTAGACTGGGGTAAGTTGGTGTTTTTTTAAAGTCTGTGTGTGAAAAATCCTATATAAGTGACTGGCTGAGGTTAAGGTTTCTGAGTACTGCCAGATTACAGCCCATAAAAAGCTGACAGGCCATTTATTCTATCTGTGATTTGCTGTCGTGTGTGCACTTCTAGTCTTCGTTCAGTGATGTCTGCCCAGTTTTTGCCGTATAGTGCTTTATTTTGTCCTATTATACATCTGAAAGGGATTCATATTGGGCTACACCATTGTTGTCGATCGTTTTTTTTTTTTAAACTGAAAAAATGTTTTAACCAAAAGGCAGGCCATCTTACGCGGTTATGCTGCATGCTAAAAGTAAGAGTTGCCGGGCTAAACAGTAGCACCTCCCGCTGCATGGCTGATGTGTATTCAAGCTGTTATCAAGTGCTTGTGTATTAACGGCCATATAGCCCAGGGGTCCGATTGGTCGGACCAACATTTAGGTCCGGAGTGTCACTAAAACTATGTTAATATACAGAAATTTGCTTAAAATTTCCAAATTCTGAATTTGGCCTGGCCAACTTTAATTTGAAGTATAACCAAGTTCTTTTGTTTTTGTGTAAATAGAAGGCCACAATACTAGTGTACTCCTATCTTTGAAGTTTGCGGCATGCTACAGTAGTCATCTTTAATCTGTTTAGGCATGCACCAGACTTAGAGATGCTTTTCAATGCAATTCTTTACCTTCACGTATCCCAGGCCTTGTTATAAACCACAGATATAGAATAAAACTAAAAGCCTGCTGCACGTAGGCTATGGCTATGATTTCAAATTCAGCTGGTTTTGAGTTTACAGATTACATTTACACTGTCTTAGCATCCAGCGTATATTGCCGGTATTGCCTATTAGCAAACGCATGAGATGGCCTTTCATAAACTTTAACCATACAGTCACTTATATAAGAATCTTCGCAAAATGACTTTTGAAAAGCATCCCTTACCATTCGAAACTTCCCTAGCTCCAGCTTTGGTGATATTCTGTGGCAGCTACGCCTACGGCATGGTCAGTGTGGGACACAGACTCAGTTCCAGTCGTACCGGCAAAGACCGGCTTTGTTGTAGCTACTTCCAGTAACGTCAAATTTACCCGTCCTTCTCCCTTCCCACCCCTACATCTTTCCCCACTTACTCAGTTAGTTGTTCTTCATGAAAGGAACTGGTAAAACTGAGATCTAGCTGCCTTCTGTGACGTCACGACCAAGAGCCTGCTTGATGGCCAGAAAGGAACAAACTTGTCAACTGCGGCAAATTCTTCACAAAAGTGCTATTACACTCCAAGTCCTTCACTTTGTACAAAAAAAAAAAAAACAAAAACAAAAACAAACAAACAAACAAAAAAACCCCCAACAACTTTTGGCATTTGGAACTTTTAAGGGAGCCAAATACAAATGGTATAAATAGTATCTTGCTTGCCCGACTGCCAGCAACAGGTCAAAAGTTATGGTAAGGTGTCCACATTATACAAGATGACATCGGGGTACCCTACCTAAGGGGTCTGTAATTGGCCCTATTTTGTTGATACTATATATCAATGATCAAACACAATATGTCACTGAGCGTTGTAATCTGTTCGCCAACAACACCCTCCTGCACACTTCAGCCAGTGGTACCAGTAAAGTACAGTCTCGCTAACGTAACGACGTAATTATTGTTGAACAATGGTTTAAGGGGGATAAATTGTGTGCTAGCCCTGGTAAGTCCAATACACTTTTAATTGGCTCGAAAACACAGTGCCATTCTGACCTTCGCATTAGAATGTATGGGGAGCCTGTCACTCAGACAAATACTTTAAGTATCTTGGTGTGGTTATTGACGTTGATATAAATTAGCAACACCACTTACTCCACGTACAACAGCAAATTAATAGTAAATCAGCCATACTCCGCAGACTTAAATTCTATATTACCTCGTATTGGTTTAATATTTTCTTGATCCAAATACATCAAATGTAGCACACACGTCTCACAGGCAATAGCCAAAAAAGGAGAGAGCCCTATTGAAATCCTTCTTGTGGGAAAAGACAAAATACAGGACAGAACTACACTCACTCAACACAAAGTGAGGTGACAATCAATATAACAGGACAGACTGAGAGGTAATGAAAAGTCATGTGGGATTTTAGCCAAAAAGGAGGCTCATTGACAAGCTGTGGAACACCAAAGTCAGATTAAATTTGCTTAGCCAATACCTGTTGGTTGGAAATGCTCAGTTTCTGAAATATATTTATGTATTTGCTGAAAAAAAATTGAGATTTTCTTGAAGGGCAGCCGTATAATAAAGTTTGCAAGGTAAACATGGGAAAAGGAGCATAACGAGAAATCGTGGTATGAAGCAATGATCGCTTAACAGCATAAGTGGGACAGTTAAGAAATAATGCGAAGCATCTTCACTAGATCATGCAGATAAACCACGGGTACATAACAGTGAATCCTTCACACCAATCATAAATAAATATGTGGGTGTGTTGGACTGAAGGGAATCTAATTTTACAGCTTAGGAACCTTTATTGCATGGACGACCGATCATATGTTAATCCACTTGACCATTAAGGAGGAAATATGAATCTGAATTTGATGTTAGTACTTTTTAAAACCTTAAATGAGTTCTTACTTGGAAAGTTGTCAAGGCTTCAAGTATTATGAACAAGGGGAACTTTAGATAATGAAACTTGTTTTTTGAAATCAAGTACCCATGTTTGGACACAGACACACTGTCATTCTTTTGTAGGTGGAAAACATCAAAGAAGCGATTAAAGATTTACAAGGCCACAAGATACGAACCTTGGGAAATGAGCCCAAAATAGGTGCCCATGGTAAACCTGTGATATTTTTGCACCCTAAAGACTGTAACGGAGTGCTGGTCGAGTTGGAGGAAGCTTAAATTGCAGCTGTCAGGTGCACTATAATTTGTGGAGAATCAGTGACAATTTATCAAATCAAATTACTTACTTACACTGAACAGTTTGCATGTAGTTGTGGTATAAAAGGAGGGTTATTGATGGAAATAGATCATTGTCGCCTGAATGTACACATGACGTGAAAAGGAGCTCAGTTTTGTGGTTCTGAGTGAGTTGGTAAACAGTAGTTTTAGAAATTCTCAAGCTCCTGTAATTTTGCGCAAATCTCATTATTCTAAGATTTGGAAATTTCTGCAAATTTAATTATGTGCACAATGAGGAGTGCAAAACTTAAATGACCTAAGAACACATGGTGATCTTCCTGCAGCTGACTTGGTAGTTATATCTTGGTGACCTTCCTGCACCTGACTTGGTAGGTATATCTTGGTGACCTTCCTGCACCTGACTTGCTAGTACATCCCTGGCATTTTGGTCGGTTTTTCTGGCTAATGGAAATGCTACGGTATGAATCTTTTGCAGGTAAAACATGCCTGTATGTAGCACTTGTTTTTTTGCTTTTTGAAAAATGTTCCCACATTGTAATTTGGCACATTGAACAGTAATGAGAACACTTCTAGAACCACAGTATATGCAATTCAGTCAAAATATTTTTATTGCCACCAAAGCTTAAGAAATTGTAATGAACTGGTGGATACTTGTTTCATGTGCTGACAGGATAAAATTTGTGTGGGCTTTGGCGTATAGATTTAAGTTCCGATGAGTAATAATTGTAGTATAATATAACCATGACAGTAGTGATATGTAATTTATTGTATTGTGAAAACAAGTTTGAAGAACATATTATACCAGAGGAAGCAAAGTGTGTTTGGATATTTGCAAGATCTGACCTACATATTCATGTACAAAGAAATGATATAAAATAGCAGTATAATCATTTAAAGACAGTCAGCTGCATGATGGAGAAATTTGGCATTTTTTTTTCGTTGCATACATAGACTCAAAGTGGTGGTTTCTCAGGCAGTAGAAGTACCATGCACACATCTTGGGTCCAAGAACTTTATTTGGATGGACCATAGTGAAATGACACTGTAATTGATGGAAAGATCTGACCACCAAGCTTAAGTGATGTATGTACACGTGGGCTTAGTTTGCCAGCCATGGGACAATTTCATGAAGTGTGTATGTTGTATGTATACAAATAAGTGTGTTTCAATATTTTAGAAATACACAAGGAATGTTTACTTTTAACATGATGACTCAAAAATCTCAGATGCCAAAGTAATAAGACGAGACTCTATCTTGGGAACAGGCAAATAAGTATTGCCTTTTGCATGTTTTATGTTTTTGTTATGAAACCACTAGCTTGAAAACTAAATTATATCAATATGTTGGGTGTTAAGCTTCTCTTTTGACAACTTTGTAATCAAGGGAATGATATTATGGTTGCTATGTAAATGTAAATGACATGTTGCAGTACATCATCTTTGGAAATCAATAGCCAAGACACTATATAAACTTGTTTTTGGATATCCCATCACATGATCATAAGTTGACTGTATTCCCACAAAAATTAGATGTTGTGCACCAGCCATCCTATAAGCAAAGCTCAGGAGACTGACAAGGATGGGTGATGATCTTTCATCCCTTAGTGTGTCCACCTGTCTGTACGTCCGATTCCAATACAAAATTCCAAATCTCGAAAAATAATTGGATTTGACATGCCAAATTCATAGGGTATATAGATCATATTCAATGCTAATATTTTATATAAGATCAGTTGTCTTCACCTATTTTTGTAAGGTCACCAGATTCGTTAAGATTGAAAAGGGGATTTTGTAATGGTAGGGCGTACTTTAGACATCAGTGGCCAAAAGAATTGAGCACCAACATCAAAAATTGCACTTGGGTACATTGTATATACAACTTTACTTGGTGACCTATTTTTGGGGTCATTATGACCCAATAAGTGTATGATGTGGACCTATTTTTTTCAAGGTCTCTGTGCCAAACAAAGTTGTTCACTAGGTGGCACTGCTGTGGATTCTTGATTTTAAACGAATCTTTTAAATTCGGGTACTTGTCGGTCAATGCAGCTTTCCTATTGATTACTATGTACGTCAATGGACATTCTAATGCTTATTCACATTTTTGACTTCTCCAAAACCATCATCCAGATTGACTTCAAACATGGTGGCAATGTACCTTGGGTAGATTTCTACCAGGTTTGTTCAAATGGTCACGGTCCTGTGATTTTTGGATTTTTAATGAATTTTTTTGTTCATTTTTGGGGGATTTTAAAAAAATCTTCTTCTCCAAAACCGTGTTGCCAATTACTTTGAAATTGTATAGGGACACTTCTGGGCACCCCCTGAACTTAAATTGTTCAACAGGTGGCTGTGTAATTTTTTCTATTTTTTTATGAATTTTTATACATTTTTGCTATTTTCAGCTTTTCCTCCAAAAAAGTCTCTCAGATTGAGCTGAAGCTTGGTGGCTATGTTTTTTGTAGAAGGGTCACACAATGTTGTTCACCAGGTGGTGTTGTGGATCCCTGATTTTTAACGAATTTTTTTATTCGGGTACTTGTTGGTCAATGCATACATTCCTATTGTTTTAATACTATGTAAGTTAATGGGAATTGCAATGATAGTTAACATTTTCAACCTCATCTGAAAACCTTTAACCAGATTCACTTCAAACTTGGTGGGGATGTGTGTTGGGTGGGTTTCTACCAAGTTTATTCAAATGTTCACGGTCCAGTGATTTTTTTTTTTTAGGAATTTTTCTTGTTGATTTTACATGCAAAGTCATTAGGGTTTGCAATGCTAATTGACGATTTTTTACTTCTACTGCGAAACCATCAGCTAGATTCACTTCAAACTTGGTAGGGGTGTTACCAAGTTTCTTCAAATGGTCACAGTCCAATGATTTTTTGATTTTTTTTAATGATTTTTTTGTTCGTTTTTTTTTGCCAAATCTTCAAAAGTCTTTATCTTTCTATATACTCAGCAATTGCTTGAAATTGCATAGGGACACTTCTGCGTATGAGGGTGATACATGTACAGTATTTGAGTGACCTTGACCTCATTTCCAAGGTCACAAGGCGAGGTGCATGAAATTCACTGTTTATATAGGGTAACATGAGAACTATTAAGGGTAGGACAGTCATATTGGACATGCTAGTTGATCATAATAAGGACCAGACTTAGACAGTAGACGAGTGACTTTGACCTCATTCCCAAGGTCATAGGGCCACTTGCTCAAATTTTACTGTTCACCTGACAAGGTGAGAGCTATTTGAACTTGGACCTTGATGTTGAACAGGATGGTTGTCCTGAGCAAAGGCCAGACTTAGACAGTACATGGGTGACCTTAACCTCATTCCCAAGGTCACTGGGACCCAGAAGTTTACATGAATTTTACTTTTCATTTTGTAACTTGAGAAGTGTGGAAGGTAGGACCTTGATGTTGAGCTTGTTGGTGGTCCTCTATTTAAGAAAGATTGAGACTGTACATTAGTGACCTTGACCTCATTCTCGAGGTCACGGGGCCACTAACATGTATTTTACTGGTCGCGTGATAACCCGAGAAGTATTTGTACTGTGACTTTAATTTTGCACATGGTGATGGCCCTCTATGAAAGTTAGATTCAGAATAGGTCAGTGACCTTGACCTCATTTCCAAGGTCATAGGGTAAGTTAGTCAGCTGAGCACAAGACTGTCTCAGTCCTCTTGTTTCCCATTGGTATATATCCAAGTCACTCTAGCCACAGAGAGACAACTGTAGTAACTTACCAGTCCAAACATAATGTTAAGCATCTGTGTTGTTTGTAGGGTCACAATGATTCTAGGATAAATGGGAGTCTAGAATAAATAGTTCAGGGTTTTATTCACATTTGTAACATTCAGGGTGCGGTTTCAAAAAATAATTCAGAAAAAGGAATTCGTCAACTGAGATGCAGTGCTAATTAAGCTGGGGTAAAGTAGTGTACAGTATCATAATGAAAGACCTAAAATCCTATTTGACTGAATTTTTCTCATACCATACAGCTAAAATTGTATAATGTATAAACACAGCTATAAAAGTGACTGGTTTATTTTAGGTCATTTTAACGTATAAAAATGGTAACACACTAATTCCCATTTCAGCCCAGCTGGAATCACATCTTACATGTATTCCATTCAGCTGGTGAGCAAAGGGCACTTGTGAGCATTATGGAGCGTTCCTAGGCGTCAGAGGTCTCCAAACGCAGGGAAACGTTGGCTAACACCGGCAAACCCAAACTTACGCTAGAAAACGACGAGGCCCAACGTTCGGGCTAAATTGGATTTCGGCGTTTGGATGGAACGGCCAGATGCACGTTTTACACCGAGTAGGTTCTGGTGTTTTGTGTTCAATGAGAAACTTACTCAGCCTGCCGGCGTTGGAACAAATGAAAACGGAAAAATTGAGTCCTTTTTTAAATTGGAGGCTAAACTATAAAATTTATTCCTTGAGATTATAGCAGATTAATTGGGGGCTTACAGTGTGAACGTGCGTTCAATAGCTTCTGCTAGTACTTACATCCACGGTAATTTTTCTGAACTTCTTTCAAAATATAAGTTGATACGAACGACGTTTCTGGAGCTTTCTGTATCTGGATACAAACAATAACAAATGTAACTATGAAAAAATTAAAAGAATGCAAGTCAAAGTCATACTGAGTGTTGGCCAAGAATCACCAAATCACCATGGATTGAAAATGTACATATTTGAACCAGATTTGTTTTAAATGAAGCTCTCAAGTAGGTATGTCTGAGTGTGAACACAGACCTCTCTCTCTCTCTCTCTCTCTCTCTCTCTCTCTCTCTCTCCCTCCCTCCCTCCCTCCCTCCTCCCTCCTCCCTCCCTCCCTACCTACCTACCTACCTACCTACCTACCTACGACACTATGTATATATAACACTTATTAAAGAGCCGACTCTGCAACTCTCTCTACATACAATAGTTATTGAAGAGCAGACTACTAAACTACTCTGTGTATATTTAGCACTTATTAAAGAGACGACTACTACTACCCTATGTACGTATAACAAAAACGATTGCTAGTACTCCGTGTACATGTAGCACTTCCTTATAAGCAGACTACTTCCACTACTCTGTGTACATATGATACTTATTAAACATTGGATACGGTTTACATGTGGGAAATTGTGTTAATTGAAAACTTCAACAGCATTTCATTTTAACACATGCACACATCACAATAATTTTATATCAACATGCACCCAAAATGGGCAAAGCCATTTTGTAACAGGAACGCCATGGGGCGCCTTTCTGTCATTTATTTATTATTTTCTGATATAAATAATCATTGACATCAAGGAATGATTTCAGGATTATCCATAAAAAATGATATGAACTAATGCGGGAAAATGGCTGAAAGACTGCCCACATATTAAAGATCCAAGGTTGACTGCTTCCTAAAATGTACCCAGGGATACGGTTTGCTGGACGCAGGCTTGATAGGTGCGCCTTATCAAGCACTCTTGATATTTCCATCTGCCTGTATTAACATGGAAACGCGTGTGGCGCTCAGATGTGTTGCATGTGGTGGACCTGATCAGGTCAGCATAACCTGACCGAAAAAAAATATTTGTACAGCTACATTTAACAACTGGGTGACTACCTGTCCTAGATATTAGAATAAAGTATTTGTCTGGTAGCTTCTTGCGTGACGCTTAAAGCATGTGTTACATAGACTAAACAAAGAGAGCAATATTATGTGCTATTTGGGGGTTCGAATGGGCAATAAAAGCGGCAGATGCGGATGAACATATATTGGAATAAAATGACATTAATCTTGGGGTTCAGGTGATTGTGCTGGTGAAATCGACAAGCATGCACCAATTTGCTCACCAATAATGCAATAAGAGATAATCATGATTCCCGAAAATGTTGATTTAACAGATTGAGTTTATGATATTACAGCAACCAGGCTGCACAATCAAAGGCAGGCTTCAAATTGCAAAAGTGTAAGACCAAAACATTCATTGTTTAAACGGCAAACAAAACACGTTTGAAGCAGGATCTGACACTATTTAAGGATGTTCACATGGTCGTTTGCATGTGAAAGTATAATGTTAAAAAATCGTTCGAAAACTTTTTATTGTCATTTGGCATTTACTGGTTTTTTTATTTTTATTGATTTGTAAACGTTTGGTTTTAATTTCAGTTCTATTATGTATCCCATTTCTGTGATTATAGGTCATTAATTTTATTAAACCGTATAATAAGGAACACCTGCTGGTTTTCCTGTTGACCAGCGCTTTTTGAAGTGTGGTTGGATTGGGAGACCAGCAGGGATATGACTTTTTACTTTTATGATATGATATGTGTATTGTATTGCGTACAATTTTTTTTTTTAATTTCTGTGCATATCAGAAAGCATATCACACATTGTACTTTGACTTAAATTTTAATCATGAAATGACCTTATTGACTTTGCTATGGAACTCTTACATGGCAGTGTATCGCCGACAAACATATATGTACAAGTAGAGAACGGAAAGATTTACAAAGACAAACACACACACCAATACAAACAACGCATTACAACCGGTTAAGCAATGTTGCAAGTTAGCAAGTATTAAATGTAGGAATTAAATAAACAAACAGAAAAGTCATGAGTTAATGGAACACTGTGTAAGATGATTAAGAGACACCCATGTATTTGCTTTTTACTGGTTTGTAAACTGGAGACATGTTGCAAACTTTTTTCAGGCTGAGTGATTACGGCAGAAAAGTCGCGCGACCAGCAGATTTTTTGAAACACTCTGTTTGGTAGTACAAGAAACCTAATTCCAGTATTGCATTTGATAAAAGTGAACAGTCACTAGCAATTACAAGAACACAGTGTATCAAAGATATTCAGTATATGCGCCACACGTACGTGGAATTCCTTGATTTTTTTTCTGCATGGACTTGCATTTATCACACAGGAAGCAAAATGAAATCTTGATATACATGACTGTCATTCGTTGGTTTTGTTCAAGCAGAGAACACATCAGATAATAATTTGCAATATTTTTAAGTGACCGATGGTGACGTGACAGACCAATTAAAAACAAATGTTTGCACCAGATATACTTTCTCTGAATGTAAAATAATGGCAATAATTTGCCGTTTATTTTCCAATAAATATTAAGAGCGTTTACGGGAAAAGTACCATTTGGTGCTACCTTTTTGCCGCCGGGCACAAACTTTCACACACACACACACACACACGCACACACACGTTGGATGAATTCTTCAAGCTTGTTCACAGATGAAGGAATGCCATATGAAACTTTAGCCCCTAATAACTACTTCCGACTTTGATTAAGAATGAACAATGTTTAGATTCGTGGAAAAGTGTGTTTTATCAGGATTATGAAGATGTCAAGCAAACACCTCATATGCATGACTGCACGGATCTCCTGCAGCAAAGGATTCAGTTATTTGCCCCGCAACGTGCGCAATCGGTGTGCACAGACAAGCAGGATTTTAAGTTTCTTGGGAGGAAACCATATACGCCCCCATACCACCCCTCATACAAGCCTTACCCACTCAGGTCACGCACTTTCACAGATTTACCCAAATCTATGTAACAACTGGGTCATGATCACTAACAGGAAGCTATATGGTTGACTGTAGAAAATGTGTGCTTTGTTAATTTGTTGTAAAAGTAACACAGTTCTGTTGAATACACGGTGGATGTCGTTTAAGAATCTACAGGTAACGGAATGATTATGGCCAATTGGAGGGCGATATTTCTGGCTGGGTCAGTGTTATCTGCGTCTCTATGTGCGTATCTGGCAAGAAATTGTGCAACTGGTCCCCCGATTCACCAAAGACTGTTTTGTGCTGTAGTCGAAGGTAGGTGCCGCCCTTCATCAAATAATGTCAAAATTAATTGAAGTTGCTAAGTGACACGCCCTTTATTTTGCAAATATTGCCACTTATAAGTTCATTTATCTCGGCTTCCACCTGTTTTGGCAGGCATCTGTTCAAACTTGGTTGGGATGTAGCTTTGATTTGTGTCAAGAATGATTCTTCGCATATCCTGCTTCAGTGGTTTCTGGGATTTATTTATTTCATTTATTTATCTGTTTATTTTATTTATTTATTTACTTACTTTGTGGCAGGCAAGGGTGAGGGTATGTATCAAAATGCTTCTCGAAACTGCTAACCAAATTTCTTTAAAGTTGCTGCGGGACACTTTTGCGGCAAGTCCTAGTTTTTTTCCCAGGTGACGCTGCTATTTTTCATATAGTCAAAGTGTCCGGGCACTTTTTCATGGATCTCAAGTCGATTGGTTTCACCGTACCATTTATCTCCAAAGCTTCTGCTGAACTTGAAAACTGATGTCTTATTTACTACAGCTGGTTGTCCCTCTGTCTATATTGCATTATTTGAATCCTTTTTAGCAGACCGATGAAACGCCTAAAATCCATTAATTTCATCTAGAATAAACAATTACTGTCAAATTTCTATGGTGTTGGTGTCACTTTGTCGGCGGCAAACATACTAATGGCTTTAAAAAGTTGTGTAGGGTTTGAAACTATATATTGAAAAAATTGTGAAAGATGTGCAGAAAATGGGATGGAAAAAAAATAAAATCTCTGTCGTTTTGTCCACTCATCACCTAATAAATTCCTGCTACCGTGGCATGGACATTTCTGATATTTGCTTATCACTGCCTTAAAATTTTCCTTAATCTTAAACTTGAAATGCGTATTTGACTTTGAGAATATTTCTTCGGAAAATTCTTATGTAGTTTTATAATAGCCTACCCCCTTACGTAAAAAAAGGTCGCCACTTTTCAAATATTTGTTATGTTGCAGGTACCTATTTAGGCAAATTATCTGATACATGAATAGTTAACTTTTGACTGGGTGCCTCGTATACCATAACATTATGACTGGGTACTCCCTCCATAAATGTGACAAATACTGTTGTCGCTCGCTTAAGGTTTCATTGAATAAAACAAAACTATGTACACTTATTTTTGAAAAGTCCAGACACAATATCTATTCCGCATTACACTTCCTTTTAGTTAGATGCAAAGTAGAAAGGTGCACGACTTACGTTCTGTATAAAACCGTGTAAAAAGTATCCTCATGCTTACCTGTGCATTCTGTTCAGCTGACGATCCGAACAGGGGCAGCAGTTGTGGTTTGCTTTGACACTTGAACATTGAAGAAGAAGAAGTAACAAGACGAAAAACTGTACGCCAAAACCACAAAATTGTCATGGAAAAGTAAAAGAAAAGAAATAGGAATATAAATAAGATTTAATATCAATATTATCGTAATAGGTA
This sequence comes from Hermodice carunculata, assembly GCA_964020975.1. Classification (NCBI taxonomy): domain Eukaryota; kingdom Metazoa; phylum Annelida; class Polychaeta; order Eunicida; family Amphinomidae; genus Hermodice; species Hermodice carunculata. The sequence continues at coordinate 99,515,399 of OZ026617.1, forward strand.
TTTTATTCCTAAGACGACATTTATAGCATGTTACAAAAACACTCTTTTGAGCCTCAATGTCGAATATTTAATTATAGCCTTTGTGAATTCCATTTGCATCATATTGTGTTGGAATCAAAATACTGAAACTGAAGAGGGAGACAATGCTGAGTAGTCTGACTGACTATATGTAGTCTTATTGTGTAAAGTGTAGAAAATTTGTGAAGATATGTTCTTAAAGACACCTAAAATATAGCATTTTTGGTAAAAAGTAAGATCTAATGAAAAAATGTACAGCGCTTGACATTAATGATTTTATTACTTGTCCCCAAAGCACTTTTTTGTTATAAATTCAGAGAAAGTAAAGTAAAGTACCTTCATTGAAATGCTTTTTCGATCAATATTTGAAATATATATTGTAACTGGAAGTTTTACACAGCGCAATAAGTACATAGCCACCGAGCACATTGTTAGCAATGTACAATTTTCTGTTTTATCACATTTAAAGGGCCGTTTGTATACCTAAATTAAACTAGACGCATGAATAAGTAATTTGGAAAAAATGTAAAAATCGTGAAAATTTCAAGGAGCACAGCAATACTTGTATCAGAGGAATTTCCTATACCTGCAGATTATGCATACAGAAAATCAACGAGAAAGGTGGCAAGTGTAACCTAGTTTTACATGGTTGCATCGCCTTGAGAGGGGTACTTGACCTAACGACCTCATTTTCTTATGGGACACATTTTAGGCAAAAATGTATATGTGTGTGAAGTTTTTGAAAGCAAGTTAAAGATTCAAGGAATTACAGCCCAAACACTATCTGGCAGAGATATATCACTATGACACAGATATCTGACCTAGTAACCTGCTGTTTGTACGTGACAGACCCCCCGTGACTGTAGATACACAAGTGTGTAAAGTTTCATGATTAAGTCAAAGTATGATGGAGTTATAGGCCGGGCATGAAGTGTATTTTACTTTCACATGATTGTATCACCGTGACCCAGATACCTGATCCGTGACCTGCGTTTGTTACATGGTAGACTTGAGGATCAAGTCATGTGTGTGTCTTTGTGTGAACCTTCATGAAACTAAGCTACATTTTTTGTGCACAACATACCGTAGTGCCCAAGCAGGTTTGTTTAAGTGTCATGATTGTAAGTCAAAGGACAAGAGGGTTAGAGCCCTGAAACGAAGTTTGACGGCCGATATGTCAGTTTGACCTCCAGTTTGGCCTTTCAAGGTAACCATGGACGTATATCCATGAGAAAATGAAATGCTGTGATGCTGGAGCTGCTGCACAGCGGGTATATCGTCGCAGTATATTTTACAGCCACTTCATTCTGCAGAGGCAGCTGCTGCACAGCGGCTCTCTTTAAGATTTGTTGGATACTGCCACGTTGCTGCGACTATTTCATACTGGGACTCCCAAATAGTGCAGCTGTACAGCGGACTCCAATCTTGGCCATATGTACTGTATAACCTATAATGTTAGATACTGCCAAAGAGAGCTGCTGTACTGCCATTCTAATCCTGGTCTTGAAATGGAGTCGCAATACAGAAGCTGTACAGGTGCTACAGGAAATACGTTAGAATGTCACATGACTAAATCAATGCAATCCTATTCGTAACAGTTCCCTCCATTTTGAACTGAAGAGCAAATTTCAAGGTAGCCATCAATATTGGCTAATCTTGCTATCAAACTTTCTTTAAAGTGACAGAAGCTTTACATATTGGTGTATGAAGTGACATGGAAGAGGAAGAACAACAAAGTTTGAATACTGGTGATGTTACGTAAAGTTAGTTGCTAGATTTGATTTTTAGTTGACCCACTTTCACAAATAAGCAACAATTTTACTTTACGAGTCTTATTGAGATGGAAAGCATGATCTGTGAAGGATTTCAAAGCACCTCTTAGAATGCGAAAAAATGTGGTAATAATTCAGGGGATGTTAGCTAATTGTTTCTGTTTGCCAGAATCTTCACATTGTTTATTATATGAAAATGTATAACTATTACTGTTCATGTATAAAGTTGTAGCTTGAAGCACGCCAAAAGATGAGTCGCAGCAACTAGGCAGTAGAGGGGCTGGACAGCTGTTCTATCATTGGCTGCCTAGCAGCAGCATAAGCCAACATTTCGAAAGATGAGAGTCACAGCATCGTGGCAGTAAAGCAGCTGTACAACGGCTCCACGAGTGGCTGCTTAGCAGCAGTAGTTAGGGCAATCTTGAGTCGGAGTATCATGGCGGTACAGCCGTTGTACAGCGGCATTATAAGTGGCTGTACAGCCGCTCTATCATTACAACCTATATAAAAACCTGCCATTACTCTCGGACCTATATCCACTATGGGGGCAACCTTCTTCACTGAGTTTCGTCGTTGACGCAGTGGGGAGCTTGGCACTCAGCCAATTGCTGACCCTGAATTTATTGCCTCAAGGCGACTTCAGTGTCTGATACCAAACCCGTATTCTGGGGCCTACAACTGTTAACTGTTTCTCCTTGTATTTACATTTTCAAATAATGCACACTTTGGAAAAGTCCCATTATATAGTGTACATTACATTCATTTGACAAATTAACCTTCCTTTATCACTAGTCACACATATATTTCTACCTGTTCAAAATATACAATCAATTTGGCTGCCATTCTGAATGTTGTCAATTCCGCACCAATGCCAATGGGACGATCTTGCCGAGTGGGGGTGGGAAAAGGGTTATAATATATGAAACCAAAAGTATATATTTTGCAAGTATTTCACAGCATTAATAATGATATGATAAATGCTGTGGTCGCGATTCACTTTGATATCCAAATGAAATGTATTTTGTGAGACTGCCCCGCAATGATTGCATTAATTGCGCAATGTTCAAAATGGCGCTCACCACCACATGGCGTCATGTCACATTTGGATTTGTAACTAACGATGATAACTGCTTCAGACCCAACCGAGTAGGCAGATTAAAGTTAAGATAGTAAGACATGATTTAAAAGTACTTTCACAACCGTTTGCCCTGGTAACTTGGAGAACGGACACCTGGAAGCATGCAGAAAACACGTGGGGTGCAATTCACTGTGATTTTCCTATCCCACAATGCATTGCGCCATGTTTAACCTAGTGCTTGCTCACCGTGTGTGCATGCATGCCATGGTGGTGTCCTGTTGTATTTGGATTTATAACTAGTGGATACTAACTCCTTCACATACAACCGAGCAGGTAGAGTAAAGTTAAGATAGTAAGCCATCTTTTAAAAATACGTTGACGACCATTTCCCCTGGTAACTTGGAGAACGAACACCTGGAACCTAGCAATACTAGATACCGATACTGCATCACCGTGGCTGTATGCAGCAGCTATGCTTTTCCCCCGGCTCAAGTTAACCATCCAGACAAGTTGAAATAAAATGCTGTGTTTGAGTTGACTTTACTGCAAAATAACGGCACATTGGGCAGCCTGGTTACAGTTAATTAGAAGGACCGCTTTTTAACGGGTGCTCGTTTGTGGGGCGATTTTGCTGATCGTTGGTCGCGTGTTGCAGCAAGGGCTGTCCAACTGGAGCATTGGAGCAAAATTTTGCATTCCAGTTCTTGAAAAATGCTTTGCTAGTCTAATCTTAATTGATAACACGGCGATGGTACTTTAAAAAAAATACTTTTTTTACTAATGTTGCTAATTACTATCATTTTTTTTGTACAATCTGAGGGAAAATAGCCAAATCAGTACAATGATGACTCAAATGTGATTTCGTCAACTATGTCAAGGCCGGATTTTCCACTCGAAACTCCCTAGAATGCACCATTTTGAATGCTCAAATTCGAAAATTTTCGAGGGGGGATGCCGGAATGCCCCCAGACCCCCCTAACATGCCTTTGGGCCACGCATGTCTCATGTGGGCCAATGAAAAAAATGATGTACTTTTTTGGACCACTTGGGTCTCCCCTGTTTCTAGCACTGGCCTGGGTCGATCAACATTTATTAGGGAAGGGCGGCTTGAAAGTAGCCTTTTTGGTTCCATTAATTTTAGGGTTAGACCTTTTTAGTAGGGTCTGTCAGGTTACCGGAACCCCACATGTATATTTTTGTCAAGCCTTAGGTAACTTGGACATTTGTTGAAACATGTTTAAAATGGATGTTCTTTCCCCTTTTACACATTACCTCTTTTGACGTCAGTTCAATTTGTTACCTGGGAACACCGGTTCGAGGCACTTGGTTGCATATAAAAACGCTGTACAGTGGTGGTACAGCCGCTGTACAGCCACTGCAGTGCGACTCTATGCCGCAGCTCCACTTTTTTTATTATTATTATTTTATTATCTTATGGGATATGGCAGTCAACAGGGTCATAACGCATAGGCCTTAATTACACGTTGCCGGCCATCTACCTCGCTTAGTGAAGCCAACCATTCAGATAATCAGATTTTAGTCTCTGCTACGTATTGCCGATAATATGTATGCAAGCCTACAGGGCCCCAAGGCAAAGGTTTTATGCCTAGTAGTCCATGAGCTGAGGGCCCAATTTTGACCAATTGGTACCATCTGAGGGCACCAAACTTAACAGTGCTTTTTTGATTGGTGTATGTCTCAGGAACTCAAAACAGCATGGTGGACTTTTCTGCGGCACAGCTTTTAGTCAGTATAGGCAGTTTAATAGATGTATGTTATTTTGCATTAAAGGTGAAAAAAATTCGGCATAGTGATTCGCTTGATGAGTATACTTGTCACAATGCAAAAGGTAGCACGACTTGAATCACAGTTTGTAAATTGAAATGGAAACTTGTGGAAATGGAAGTGCTAATCAATTTTAATAAATGTGCAAAGACTGCTAATCATTGCTTATCAGTATAGATTTATAATAGTGAAAGTGCTAAACATTGTAGAATAAGGTAACTTGCACAGGTCAATATATGCCTCATCCAAACAACTGCTAATCGACTTTGAGGAACTTTCATATACTGCTGAACAATGCTAATCAATATTTATTGATTGTTTTGTTTGCAAAACCCAGGGTTTTGTTACCAAACCTTGGGTTTCGCTCAGTTATTGAATTTTGGATATCATTTTGGACAAAACCCTGGGTTTTGTGTACAAAACCGTGCATGTCATGGACAAAACCCAGGGTTTCGTACCGAAACCGTGGGTTTTGTAGCAAAACTTTGGGTTTTGAGCACAAAACCCACAGTTTAAGAGCAAAACAAATCACAAAACCCTCGGTTTTGTTATTTTTTGAACACAACCCACAGTTTTGTTCCTAAAACCCCCGGTCGCTGTCAGATTTACAGGATTTTCACCAAATTTTAAATAAGCTTAAACCAAGTATTCAATATGAAATGAAGTATAGTCGATATGAAGTAAATTTTTAGACTTGTAAGTTCTTCAAAATGATGGAATGATTTCATTGGATATACACTACAAGAATACAGACACTCTTCAGTATGTGCCATTCAATTCATGTCACCCACGGGACACTAAGACAAATATCCCATATAATGAAGCAAGAAGGATCTGTACAATTGTAGAAAATACAGATAGGAAAGCAACGCGTCTGGATGAACTGGGAAATTTTCTAAAAGCCAGGGACAACCCAGATTCACTCATTTCAATTGGTATTCAGCAAGCTTTAAATGTAACACAAGAATCATAAAGAAAGGACCACAAAAACCACAAGGGGAAGACAAAAATCTGGTCATGATCACAAGTTACAATCCTAACAATCCAGTGATAATACCACAGATACATGAAACCATTAAAATCTTGGAAATGGATCCCTTACTTGGACAAATATTTAAAAATCTGAATTTTATTTCAAGCCAAAGACAGCCTCGTAATTTAAAACAAAATCTTACGAGAGCAAACTTTGAATCAAGGGACAGTCAAGGCGGGAGCAAAAAATGTGGTCTTCCTCGTTGTAAGAATTAAGAATTTTATAAACATGGTAGTTACTGACACAATTTCGCTGGACACAACAGGAAAGCTACCAAACTCTCAAATTAGAACAGAAATGGACTGTTTGGATAAACATTTGATTTATGCGATTGTCTGTAGAGGATGCAATGAGGTATATATAGGATCTACAGGCAACGGACTACGCAGGCGCATGACTGTACACAAACAGCAAAAACGGGTGCCTGAGACACGGCAAATCCAGCTCAGTGAACATATTGATAGTTGTTCTAATCTGGTGCCTAACTTCTTTGTATGTCCCATATATCAGCTGCAAAATGATTCTGATATAGAAAGAGAGCAAAACGAATTCATATTCCAACGCAAATACAAGCCTAGACTGAATAGTGTAATTTATTAATTATTTATAGTAATCTGGGACAAATTAGGCCTATTTTCATTATTAGACGTTTATTATTAATTTATATGGCAATTACGTCATGTAATAGGTCCAAATCAGTAACGTAATAAATGAACGTCATTATATGCTTCTATGCTAATAGATTCCATTATAAAAACAGATAACGTCAAGATTATGCTGGACTGAAAATTATTTCAACATCTATGCGTTATGGAACTTGACAATGCATTAAAATGCTGAAACCGGTCGCGTCTGAAACGCAGAAAATGCTTTTATATATACATACATATATATATATATATATATATATATATATATATATATATATGTCACCATACATAATAGAGGACTGGTAAGAATAGAAATAAATGCCGTGGATAACTGTGCTTAAAACGGATTTTGTCTCCATTTACATAATTTTATATAGCAAAAATCCTAAATGTAACTACCCACAAGTGTGTGACCTTCAGAGTAATGTCAAGGTCACCAAAATTTAGTCATCGTGATGTAGTATACAATCATCCCCAAATAGTAAAATAAAGCAAAGTGTGATTATACATGCAAAGAATGTGAAATTTCACCACGATGTATATGTGCCTTACAATGGAGGAACAATCTCCGCAGGCCTACCAGTTATATCGTCCACAAGGATATGACCTCGAAAATAGGGTCAAGGACAAAAAAATCCAGGGATCAAAGGATGACCCAGAGGCATGCTTGCACAATTTTTCAAGAGATTTGGACCATGTATTCATGAGGTATTGAGATTGCAGAAATGTAATACTTGATCTACAAGCCCCCCCCCCCCCCTTAAATAAATCCAATCAATGTGAGTATAATAATGGCTTTTTTCTCACCCGTATGGACTCATTTAGTATTTATAGGTCGCATGACGTTCATTGTACCAGCAGTTAATTAACTGGATACAAACATAATGTGTATATTTCAAGTATAATTATAATGTAGTGGCCAACTATAACAAAACAGGATTCACCATATACAGCATTTTGGGGCCGTTTGGGTATAACATTTTAAAATTGAAATAATGGGCTCCAGATGGGCTTCTGGAAAGTCCATCATGCATTTTTGTTATACCCTAAGGTGTACAAACACAGGTATAAACGTTTCGTTTGGTGCCCTCGGATGGTACCAATTTTCAGTCTGGCTCATGGACTAATATAAACCATATATAATATTTTAAACGGTATATAAGCTTTAATTTGATACACGATAATGGAAAATCGGCCGAAAATACCAGAACCTATCGCTTCTACAAAGTTGCGTAACAATTACAGGATGAAGCCCGTAAGGAGGCATGTTGTTGACACTAGCTGGTCAAAGGTTACGCTTCACCGGCATGCAGAGCCACCTGCCTGTCTGGGCCTGTCTCGGTAGGCAGCAATTGATAATCTTCAAGTTATCTCGACAAATCATATCTTATTATATGTCATTGGAAAGGTCTTTGTGAGGGGGAGACAGTGCTGGTAAGTTTGATCTGAAAAGTTTGGTTGAGCAGGACTCGTTGTCTCTACAGGATTCTGCGATAAACTTAACATTGTAATATTTATAGACGCTTTCATTTTTGTGTGTTCTAATCTTTGAGAAAAATGTCATAAAACACTGAAGTACGGTCCATGCCCTGGTCCATTGCACTGGCGGTATTTTCAAATTATTGTACAGAGACAGGGTTGGAATGGAAAAAATTGTTCTGTTGGTCCTCAACCTCCAACGAAATGTCTGAAGGCTGGGGCAAATTCGGTCAAATTTACTGGGCTCCCACCCCTTTCGGCCGCCTGACCATGTTGATCTATTCTTTCCCTCATTGTAAATATCTGTTGTGGGGAAAAATAAAATAAAATTCGATACCCGTTCAACCTCCTTTTGGAAATATGGGATAAAAGGGCCTTACAGAGCCCTTTCCAATGATCTATATTTATATTCAATCTAACTTTTAACATTGCAAGTATAGGAGAGAGGCTGGTGTGTTATGAGACCATAACACAATAGCCTTGTGTGTTATGGAACCATAACACAGGTGTCCCGCCCACATTCCAATATGCCACGCCTACCTGGGTTTCCGGAACTTAACACTTGAACATGCTTGGCAAATCAGTTTTTGATCGTTTCTCTTAATTCTATGTATTAAGTTTCTAAATTTCGTGTAATTGAGCAGAAAAATTAAGAGGAAATGTAAATATAAGCAATGAGGGTCGCTTTTGTGTGTGTTATGGCGTAATGACGCTGGTGATTGAAGCTGGCATCGGGCGAGGCACACTGGGGTGCGCCACGCCCACGATGTCAGCTTCAATCACCGCGTCATTATGCCATAACACACACAAAATCGACCCTCATTTCTTAAATGATAAGATATGGTTTGTCGAGATATTTTGAAGAAAATGACTTGAAGCCTATCGAGACAGGCGGATGCATACTGGTGAAGCGTAACCCACTAGTCTCAACAGCGTCCCTGCATATGCCCCGGGCATGATCCTGTACGTAACTGTTTGCAATTTTGCAGAAGCGATAGGTATATAGTATTTTCGGCCGATTTTCCATTATTTTATATACCAAATTAAAACTTATTTATCGCTTAGAAAGATTATGTATGATTTATGTACTCTATACTTATTGTACTTTGCGTATGGAAGAGACATAAAAGGTAGTGTTATGAACTCGAACCATAAACTCCATTTGCATCCCTCGGCTATGTTTCATTGAGACCATTTATTTCTCAACACGCAGCGAAGTAGGTCTAATACAATTTACGAGACCATCAGTGATTGGATAACTTGGCTACACACTGGGGGGGGGGGGGGGGGGGCATACGTTAGTCCAGTACATGTTGTCGAGGCTCAGTGACGCGTTCTAGAAGAACCATTTTCTCGGAAACACATAGGGGGGATTGTAATCTTATTGGTTGGCTCGACTACGCAGAGTGGAGACTGTACTCCTATTTGTTTGCTCCGCTATGTGTTGCAAAGCCTCGATTACACGCAGTGGACACAGTAATTTTAAATGTTGGCTTGACTATGCATTGTCAAGGCTCGACTATATGTAACAGAGACTGCAGTGTGATTGTTTTTCTTGGTTATGTGTAAAACCAGTGCATTATATGCCCCTGTTGGCTTACCACAGACATAGGGTCACCATTAAGAAGATTCAACATTTTGCTGCAAAATGTAGGGCATGCCATGTTATTTTCACCAGAGGTGTGTAGAAGTGACACCAATTCTGTTCAGCAAATTGCTATGCTACACCAGTTATCTCTCATGCTGCATTTGGCCATAGTGTTCGACAGCAGTTGGGAATCTGGGTTTGCAAATATTTTATCATAAAAACTGGGTGCGAGTGTACACCTGTGCTTCCGTTGTATTATACATCGTGTTTAAATCAAGAAATGCATTTGGCAAACCAGGTGCACAAAAGACACATGCATGGCTGGGTATGAGTGGGCACCATTGCTGCTGTGGCATAAAAATTGTGGTCAAATCAGGGAAAAAATTTGGGAAATAAGTTGTGCAAAACACCTACATAGCTAGCTGGCTGGCCAGTGAAATACAATCTAACTTCTACAATATGTTTTGATTCAGTTATATAGATGGGTGGCTAAACCTAGCTGGCACAGTGTGTATTGCAGGGCATATAGACTGGTTGCATACTGCATGTTGACATGATAGTTTCCTCGGGAGATTGGGAGGTTTGTGAGGCCCCCTGTGCCATAAATGGTGTCCTCCATATCACAAAGAAATACCCTAACTCCAAAGGAAGCTGCACAGGCCACGAGCACTATGGTGATAATGATGAGCCATGGATGGCCTAAAACCTGCATGATGAATAATAATCATGAACTGTGGACAATCATTTTTTCTGTTTGCTTATTTTTATCAATTTTAATTGTGCAGTGAACTGTGGAGAAGATATATCTGTACACATTCTATAGACATTTATGACAAGTATTCAAAAATGTATTCAAAATGACACTAGCAACTGATCAAAATGCCACACCAATGGCTGAAGATCTTAGTTGACAAAGTGCTATACCAGTGTATTGGACATGTTTGTGTCAAAACAGTGTAATGTATATAGAGTAATACTGGAAACAGAAAATTAATTCGTGAATTACCAGCGTGGTTTGTGTGATTTTATATGGACTTTCTGACTGTAATATACCTGTTTTGTGATGAAGCGTTTGGGTGCATTTATTTTTTTCTTTCTCCTTTATTTCTTTCACGAATTAAGCATATTTTGGAAGTAGTTGTTTGGAAAATACTGTGTAGATTCGTGGTTTTCATACAGTTTCCTCATATGTTAATATTACATACGTAACTCTACTTCAGGTTTGTTCAACAACAAAAATTATTGTAATATTGTCAGATAGCAGTATAATTATGTAAATATTTTTGGTCAAATTCTTTGAGCTGGTGTGTGTATTGTCCTACACCCATTTCTGTCTCTTCTAGGCATATAGAATGCTGGGTCTTAGAACTCTGAGAAATAAAGATATTACACTGGCAACTAAGATAGTCAAGTTGAACTGCAGAGTAGAGGCCACAAGCACACACTTCCTGTAACAACCCAGAGCAGAGACCATAGTCACAGTCCCCCAGTTGTATTACAGAACTTTTCAGATCAAGCCATGGCTAAGGCTATCAATCTTGCACTAGCAACAGTTGCGAAGCCCTGTGACCTAGGCAATCACCCTTTAAAATATCTAGAAACTTGTATGACTGTTATGAGCACACACTTACTAAGACTCCACAAAAAGGATACCTGTGGCTCCTCCAAGGTGGCAAATATATCAGAAAGTTTGCCAAGGATGTTGGATTCCTCACCGAAGTTGCAGCACCAGATCCAGAGGCCACTGTAGAGGGTGCTACACCTACGGCCACACCAGACACACTGGAACAGGCCATATCCACAATTATAGCCAAATATGGCTCACACAGCAACATGTCAATGGCAGTCCAAAAGCTCATGCACACAAAGGAGGGTACTACGCCTTTCATTGCATATGCGTGCGAGCTGGAGGAGTTAGCCACACTTCATCAGCTTGACAAAAAGACCTACACCAAGGCCAGGGCCATAAAAGATGCAAACATTTTGGGGGCTTCCAATGAATATCTATGTCAAGAAGCCTTGGGAAAGACTTCCACCTGCTGGTGCATATGAAAGCTGCTCTAGTATATGAACAATCCAGAAAAAGCCAGTGGCGCCATTAAGGCCACCACAGACAGTCCACAGAAAGCCATACAACATTTATCATACACGCAAGATGAAGTAGATAACATAGTGGCACAGATCCTGGCAGGCAAATAGAGTATCTGTAACCTATCAAACACTTGGTTAGAATCCCATAAAAACAATTGTCCAAACTGTCCTGAACATTATGCCTCACATGGCTGAGGCAAGACCCCTGCCAAGGGAAAAGTTTGTCTTGTCTCCAAGAAGAATAAACATTTTGTAGAGCATGCAACAGAGTCAAAGCCATTGATACTGCAGGCAATCAAGAAGATGTCTCTTGTGTGTTTAAGGAAACAGTGGGATGGGTTGAGGCAGTGGACACAAACTGTATCCAGTCTCCAGGCCAGAACAACTGAGTTACAAGGCAGATTAATTCAATCTCTTTGCAACTATTTGTACATTCATGCTGTAAAAAGACATATTGTGCAAGATACACACACCACAGCCATGGACAACATCCAACCCACCCAGGTCAAATTCTGGCCATATGGGATGAAGGCAATCCTACCCATCAGCAGCAAAAAACAAATAAAACAAAAAACAAAAACAAAATACCAACAACAACATTGGACTCACAAAATGGTGAAAAACACAAACCATCGTGTACATTGATGAGGTCCACCTAGCTTAACCACTGCTGGGAGACAGTGATGCAAACGCCCTAGGTATACAATCAACAGAATGGGGTACCATATGCATAAGTACAATTCTCCATCAAGGGAAAGTGATGAGCCAGACCAACATAACCCCACAGTAGGTTTCACTGATGGGATACATACCAGAGGTTACGGTTGACACCCAGAGCATGTGCAAAGAGCAGGGCCATCTGGTACTGGAAGCAGAAAAAAGCCGACATGAGCAGTTAGTTAAGCATCAAAAGTTAATTTAAGGAATCAGGCTGGTCAAGTGTGAAGATGTCCAGTTTCACGTTGACCACTCTGTACCACCAGTAGCAACACCTTACTGGCCCATTCCACTAGTATACAGAAAAGAGCTCAGGCACACAGGAAAGATTGAGGATGCTAGTCTTAAAATAGCTGCCCATGGATATCCAATATTGTCATTACAGAGAAAATTAAGATCAGATTGAACATAGACATGAGAGACCCTAACATGGCACTTTGCCACACCAAACAAGATGTCCAAACCATGCAGGAAATAAAACACCAGCTAAAGGGTGCCATAAGATTTTCGGAAATGGACATGAGTCATGGCTACCACCAAAGAATACAAAAAAAAACATGACCCGTATTCATAAATCCCAAACCCAACAATGACAGTAAAGAGATTCCAGAGCTACCAAAGCATCAACATTCATCTTCCAATACCAATGTAAAGAAACAAATTTCACCCCTGACTTGAGACAGGCAGTCACCCATAATAGGCAACTGGTGGTTTTAAACCAGTCCTGTCAACCTTTGAAATATTTTTCATTAACTACAGACTGTAGTGTTTCCAAAATGTATAGGCCTAACCACTCAAAACCCAAATTCTGTTACTTATACCAAACATAAAAAGAGACCTGGTAGGCTTGTCTCGTTTTAGTTATCCTGACCTCTCAATCAGCTCAGTTTATGCCAAAAGAAGAAAGTAGGCCTACATCCTTTTTGTAATATGTATTAATCTGGAACATTATAAACGCACTTTACCTCCATTATAACTATGAGTCGGAAAACACATCCCTCAGCACAACATAGCCAATGACGTATTTATTAAAGAGTACAGAAAAACATGACCCATATTCATACATCCCAAACCAAACAATGACAGGAAAGAGATTCCAGAGCTGCCAAAGCATCAATATTCATCTTCCAAAAGAGCTACTGCTCCATTGCAACATTCCAAACACAGATTCAAGTTCCACTTCTTTGGGCCATTAGCAGCCACTGACCTATTTAAGGCAGAGTGAAATCTGCCGTAGCTGGTCTTCCAGGTTGCATGTCCATACATGACAATACTTTAGTATGGGGTACCACTCTAGAAGAACATGAAACAAACTTGAACTGCTGCCCTACCCAACTCAGAGAGAAGGGTTTCACACTTTGCTGAGATAAATGCACTTTTGGGGTAACATCAGTGTCATGGTTTGGCTGGATATTTTCCAAAACTGGTATGTCAGCAGATCCCCACAAAATATGAGCCCTCTGAGAGGGTAAACATCCACAGACCACCTCATATCAATGAAACGTTTCCTCCATGCATGCAAGTTTAATGCTAAGTTCCATTTTGATATGGAAAAAGCATATGCCAAGCTGACTCACCCTCTCTCTGACCAGACTCGCAAGAACATTTGACTTCCAGTCTCCCCACCCTGTACCAGCTTCACACAGCATAAACTTGACAACATGTTTATTGATGATGACACCAATCTGTGCATCAACAAGGTCATGACCGATAACATACCAGATGCAGTGACACTGCAAATGACCTAGACAGGCACCAGAGAAGACCCCATAATGCAAAAATTGGTGAACTGCACTAGAACAGAACACATCACAAATGACCTGGCTCTGAAAGATTACTGTCACATATTCCGTGAGCTTACTCATGTACAAAGTATCCTGCTGTGAGGAGACAGACTAGTCATCCCTGATGCCGAGCTAGTGCCTGGTTCAGGGTCTTTGCGACATATGGTGATGGACATAGCACATGAAGGCCACCAGGGGGTAGTCAAGTACAAGCAACTGCTCAGATCACAATTGTGGTTCCCCAACATAGATAAGTTGGTGGAAGCAAAAGTAGCCAACTGCCTGGGTTGCTGGGCCAACATGTACTTACCTCAACATGACCCTCTTATGCCAGCCATTTTACCCCAGAACCCATGGCAATGTACCGACATGGAGTTCTGGGGATCGTTGCCAAATGGGGAGTACATACTTGTCATGAATGATGCCCATAGCAGATACCCAGAGGTGGAGTTTGTGAACAGCACCAGTTCCACAGCAGGATTTTTGCCACATATCGCTTTCCCCAAATCAGTAAAAACAGGTGCCTGTTCAATATTCAATGCATCTGGCACTCATGGCTCCCAAATGTGCATCTGCAGGGCTGGTATCAAAGCCACTGTGGTGAGAACTTCATTAGTGTAATTTCTCAGGTATGGCACATTGCAAGAATCAAAGGCAAGAACTACAAACACGAAATCTACAAGTTCCTCAGACACTATAGAGCTACACCTTTTACCTTGACAGCGGCTGCTCCTGCTGAGGTTCTCTTTAACCACAGGTTTCATGTCAGACTCTCACAAATTCAGAAGCCAGCACATGACCTGCAGCTCTGGCAGCAAAAGCAGGAGGCTAAAGACAGACAGATGAGATTCAAAGATGCCAAAGCCCATGTCAAGCCCCACGACTTAGTGATCAGTGACAAGGTTTTTCTCCTTTAGGGCCTAAGCAATGCCCAGTCAAGATAGGAGCCTAGGCTGTACCCCATAGCAAAGGTCCATGATAGCCAAACAGCAGTCAAAGGAGACAACATACACCAATGGGATGCAGAGAAATTAAAAAAAGTACAGCTTGCACTCCCAATGAGCTATGGGGCTACCCAATACCCTTTTGACTTGCACAAAGACATAAATGCATTGCCGTATGGCATGCCTACTAATCCCACTGCTGATGCCTGTGAAGCGGGGCAAGACCCTGCTGCTTTACCCACTCCCAACATACCTGTTATTCATCAGACTTAACAACCCCCCACAACAACACATGATTACAGGCACGCAAAACAACACCAGTACCCAAATAAACATTTGGACCCAAATACTGACCTTCACCTTGAAATAGGGACAGGAGGCCATCAGCCACCGAAACACTATGATGCAATCACTGGCGGTGGTCTTAAACACCCAGACAAGGAAAATGTGTGGGGCATAATAAACCCATGAATGTTTAAGGGTTGTTACTCTATGCCAGCATTCTTTAGGACAATCATATATCATATATAGGACCATATAGAGGACTATTAAGTACCATTGTTTTAGTTCCTTTTCCCTTCTGGACTTTCCCTTTGCTTTTCTTTTATCCGTTTTTGTTTTTGTTTTTTCCGTTTCTCTTAATATGGACATTTGAAGCATGCATAATATATTTGGTCAAACTGAAGAAACACTTGTCATATCCCTCTTATAACAGGCTGGTGGGGCAATGGGCCTTGCTCCCGTCCTAAACCTATTTCAAAAGTCACCTTTGGTTTTTTCATGCGGTGTATGTACACTTTCAGCCAGCGGTTTTCCTCCTGGTATCATTCCATCTAGTATTATTGTCATTTTTGTCAGATGTTTGGTTGTCGAAGGAAACTTTATGTCATGGAGATAGGTACAATAGCAGGGACCAATCTAGGCTTTCAATTTTGGAAAGAAAAGTATTAAAAATCAAAAGTTCAAAGCAGGCATAAAATTATTCATATCAAAATGAATAAGCCATTTGCAAATGTCAATAGCCAAATACAAGATATGCAAGCACTTGGATAATTGCTAGAGTGGCCCCTGCCTTGTTTAATGAACATTTCTGTGTTATTGCCACTATTTGGATGCTGTATTCATTCCAATAGTAGTGAGCCATGCCAATGCAAACAAATTCCAGGATCAAACTTGGGGTTGTGTCACTATGCTACTTTTTTAAACTTACACTCTTCTGTATAATTACTTTTTGCAAGTACATATAAAGATCGGTAAGCACAAAGGAACTTCAGTTCTACCTGTGTTATCAAGACAGACCAACACGTCTGAGAAAAAAATCATAGGCGATGATATTGATGATATTGTGTGTGGGTAAATAAAAAGTTAGGGGCGTGAGATGATTTTATGAGCCTCCACAAGGTTGCCCACCCATCAAATTTGGAACTGTAACACCTTCAAAGCACATAAATCCAGTGGAAAAAGTACTTTTGTTGAAACATAGGCATGCATCTATCTCGTTTATGGGTTTATATCATCAGTCAAATCAGACTAAATTCCCCTTGATGCAGAGAAACATGCTACCTGCAGTATGTGCATAACATTAATATATTTTGGTGCCCCATGTCAGTAAAAATGTGAAACTTACGATAATTTTCGAACCAGATGTAAGCAAACTAACACCAGTTTTGTTCCGATTTATCAGTGCAAAATATGCAAAAATTATAAATGTTCCTTTTCAGAACCATAGAAATATGACTATAAGGCCAGTCAAAAAGCAGATCATTTACCTTGTGCAGTCTTAAAGAAATAAAAGGGCATATATATTTTTTCTTTCATTACTGAAACCCAATCAGACATAAGACTGTTTACATTGACCAGTCCCGGTTGATAAATAGAGCATGGTCTGTGTTACAGTCAAAGACAGTCATTATTATTTCATGCAATGAAAATCTCATACAAAAGCTTTAACTTATGCCATGATAACGGGGTTTTTTTTCGGTTTTTTTTTTTTTTGTTTTTTGGTTTTTTTTTTTTTTTTGTTTTTGGTTTTGTTTTTGTTTGAGCTACCTATGCGGTATTTTGGCATCTATTTCCACATTCATGTTTGCAGCCTATTGCTGACCTTTATTTCATTGTCTCGGGGCGACTTTTACGTCTGATACAAAATCCTAATTCTGGGGCATACAACTGGTCACTGTCGTTGTATTTACATTTTCGGGTAATGCTCACCCTGGAAAAGTCCCATTATATATTATACATTACATTCATTCAACAAATTAACCTTCCCTTAACATTAATCACACATATATTTTGGATGCTACATCTTCAACATATTCAGCCGACTTGGCTGCCATTGTGAAAATAGTGAGTTCCACACCCAATGCCAATGCTTTGTAAATGAGCATTGGGATGGTCTTGCCGAATGGGGGTGGGACGAGGGTATATACATGAAACAAAGAGTATGTATTTTGCAATAATTTCAGAACATCAATAATGATATATATGCTGTGGCAGCGATTCACTTTGATATCTAAATCAAGTGTACTTTTTTGTGACACTGTCCCGCAATCAATGCATTAATTGCATAAATGGTCAAAATGGCGCTCGAGCCTGCCGTGTCGCATTTGGATTTGTTACCAACAACTATAACTGCTTCAGACCCAACTGAGCGGGAAGATCGAATTTAAGGTAGTAGGTCATGTTTTAAAAGTACTTTAGCGACTGTTTGCCCTGGAAACTCGGAGAACGGACACCTGGAACCGTGCTGAAAACACGATGCCACGATTCACAGTGATTTTCCTTTCCCACAATGCATTGTGCCATGTTTAAAAAGGTGCTCAACGTGTTTGTATGCATCCCTTTATGTTGCTTTTGGACTAATAACTTACGATGATAACTGCTTCAGACACAACTGAGCGGGCAGATTAAAGTTAAGATTGTAAGTCATCTTTTAAAAATACGTTGACGACCGGACGTTTGCTCTGGTGACTCGGAAATCGGATACCTGAAACCTAGCTATACTAGACACTGAAACCGCACCCACAGTGACTATAGGCAGCAGCTATGCTTTTTCTGCGGCCCAATTGACCATCCAGACAAGTTGAAATAAAATGCTGTGTGTGAGTTGACTTTGGAAATTGCAAAATAACGGCACATGTTGGTCACCTTTTCTGTTAACTTTGTCTTACAACTTGGTTACGGTTGATTTGAACGACCGTTTTTTTACGGATGGTTGTTTGCGGGATGACTTTGCTGGTTGGTCGCGTGTTGCAGCTGGTCTAAGTGAAAAATGTCGACCTGTATGGGATTCGAACCCACTACCTTTGGCACACTCGCCTAGCCAAATGTAAAGTCCAACACACTGACCTCTAGGCCATAGGGACAACCCCAAAAAAGGTTGTACAACGGGCCCAGGGTGCTGTTATAGCAGGTGTGGCTTGTACATTGACACAGTAGGGCATTTTTCTAAGGGGAGGGGCGGCTATATATATATATATATATACATAATTATATATATGTGTGTGTATGTATATATATATATATATATATATATATATATATATATATATATGTACATATATATATATATATATATATATATATATATATATATATATATATATATATATCATGGAACGTCCTTTCTCCTTATATTCAATACTTGAACATATCATTTAATATTTGATGATAACATTAAATCGAATTTACATTTTGATTAAATGCATTTATTTTTAACGTTGAAATGTCCTTTATTTTAATCAAATAACTAAATGCATTTAGTGTTTTCATCAATTACATTTGATGATATCATCAAAACGATTTCACCATAAGTCTAAATGGGAAATTATTTATACATAAGTAAACTTCTATTTGATGATAACATTAAATCGATTCATTGTTATGATTAAATAGACGTTATTTGGTCTTATGCTGAAATCCATTTGGTGTTATTAGTCCCCCACCCACTTGGTGGGGGACTATAGGTTTGCACATCGTCCGTCCATCCGTCCGTCAGTCCGTCCGTCAGTCTGTCCGTCCGAAGCTTCTCTGGGCCATATTTACAACACCATAACACCCACAGCTACCAAATTTAATGTATTTGTACTTCCTAGGATAGAGGTGTATCATGTGCCAAAAGTAGGTCACTAGGTCAAATATCTGGGTCACAGAATACATATGTATGAAAAATCGTGTCCGGGCCATAACTTTTTTGTCTTTTTACTTAGAGTCATGAAATGTTACACAAATGTGAACCCTAGTCAAAAAGGTGTCATACAGCAAAACTAGGTCATTAAGTCAAATATTTGGGTCACCACGATATGTAAATATACAGAATTTTCAGGTCCTGACTGTAATTTTTTTAACTTTTGGACCTCTTTTTATGAAATTTTACATATTAATGTACCTTGACCCAAAAGTGTGTCATGAGGGGAAATTAGGTCACTAAGTCAAATATATAGGTCACAGTATAAAATTCTGTGTAAAACCTTGTCAGCACCAAATTTCTTATACCATAATACCTACAGCTACTAACTTTGTTATGTGCATACTTCTTGGGGTGCTGGAGTGTAGCATGGCAAAAGTAGGTCAATAAGTTCAAAATCTAGGTCACAATGTGAAATCCATGTAAAAACTTGTCGGGGCCATAACATTTTTTTCCTTTTACTTAGATTGATGAAATTTTACACAAATGTGAAACTTAACATGGAAATATGTCGTAAAGTAAAATTAGGTTACGAGGTCAAATATTTGGGTCACAGTAATACATAAATGTACAGTATTTTCATGTCCTTACTGTAATTCTAAAAAATTTTGACTTCTTGTTATAAAAGTTTACTGATAATGTATTGTGACCAAAAAATGTGTCACGACGCAAAACTAGGTCACTAGGTCAAATATCTAGGTCACAGTGTAAACTCCATGTAAAACCTTGTCCATGCCATATTTCCCTTATTATAATACCTACAGCTACCAAATTTATTATTTTAATACTACCTGGGGAGTTGTTGTGTCACATGGCAAAAGTAGGTCACTAGGTCAAATATCTAGGTCACTGTAAAATCCATTCAAAATCTTGAACGGGCCATAACTTTTTTGTCCTTTTACTTAGATTAATGAAATTTTGCACAAATGTGAAGCTTAATCTTAGAATGTGCCATAAAGCAAAACTAGGTCACCAGGTCAAATATGTGGGTCACAATGATTTGTAAATGTTCAGCATTTTCACGTCCTGACTATAATTTTGTGTTACTTTTGACTTCTTGTAATGAAATTTTACCTGTTAATTCACTCTGACTTGAAAATGTGTTATGAGCAAAAATAGGTCACTTGGTCAGTTATGTGGGTCACAGTATAAACTCCGTGTAAATCCTGGTTCAAATGGTCACGCTCTACTGATATTTGGATTTTTTTATGATTTTTTTGTTCATTCGGTGGGCAAACCTTCAAAATTATTCACCTCTGAAACCGCTTCCCCAATTGCTTTGATATCGTACATAGACACTCCCGGGGACACGTAGTTCCCAATTTGTTCACCAGGTGGTGCTGCAATTTTTTTTTTTTTTTAATTTTTTGTATGGTTTTGCTATTTTTCACTTGTTCTCAGAACCGTCCCTCAGATTAAGCTGAAATGTGATGGATGTGTTGTTGTGGAAGGGTCAAACAGTTGTTTACTATGTGGCACTGCTTTGGATTCCTGATTTTTAAGGATTTTCAATTCGGGTAATTATTGTTCAATGCAGCTTTCCTATTGATTACTATATAAGTCAACGGGCATTCTAATGCTAATTCACAGGACAACCGACACGAAATTTACTGTTTACTAGATAACTTGAGATCTGTTTTGAGTTAGCTACACATGTTAATTATTCTGTATGAAGGTCATGCTGAGACAGTACATGAATGACCTTGACCTCGTTTGTGGGGTCACAGTACAACATACATGAATTTTACTCTTCATTATAACTTGAGAACTACTTAAACGTTGATGTTGCACATGTAAGTGTTCTTCTATAAAGGTCAGACTTACTCAGAACATGGTGCCCTTGATCCTTTCCCAAGTTCATAGAGCTGCAAGTGTGATAAATGTCAAGATCAGCTGAGGCACGGGCTGTTCACACAGCCCTCTTGTTTCTGTCTATTGTGACGGGGGATATAGATCCTTTGGATCACTGTGCACTTGTGATTATAGCAATTTTAACATATCATTATATTTCTGGAACTAGAAAAATGTACGCTCCCTTTTTGGGTTGAATTAATCGTAACACCAAATATTTAGTGATTATACTAAATATTTTATATTATGAGCAAATAACCGGAAGTGACGTTGGTAAATTAATGATAAGACGACTTCTGTTGAATTACTTCCGGGCGAACTGTGGTAATATTTCGGACTTTCGCCATGTGCGTATCTGAATGCAGCTGGCCGCGTATTCTATGTAAGCTAACCAATGCTTGATCACCTTACCTGCTCTGCAGTCATTTGTACTGTTACCCGCTTGTACGTTGATAGAAATTGAATTTATTGTTTGTCTAATGGCCTCTAAAACACCGAGAGACGCGCTGGTCGCAGTTGCTTCCGCTATTTTACAATTGATGGTGAAGCCTTGTTCAATTGCGCACGAAAAAGACAGAATGGTGTAACGGAAACGTTCCATGCCATGGTCTGCACGCTTGGTCCATTTTAATAAAGCATACATGACATACATCTAACGTGACAAATATGACTTATCTGTTTGTCTTGAGTCCGTAAATAAAAAAGTAACGTAAAGTTAACCAGCTACTTGTTTGATTTGCGGAGACCTCCCCGACCGTTTCATGCTTTGCAAAGTTTTTACCCTTCGGCCTTATGAGGCCGACGGGTATTGTCGTACCCGGCGCCGTGCGCCTGTCCGTCCGTCCGTCCGTCCCGTGGTTTTACCACCATAACTTCAGTAAATTTTGAGACAAATTGCACATGACATTACACTCCTATATGGCCTACTTTGTGTGCAAGCATAGTTGACCTTGACGTAATTCTCAAGGTCACACAGTGACCACATGTGCTAAGCAACGTTACCGCTCTAACTATGAAAAGCCTGTATCTAGCAATCAAAAGCTTACATACAAGAAGCTTCATAGAGGGATCTAGGAGCTTATTGGAAATCAAGGTCATAGCTCTTTTTTTGACCTACCTTTGGAGGTAAAAGATCAAGTGCACAATGGTGGAATTGGTATAAGTAAGGAAGTATTTAAGTCAGTTACATGCAATTTTATACACCAATGCGTCGTAACAAAAAACGTGTCATGAATCAAAAGTAGGTCACTAGGTCAAGTATCTGGGTCACAGTGACCTATTCATTGAAATTTCACAAGTTTGCTGAGTGACATTGTGCATCTAGAAATCTAAATCTTTTAACAAAAGAAGCAACATAGGGTGATCTAGAAGGCTATTGAAAGTCACGGTTATACCTCTATATTTGACCTAATGTTTTTGAGGTCAAAGGCAAGTGTACATTAGTGGTATTTGTGTAGGTAACTATACCTGATCCTATGGGACACTAGTCCTATTCACTTACAGCAAAAGAGATTGAAGGCGGCCGAAGGGTACTGCGTTCTTTGAACTGTATTTTTATAGTTTCAAATCCATTCACTGGGGGAGCATTTATTATATTGCTGTGGCCCGGGTTGCATTTTCAAATAACATGAAACCGAATTGAAGATATCATTAATTCTAATTAGTGATAAGATTAATTATCTAGATATTCAAATATATGATCAAAGAATTGATCCTATATCATTAAATATTTGATGATGTGTTCAAATAATGAATGAAAGGAGAAACGGCGTTCCATAATACCCCCCACCCCCACCCCCACACATATACTAGTATATAAGACAAAATATGTAATTGCTATGCAGGTATTGACCGACAAACATATATATA
Source organism: Hermodice carunculata (assembly GCA_964020975.1). Classification (NCBI taxonomy): domain Eukaryota; kingdom Metazoa; phylum Annelida; class Polychaeta; order Eunicida; family Amphinomidae; genus Hermodice; species Hermodice carunculata. The sequence continues at coordinate 99,538,244 of OZ026617.1, forward strand.
TATATATATATATATATATATATATATATATATATATATATATATATATATATATATATATATATATATATATATATTATATATATATATGTGTGTGTGTGTGTGTCTTTGATGCATTGCCTGCGCGGTCAGTGCTCCAATGAATAAAACTGCTGTTTACCAACAGGTTTCGTCTGGCTGTCTGCCGTATTATCAACTGCTATTTGCCTGGACATCTGTCTCCTTCACCCAGCTAGAACACACAGCTTGAAATCTCTCGTCAAGCAATATCTGCTTCTGAGACTCCTTCCTCTGCTGTTGGCACATTTCCTTCACAGCAGGTTCCAGCGTATAACAAGAAACGTCCAACGGACGCAGCACGGTGTCTTTCTGCGAATTCTACAGAAGGCTTCAGACTCCGAATATGGTCAAAGTTATGGTTTTAAGTCCATCAAGACTGTGGAACAGTTCAAAAAGGTGCATCCACTTACTAGCTATGACCATTACAAAGTGTATATAGATAGGGTTGAGAGAGGAGAAGAGAACGTTTTGACTAATGATGCCACCATATATTTTGGCATGACTTCAGGAACAACCGGCACACATAAATTAATTCCTGTAACCAATATGTACAGACAAAGTCTCCTGGAGTCAGCTATGCACGGTGTTAGCGCACACAGAAGGCATTTTGCGCACTTAAGACGGAGTTTACGTTTGAGCATGCCAAGTTCACCTCGACAAACGCAATGTGGGATTCCAGTAGGCCCTGTGAGCAACATAGGTGGTGAGGCTATGTCATCTGGAATCACGCCATTGTCCTGTTTTACTCAGGTTTATCACGAGCCTACAGTACTATATATACATGCACTATTTGGCCTCGCGGAAGAAGACATGGGTCATATTGAAGGTCTCTCTGCACAGCTTGTTTGTTCGTTCTTCTCACTGCTAGAAAATAGATGGCAAGATCTTTGTGATGACATCGAGACAGGGACCTTGAACAAAACTTGTAACGTTCGAGACGATGTCAGACGCATGATAGAATCGTTCTTAATCCCTAAAGCACCAAGAGCAGCTAAACTAAGATGTGAATTCAGAAAAGGGTTTCATGGTATTGCTAAAAGAATTTGGCCGAATATAACTTACTCTGTCTATATTTCTACCGGCAGTTTTGGTCACTACACCAAAAAACTTGCGAATTTTAGCATGCAGGGAGTGCCGCACTGGTCACCCGTGTACATTTGCACAGAGGGAATATTGGGAGTTTGTATGACGGAAGATGGAAACGAGGACGTTTATACGCTTCTGCCTAATTCGTTATTATATGAATTCATCCCATTGGCTCACACAGCAAAGGACGATCCAGATACGCTTTTGATGCACCAGGTGATTGACTATTATAAACACGTGATCACTGGCACTTTTGTACAATTCTAGTTCTGTTGATTATGGCAACAGTTATGGCTTTTACACATACACACATATATTTTGCATCCAACCAAAAAACTCAGAAACAAGGGTAATAGTTTACAGTTTATAGTTTCTCAACGGAAACCAAGCACGCTTTCTTTTATTCACATGCAAAAGATGGTCCAACAGTAGTTTGTCCCTTTTCAGGATACTCAGATCTACAATACTTGAGGACGAAGAGGCTTTCTGTTGTCCAAACACAGTTATGAGGGAAAAACAGACCACCACAAGGAGAAACTATGAAAATGGGTACCACTTTGAACAGAACAAACAATAAAGAGCAAAAAGAAAAAAGAGGGTTTTTGCAAACTGCCAGTTTTCGAGGGGAAAGTATGTTGATACATAAAATTAAAAAGTGTTGAAACCCACATCATAGTTGTGACTGGGGGCGCTAGGTCATGCTATTTTAGAGTATTTTCTTTATGCTATCTGATTCCTGCAAATTACCCATATTCTTTTATAATTTTAGATATTAACTGAGCAGGAAAACTCAGGCAAGAGACAAGTTAATGGAATAAACACCAATGAAGCACATATACATATCATTTTGCTCCCTTATTTTTTGACCCACTCAATGTAATGTTAATTTGGCTGTGCACAATTCTTCAATTTAACACAAGTTTTGATTTACTTTTCGAAGTGTAGTATTTGTATAGATGTGCAAAGTTTGTTCCTTTGAGAGTTTCGAAATTAATACATTGCGAAAAAATGCAGTCCATCAAAGTTGATAACAACGTAATTTCAATACTCTTAAGGTACACCAAAATAGCGCTGTAGAAATAAATTTGAATGATCTTGCGATAATGCATTTGAAATTTTCTGCATCAACCTGGAGTTAGAAAAGGGTACTGAATCTCTACATATACTTAAGTTTTAGGTGCACACTAACATGTTGAAATTTGCAGCTATATATGCTCTAACATTTAGTTATGCAAATTTCCGTTGGGCTCAGTGTACCATCCTGTACAAGATTGGCCCCATTGCCTGCTGGTCGTAATATTTTGTGAACTGAACACACCCGCTCAAAGAATGTAGATTGTCAACCTATTAAAAGGGCAAATTACATCTCGCGTTTATTTACTGCCAACAGGCGTCAAAACGTTTGTTTCGTTTCTGTAGGGATTTAAGCATGTAAAGTATTTATGTTTGACATTCCCTGACAGTTGCGTAAAGATGAATGCTACGAACTGGTGCTAACGAATGGATGTGGACTGTATAGGTACCGCTTGGGTGACGTCGTAAAAGTGACTGGTTTCACCAATGAGTGTCCAGTAGTGGAATATCTTTATAGGTATGTTATAGTTTACCTGCATGGTACAGTAATAACAATCAGAGACCTAAATTCGGATGAAATTAAGCGATGTAACTTTTCTATAGCTTAAAGATCAATCGACAAGAAATTGTTTTTGCACTCATTTTAAAAAGTATATCACATATGATCATTCATTAAATGGTCTTATCATCAAGCGTGTATCATGGTGCAAAATATTACTACTCAAAGTAAAACTTAGCTCCATCTAGAAGATTGTTTTTTATATCATAACATCGAACTCAAAGTGCAGCGATATGATATTGTCCCAGCAGAGAAAGATGGTACAAATCATAACAACACCCTATTTATAGATATAAAGTATGGGAGCAGTAGGTTGTAATATTCAAACCTTATGACATTTTTTCAGATTTAGTTGTCGAGGCTAGACGAGCCTATCCCATCTCTTTAAGAGGAGATTTCCTATTTTTCTCTTTATTTTTAATTTTGTACAATATTGTAACAGAGTTACAGGCGTATAACCATTTTTCATTGTTACCGAAGTCAATTTGTGGCTTCAATATGATTTCGTGTGCACGTTCTTCAATTTACAGCAACCTGTCTTACGTTTCGTGTATGAAATTTGTCATATATTGATGAACCCGAAGCATGATTGGTCACCTAGATAATATCGTCTCCAAGAGAATGTTCTGTTGTTATCCTGTAGAGGCAAAACTAATTATGATGTAAATAATTTCATATAAACTGTGTGTTAGGACTTCAGCATACAATAGATTTGCCAAGACCTGTTAGCAATATAAGCAACTAAATGTTTCCAACTGTTTCAGGCTGCCCTGCACAGAAAGTGAACTCATACGATATCTTTGTAAATACATTTGAAAAATATATACCATGTCTTTTGTTTATTTATTGTTTAAGGCTTGGAAATGCGTTGAACTTAGCACAAGAATTCACAACAGAAACTCTTATATACAGTGCCATTGAGCAAACCGAAAGTGAACTTTCCGACACCACTGTTACAGATTATACTGCAACAGAGAGTATTGTCTTAGACCAACATGAAGGTATGTAGGGAGAATGTTTAGTATTAATGTGTTTTGTGTGAATTGGTTTTGTTTTACGAATGTTTGTTTTATTGCGTGGTCTGTTTTAATAACATCACAAAAGCAGAAGCTGCGCTTTAACTATGTTTTATCGCATCACAACATGAATGGGCAGCTATAGCACAGTGGCTTTAGGTGTGGTCTTATGTTTTCTTACACGCACATTATACATTGATATGTATTTACACATGTTAAAGTCTGCATGCCATATAAAACGCTTAACGTTGGATGGCTAACGATATTATTACTTTAAGATAATAAAATTAGACACCTATTTTTTGACGTGTGGTGCTATATCAAATGGCACAACATTGCAAGTGTTTATAAAGCTGATCCATTTGAAACTTTCTAAAAATTCACAGAGCGATTTCCTTTTAAACAAACATTATCATGGAAATGGGTGTCGTCATATAAATTTTGTTATGTAGTTGGTATCCAACGGTTAAAGAATAAGACAGAACATAACAGTAGTTATGTAGTTGGTATCTAACGGTTAAAAATGCGAAACAAAATAACAGCAGTTATGTTTTGTTCATATTCGGATGGAAATAGCTAATAGCCATTTGATATATTTTTTCAAGGCCTTGAAATGTGTCTTGAATACGTATATGCTTTATAACAATTTCAAAATGAAAAATCAGTATTGACCTTTGCTTCAGTACGTGGACGCCACACCCAGGAGCTAAGTTATGTGCTGTTCATAGAAATCCATCGACACGAAGGATGTCTTCGCCTCACAGAGGAAGAAAAGTTTATGGTAATGTCATGTGTTCTTCCCGTACTGTAAATGCATATTCTACATCGGTGGATATCGTTATTTCCGTTTAGAATGTTAATATGAAAACTGACGTAACAGTCTTTTGATTTTGATCTAAAAGCCGTGAGCAGAAAAACAAAATTTTATGTGCCAATTAAAAAGTATTATTCGACATAACTGGTGTTAATGTATTTATATTTTATCCATTTCTGACAACAAGACTGATTTTGGGTACCGTGGGACTTTGCAGTACATTAACTCTTTTGAAATAGACTTGAGTGCTTTAAAACTGGATAATTATGTTTGATGTTATAGATCTTTCTAAAAACTTTGCGATAAAAAATGAGCTGTAAGACCAGCCTGTGCTCAGCTGCCTATCAAAACACAAAAAGCTTGTGGCTAGTAAAACCAACTATCATACTGTATATATATATATATATATATATATATATATATATATATATATATATATATATATATATATATATATATATATATATATATATATATATATATATATATATATATATATATATATATATATATATATATATATATTGCGGTTTCACATCTTCTAAAAAAGACGAGATTTATAAAAAAAACTAACGGCACAGCAATGCTATCCCTGACAAACCAATAATGACAATGAAAATAATAATAATAATAATAATAATAATAATGATAATAATAATAATAATAATGATGATGATGATGATGATGATGATAATGATAATAGATAGATAGATAGATAGATGGATGGATTAATGAATGAATGAATGAATGAATGAATAAATAGATAGATAGATAGATAGATAGATAGATAGATAGATAGATAGATAGATAGATAGATAGATAGATAGATAGATAGATAGATAGATAGATAGATAGATAGATAGATAGATAGATAGATAAATAAATAAATAAATAAATAAACAAGTAGATCAGGTCATCAGTGGGATTTCAACTTTATGTTCCCTTCATTCTCATTAATATATCAGACGGATCAAAATGTGTGATTTTAAACCAAGCACACAAAAAACCTCACAAACAAATCAGTGGGAATTCTTCCAAAAACACAATGCCTTGTTACGAGCAAAAGAAGATCGCATATCAAAGGTACAACCCCTCCTGGTTTAAATGGCATCCAAAAAATGTTGTTATAAGACTATATATGCATTTAGACTATTATTCCCTTCCTAGTCATGATGACATGTGCTTTTCTTAATCAAACATGCGTGCAATGTTAGGAAATGAGAGAAGCTGTTCCACGTAATGAAAAGTAAGATTTGAATTAGGTCAAGGGACAATCCCACCAAACTTGAAAAACTAGGCAACCGTTTTGGAGAAGTCAAATGTTATTAACACATACACAGATTAATTTAACTCCCCCTCTCAATAGATATATAAATAACTAAATATATTGATAGATTGATTGATTGATTAGGCAGACAGATAGACAAACAGACGGACGGGCCGACAGAGAGACATAGACAGGCAGATAGATATATGGATGCATGCATGCCTAGATAGATAGCCCTCTTGGTAAAATGTTAAATGTCTGAAGGTTCCAGCACGGCGGTTTTAATAGTCTTCCAAAAATGAATCAACATTCTCGAAAAGAACATTTTAAAACAAATGTTGTTGTGTCATAATTAAGCAAATTTAAATGAGCTTTACGCGTGGTGCCGTCGTACAAAGTTTCAAAGAAACCCGGGTGATATTTTTTTTCAGAAGTAGAAAGTGAATTACGGTTGGACGAGGGACAGAATAATAAATGTGGATACAGTTTAAGGAAAAAGATCAACTGAGCTAAAATGAATAATCAAGAACAAATATCGGCAAAATACGGTACTGTTTTTTATAAAATATACAAGTTTTGGATGATGCATCAGTCGCAGAATTACGAGAAAATGGGCATCTTTGTTGTGCTGAAATGATAATATTCTGGATTGTTTACTTGCATGATCAACAATTCTTGCGTGTTAATCCAGATTTAAGCATGTATCATCATTTACATTGTTTCTTTTTAAAGTTTGAAAGAAACTTGTGTGCGGCGCATCATTCTTACGAATATGGTCGGAAAAGTGGAAAGTTCGGAGCCATGAAGATAATTCAAGTACGAGAAGGTACTTTTCAACATCTAAAGACAGCCATGACAGCGAGGGCCTCAAATCCACAGTTCAAAATGCCACGTGTATTGAGGCAAAAAGATTTCTTACAACTATTGGTAGATAATGAGTTGTGACACCAACAGTGTATGTCTCCTGTAGGTGGCACAATGGCCACTCTCCCCTGGTCACACAATCTACTTGAGAGAAAAAAGAAACTATTCTGCCGCACAGTTTGTCAACTATCGACGCAACTCTAAAAATCATAATGCACATATGGCCTGATGAGAGAATTTTAGGCACAAAATTGGGAAAGAAGGGGTATCTGCTACACAGTTTATATTAGTATGGGTGCTGTAAGCAAAGAATTGTGCACCAGGGTCAGACGCAGATTGTGTTATGGCATGTAAGATAACACAGCATATCCAAAAAGTAAGGGTCGGGTTGCTTGGTTGCCTTGATCAGGGAAATTTGAAAACTTGACACAGACCTGAAAACATATAAGTAACGTGCCTCAGGGTCGTCTGTGGCAGATTCTATGGGGAAATTAAATCACGTTATCAACAAATCAACAACTTGCTTTCAGAAGCTGCAAATGATGAGTTCTTTTTACGGACCTAAAGTAAAAAGGTGTGAAGTAATCCCACAAATAGAATTTTAATTATACTCATAATGTCATCTTGTTATGATTTTAAGCTCAGCTGACTCGTAACTCAGCTGAGCTAATGGGCTGGGTCTGCGTATGTCTTACGTCCGTTCGATTTCATCAAACGTATCAAAACATCGGTAAAGAAACACATTCCTAAATGTCATAATGTCAAAATACAAAAATCTGAAAAAAAAAAAAAAATGAAAAACATAAAAAGACTGTCAAATTGTCATATACCAGGAAAATATACATTGGCTTTGCATGATCTAGTTAGAATGTGCCCAAATGATATGCAATAGGTTTTGGATGATATACCGCAAACGCTGTTTGTGGTTAGGGCGGGATTTGGGCCAATAAAGCCCATGTAGGGAATTCCTTAGTTCGTCTCAAGTCGGGGCACAGGTTGCACTTCAAGGTAACATTACACAATACGATACTCATTAGGTCATCCCTGGTCATTGCCATATAAACAGTGGAAGAAGAGGCATTTGGGCCACACACTTTCATTACGCTTTATCGTTAATTTGGTCCAGCATAGATATGTGTGTGGAAACATTCAGTTTCTGAGAGATGTTTGTGGTCTCTTCTTTGTCCACAACGCAATTTGGACTTCTCCGTTAAGGATAAGCTCAGGGTAATTTGGGAAAAAAATTCAAATTTTGACATATTTATATATTAGCTGCAAATTGTAATAATGCTTCGTTTAAGCCATCCATAATTCATCAGTCTTAATTCGAAAAGGTGAATTTTGTACGACTTTTCCCATCCATGCATGCCTGAGATTTATGGTCAGGCCTTGCAGTTTGACGTGTCTTGCCACTAAGCCCCGCCCCCAGAAGTCGGCATTTACAGTGGTTTACTTGCTGCGATCTTCCGCATTGATCTACCGTAATTCCCCGTCGTTAATGCACACATTTAGCGCTAAATTTATTTTTATAATGTGATGGTGCGGGCGCGTTTTTCACAGGCACAGAGGCGTTAACCCGGAGGTCTAGAGCCTTTTTTCAGCCTCATGTTTGCCGGTTTCGAATCGTCATAATATGCGGTGAATGGGCAGTTGGAAGATAATGATGCGTTCATCGAAAGAATCCTCAAAAACACTGAAGACAACCATATTTTGTTGCAAAATGTATACAAATACATACTTTCCTCATACTCTTTTTGAAAAAAACAAAGCTAATAAACAACTTTACTACGATTGTTTCTTTGTGTTTACACTTCAAAGTCGGTTGTCTACAAGTGACTGAGCCGCCATTTTTGGACACAAGATGCCGATACCGTATACCGTATTATCGACACATCGAAACTTACAAGAAAATTACGCAAATTTTCTTTTTGGCCCGGTAACAACTTTTTTTTGCCTAAATTGATGGATCTACAGCAGTCAAAAGATATGAACGAAAGTGGATGCGTTGGAGATGCGTGTTGTGTGACTGCGAAAGTAAATAAATGTTAGCATTGTTACTGTACAGTGAGGATGGCACCACGCTGACATAAGGTAGTCCATACGAGGCCACCCCAAATGCCCAAAATGTGGCCTTTTAATAGAAGTGGCCTCTATTGAGGGGTATAATATAATAAAAAGCCCATACTTGTTGCAGGAAAAAGTGACCTTTGTAGAGGCGGTTGCCAGTCTTGAGAGGGGCCATGTAAGTGAGGGACCACTGTTTTGGCTTATACCTTGGTAATAATGAGTACTGCCTGCGCAGTTACTATTCTTCGCTAATAGGAAGGTACTTGGGCGGTTTCTTTTGATGCTGTTACTTTTGACCTGGATAACATTGAAAGGTCGGTTTGACGTATTGGCTTATAATTCGGTAATGGTAGATCTTAGCCCACTATTGAATCCTGGGAAAGAGCGGCCCATCCGCAGCCGACCATGCTGTTCAATCCATATGAAGCCCCATCTTGATCTAGAGGGACCCAAAGTGTTTCTTTTCCAATTTGAAGAAATTTGCAGGAAAATCTGTTTCTCAGGTTACTTATTATTTCGCCAAAAGATAAGAAACAAAAACAAAAACAAAACAACAAGCAAACAAACAAAAAATACAAACAAACAAACAAGCAACAAGAATTTAAAATTCCCAAAATCACTGGAACACAGTGATTAAAAAAGTTAGTGAAAACGCACTCAAGGTATATCGCCCCTTAGTTTGAAATGAATTTGGCCAACAGTTTTGGGGGAGAGGTCGAAAATATGAATTACCGTAGCCATCCGGATTGAATTTTATTGTTGTTTATAGAACTAATCAAACAGGTACCCGAATGGAAAACGTTGTTGAGTCGGGCATTTGGAACATTACCACTTCGCGAACAATTTGTTTGACTCTTTCACAAGGTACTCCTTTAACAAAGTTTCAGTACAATCTGAGAGATCCTATGGAACATGACAAAACTAGCTAAAACACTAAAATATCGTTAAAAAAACAACACCACATGCTCGACAAATGAACAGTGGCGGTCCTATGCAATTTCAAAGTAGTCGGCAGAGCAGTTTCACAGAACACTTTTTCAAGATTTTGTCCGAAAAGAAACAAAAAGTCGAAATCCAAAAACTATTGGAGTGTTACCATTTAATTCAAACTCGGTAGAAACCCACCCCCAATATATTACATGTATACTGAGGACATTATAAGTGTATATGACATGTATATTGAATATGTGGTGGACATTGAAAGTGTATATAACGTGTATACCGCAGGCATGGTGGACAACACGTATACAGAGGGCAGGGTGGACATTTTCACTGTATAATCCTTGATTGCAGAGGGAATGGTGAACATTTGAAGTGTGTTTTACTTGTATACATAGAGAATGGCGAACAGTTTAAGAGTGTATTACTTATATACAGAGGGCATGGTGAACATTTTTAGTGTATACAGGTGCCATCGTCTGTGCCCAGGTGACAAATTACGCTGGCGTCAAATGAGGTAATGTGTAAAGAGGGAAAGAATATTCATTTAAACATGTTTTAGCAAATGTCCAAGTTACTTAAAGCCTAAAAAATATATGTTATGGTTCCGATAACTAGGCCGGCCCCACTAAGAGGCCCGAGTCCCGACCCTAAATTATTTTTATGAAACACGAAATAAAAATTAAATAAAAAAAGCTTCATCTAGGGTCGAGGATCAAGCGGCCCTTCCCCAACAAAAATTGATCGGCCCTAAGAATAAACGATTTTAGCCATTCTTTGGAATACGGTCCGGGTTTCCAGCATTGAAACCCTGCACTCAGTTGTGCACCTAAGTGTGAAATGTGTACACGTGCTTTAGTTCGTTTGTTGGAAACTCGGAACGTATTACAAAGAAGCGCCAAGATTTTATTGAGAAAGTGGCCGTTGTGTGCCGTTATTTTGCAGTAAAGTCAACTCAAACAGAGTATTTCATTTCAACTTGTCTGGAGTAGAGGGTTAACTTGGGCCGGGGACAGAGCACAGCTGCAGAGCCATGGTAGTTCTGTGAAACAGCATAGCCATAGCCCCACTTGAAAGATTTCATCGAAAAAGCGACCGTCACGTGCCGTTATTTTGCAGTAAAATCAACTCAAACACTGTATTTTTCCAGCTTTTCTGGGAGAGTTAGCTTGGGCCAGGAAAACGGCATATCTACATTATCACGGTTGTTCGGTAAAAAAGCATCGCCCTGGTTGTTTAGTGATCATTACCATGATATTTCGTTAGCTTCCAGGTGTCTGTTCTCCGAGTTACCTGGGCACACAGTCATTCAGGTACTTTAAAACATTACTTACAATCTTAACTTTGATGTGCCCACTCGGTTGTTTCTGAAGCAGTTATCATCGTCAGTTACAAATCCAAATGCAACAAGATACCTCCAGCCGGCGAATCATGCACCACTTCCAACATGGCGCAATGCATTTAGGGGCAATCGCACAGAAATACAGTTGATTTGGATATCGAAGTGAATCGCGGCCACAGCATATATTATATTATTATTGATGCTCTGAAATAGTTGCAAAATATATACTTTTGGTCTATATATTGTAAGCCCCCAAAGATCGTCTGAATACTACTATCCGTATTTACAAACCATTGGGTGCGGAAATCACAATTTTCAAAATGACAGCCAACTTTGTGGGTTAGTCCCGATTCGATATTTTGAAGACGTAGTATCCAAAATATATGTGTGATTAGTGTTAACGGAAGGTTAATTTGTCAAATAAATGTGATGTAATATATAAAATGGGACCGTTCCTGTGTGAGCATTACCTTAAAATGTAGAAACAATGGCTTCAGGATCATCAATCGTGGGCCGTAGGGTTGGGATATTTTATCAAACACTGAAGTCGCCTCCAGGCTATGAATTAAGTAGCAGCATTAGTCGGACCTGTGGAGCTCCCGTTTTGAGTGAAATATTGAGCTTATGGGAGAAGGCTGCCCCGAGAGTAGATACAGGTCCTAAAGCACAAGCGGGCTTTTATATATGTGGTAATTATTTGTGGACAGCGGGCATGGTGCACATTTTAAGTGAAAATTACTTGTACACAGAGGACATGGTGAACATTTTGAGCATGTATAACTTGTATACAGAGGGCATGGTGGACATTTTAAGTGTATATTACTTGTACATATAGGGCATGATGGACATTATAAGTGTATATTACTTGTGCACAGAAGTTTTATGGACAATTTAAGTGAATTTTACCTGTACGCTGAGGTTATATGGACATTATATTTGTCTATAGCATTACCACTGCTCATAACCCGCTTTACATGTTGATACCACTAGCCACGTATTACTGCCATAATACCATTATATTCTAATTTTAAATGTTGTAACAAGAGTGTGATTACGATGATCATAATATTAATTGTTTGTGGTACTCGTTGTAGACGTAGCTTTAATCCTTATTTGAGCAAATGTTGAATTTGATCTTGAATTGTTCAGCTTGATAGTATTTATTTTTTCATTCTCATATGGTACCGGGTTTCCTCTATCCGAATGTATTTACTTACCTGGAACAACCAACAAATCAATGTACATTATTCTCCCTAAACCATGGTATTAAATTTATTTTGATTTTGAAAAAAAACAGATGTGTCTTTGTTTGAGCTGGATAATTATACAGATATTCCGTTAAAAGCCACGTGTACCTCACATGGGGCATTATTAATATACTTGCATAAAAACTTCCAGTATAATCTCAGAGATCTTTATGTTTCCAATATTCATGATATTAACTGGGATGGCCAATTTATTGATATTTTAGGTAATAATGTACACAAAAAATTACGTTATGCCACATCTTTACACCACGGGATAAAAACGACCACACGCAATTATTCATTGATGACTTATCCCCCCTCTTAGAAACCGATAAAGTAATTCTAGGTGATTTCTATCTCGGTTTCTTGAAAATACATATTAGAGAAAATATTCTGAGTTTTGGATTGAATGCTTAATAATGTTTTGTCTAAAATAAATTTACCAACTTTATTCTCAGAAGGAAGTGCGACCTTCATTGATAGTGTTTTATGTAATCTTTCCAATATTTAAATGACATGCATATCCAGCCTTGTATTCACTAATATTGCTGATCATCTTCCATATTTTACGTGTCTTGATCAAAAACTAGACTTCCGTGGCCCACTCAAAATTTTGTTCAGGAATTCAATAACACAGATTTTACGAGGACTCTTAATTATTGACATTAAGGCGTTGACTATTGTCATCCACGATAAATTAGATTTTATCCATCGGGTACATGATGTTATAAATGGCTCTGTTTTTTGCAGAAAAAGTTATAGCAAAACTAACATTCAAAGACTGACCCTGACCTCAATTACAACAAATTTTTGCCATATATTTTATTAAAATTTAATTTACAAGCGTAAGATAAAATACTCAGCAATAATATCAATGAGGTCAAGCAAAATCATTAACATAATCAGTTCACTTACTATAAAGGTAATTCGAAGAATGCATGGGACGTCATCACATCGATTCTTAACTTATAGAAAAAATAAATAAGAATTTCCATCCTTTTTCAAAATAAACAATACAAAGATAACAAATAAAGACGAAATTGCTGAAACATTTAATGCTTTTTTCACTAATGTTGGACCAAACCTAGCTGGAAAAAAGAGGGCTGTGTGAACAGCCCATGCTCAGTTGACTTAGACATTCATCACACTTGCAGCTCTGTGAACTTGGGATCGGATCAAGGCCACCCATGTGCTGAGTAAGTCTGACCTTAATAGAAGAGCACTAACATGTGCAACATCAACGTCCCAGTTCAAGTTGTTCTCAAGTTATATTGAAGAATAAAATTTATGTATGTTGCACTGTGAGCCCGGAAACGAGGTCAAGGTCACCCATGTACTGTCTAAGCACGACCTTCACAAAGAAACATTAGCATGTGCAGCATCAAGGTCCTAGATCAAAACAGATCTCAAGTTATCAAGTGAACAGTAAACTTCGTGTCAGTTGTCCTGTGACCGTGGCAATAAGGTCAAGGTCCAAACATCAATGGAGCATGACCATTTGCACAAAACATGTAGACACTTATAAAAGGTACATCCCTACCAGGTGTGGCATAAATCTGGCCAAAATTATTTAGGTTATAACCATTACAAGAATTTTCCATGCCAAACGTACCTATTAAAACTTTTTTTAAAGATTTTTTGAAACAAAAATCATAAAAAATCTAAAAATTACTGGAGTGTGACCATTTGAACAAACTTATTGGATACCCACCTAAGGTACATTGCCACCTAGTTTGAAGTAAATGTGACAAACAGTTACTTCAGAGAAGTCCAAATGTGAATTACAATTAGAATGCATTAGATTGCCCATTGACGTGTATAGTAAGCAACAGAAAATGTGCATTTACCGATAAGTACCCGAATTGAAAAGAAAAAATGGTTAAATATCAGGAATCCATAGCACTGCTACCTAGTGAACATCTTTGCTTCACCCTTTCAAAAGGAACATGTCCAGAAAGTTTCAACTTAATCTGAGATACTGTTCTGGAGTAGAAGTGACAAATAAACGAAAACACACAAAAATTTACAAAAAAAAAAAAAGAAAAGATTTTCAAAAAATTGCAACACTACTTGACCAAATTAAGAATTGAGAGTCCCTATGAGTGTTCTTATACAATATCAAAGCAATCAGGTGAGCGGTAGTGGAGAAGAGTTTGCAAGCTCTGTCCAAAAAAAACAAAAAAATCATTAAAAATAGAATATCACTGGAGCGTCACAATTTGAACAAACCAGGTAGAAACCCACCCAAAGTACATTGCCTCCAAGTTTGAAGTCAATCTGGATGACGGTTTTGGAGAAGAAGTCGAATATGTGAATTAGCATTAGAATGCCCATTGACTTGCATAGTAATAAATGGGAAAGCTGCATGACCGATAAGTATCCGAATTGAAAAAAAAATCGTTAAAAATCAGGAATCCACTGCAGTACCACCTTCTGTACATCTTTGTTTTGCCCTTCCACAAGGAAAATATCCAACAAGTTTCACCTTAATCTGAGTTATGGCTCTAGAGAAGAAGTCAAAAATAGAAAAAAAAAAACATTAAAAAAAATCATTAAAAATTAGAAAAAGAATCGCAGAGTTATCTGATGAACACTCTCAAAACCAGGAGTCCGCGGAAGTGTCACTGTGCACTATCAAAGTAATTGCGTGAGTGGTTTCGAAGAAGAAGATTTTTTAAGATATGGCTCCCCAAAAGAACAAAAAAATTCATAAAAAAAATATAAAAATCGCCAAAGCGTGACCACTTGAATAAAGTTGATGGAGACCCACCCAAGGCACATCCCAACTAAGTTTGAAGTCAGTCTGGGTGACAGTTTTGGAGAAGAAGTCGAAAATGTGAAATGTGGACACTCGACGGACGATGGGCGGAGGGACGGACGGAAGACAGACGAAGGACCCTCACAAAAAATCAGCTGAGCTAAAATTTAACTGGACTAATATCCCACATTTTTGTACTTATCGTATTGAACATCTAGAGTCTTTCTTTTCATTCTCCGCAGTATCTTCTCTAGAAGTTTAAAAAATAACGGGTAATTTAAAACCCATATCCAGCACTGGGCATGACGGGTTCTCTGTGAGGTTCCCGAAAATGAAGGAATTATACTGAATCCATTTATTCTTATCATTAATCAGTCTCTCAGTACTGGAATATTTCTTGACAAACTAAAGATTGTCAAGGTTTTACCTATTTTTTTAGAAGAATGTGGGTAGCTTGTGTGATACAATTATAAACCCACATCTCTCGTTTCCACTTTCTTAAACATTATGGAAAAGGCGATCCATCAACCGCTATACACTTTTATTTCTTCTCATAATCTATTAGACAGTAGCCAACATGATTTTAAAACATTAAATTCAACTGAGACTGCGGCGACGGAACTCATGGATCGACTTTATAGAATACTAAACAAAGTGAATTATCTGTACCAGTTTATTTAAATTGTTAAGGTGCAGTCTGCCATTATTTTATCGACATATATTTAAATACTGGTCTGAGTTAACTGTAAAAAAGATGGAGGAGTATGAAACACATGAAATTGCAGAGCAAATTCTGTGGAATAATGAGAATATTGTTGTAAATGGTAAGTCAGTGTGGTATAATAATATTTTGGAATCAGGAATTATGTTGGTTAAAGATTTGTTTAATCAGGAAGGTAATTTTATTTCATTCGAAGACTTAGTTAGCAAAGGTGTCCCTAAGTCAATTGTGGTAAAATGGTTTGGTTTATTATCTGCAGTTTCACCTTTATATAAATAGAAACTAAGACAATGTTTAGATATATTGAATGAACTTAGTTAGCAAAGGTGTCCCTAAGTCAAATGTGTTAAAATGGTTTGGTTTATTATCTGCAGTTCCACCTTTATTTAAAACAAAACTAAGACAATGTTTAGATATGTTGAATGAACATGTTAACAAAGACGCATTATTTAATAGTATTAACATAAATGGTCAAGTTTGAGATGTTACAAAAGTAAGAAGTAAAGGCTTTTACGTAGAGTTGGTAAAAAGAAAAAGAAAGGAAAAGTCTACGTTAGAGGAAATATGGCAAAGAAAATTGTGAGAAATTGATTGGAGAATTGTTTATTTGTTTTCAAAGAAAGTATCAATGGAAACTAAATTACATGAATTTCAATATAAAATAATCCATTGGTATATACCTACAAAAAAGTTTCTAAAGAAAATAGGTTTAATGCAGTCAGAGATTTGTATTTTTTGTAATAAAGAGGTCCAGTCAATTGAACACTTATTCTGGGATTGCGAAAGTGTTGATAGATTTTGGGATTTGTTTGTTGCTTGGTGGAATGTTACAACAATTGATAATGTAAATTTGCTAAAGAAAGATGTTATCTAGGAGCTCTTGGAAAAGAAGAAAATTGTATTTTGTTTGATTGTTTGATTTTGCATGGTAAATATTATATTTTTAAACAGAAGATTGCGCAAACATCTCGGTCTTTTGATGTTTTTAAACTCAGTATCATGTATGTGTTCGGTTTGATAATGCTTCTTCTAAAATTTTACCTTTGAAGGCTGGTGTACCTCAAGGTTCTGTTCTTAGGCCTCTTTTATTTATCATATATATTAATGATTTAGTAATCGCGTCTCCCAAATTTGAGACAAGATGTTATGCAGACGATACTACTTTCATAAGTTTCTTGCTGTTGTTAAAACTTACCTGCGTAAAGGGATATGCGAGAACATGTTCATTGGAGAATTTTCCACCAATCTTCCATACTTTGAAATTTAATGTATAATAGGGCGATAGTAACCATTATTTTAAGTGTATGAAGGTATTTGAAAATTTCAATTGAAGGCATCAGACACAACGTTTTGATATAAAATTGAAAACAAAAGTCATGTGCACACTGGTGGTAATAGGCAAGTCCAAAATGCTGGAAGAATATATCTCTTATCCTAGGGTGTACATGCAGGTCCACGGCATCTCTGTTCAATATCCATCATGGGTGATAACATTATTCTTGTATTAATACACTTTTGAAAGGATGGTAACATTGATATATATAATCTGGCATAATTATAGCTTTGAAGCGATGGTACGTATAGTTTTAGATGTTTATTATTATGGCACTACATTTTACAAGTGAACGATTTTCTTTTTCAAAATTTGTATTTATGATTTGAAACGGAAAGGCAAATGCTTACTTTTGCAGGAGGCCTGTTATGTTAGTTAATGCACTCAATACAATACGTGCTTGCCAAACTGCACTGGTTTGCTTGATGGTAAATTCTATGTGCTCAAATGTCTCTTTTTGGTTGATACAGGCATTTGTTGATTGATAAGTTATTTTGGCTGGAACTGACACCGACGATCAACATGGAAGCAGTCCAGAATAGCTTTTGACGTTGGAAACTTCAAGACGTGTGTGTTGTGGAGGGTGTCTACTCCAAGGGATACTTATAACAAATACTGAATAAATTTGCTGAAAGTATTTTTGCAGGAAATAGAGCAAATTCATGACATCCCCCGGTTTGCCAACATATTTCGTCGCGTCACTATAATAAAGTAATTGCGAGGTCATGAGTCTTTCTTTCTGCAAAAGATAAAAGCTGGATGTCACAAGGAAGAGCCGGTATTCTAGCCTTAACGAGTAAAAGGGTGAAAATAAATGTGAAAGGCACACTACTATTTCATTATCCTACGTTGAACAGGGCTCAATGATATATCCAAATGTATATACACTGTAATTCCAGCACTGATTCAAAATCAATCTAATGCAAAATAAGTATTTTGTATTCTCATCGTGCGTGCTTTTCCTACAGGATTACACATTTCCACTTTCTCTTGCGCCGCTTGGGAGGTGTCAATGCCGCAATGATAGCCTCATCAAACACGTTCTTCAACCCCAGCTGAAAGCAATAGGAATGTGATATCAGGTGTAGCTTATCTGAGGCACACTTATCCTGTAAAGGCTGCGTGAGCTTGTTCTTTACGGTTACTTCATATATTATATCGTGAGCGATATTCGAAGTATCGCTACTTTTATTTCATACTAAGGAAATGTATATCAATTTAACAGACCCTTTTAGGCCCTTAGAGAGCAGCACTTTACAGTGTTCTTTGCGTATAATGTGTTCATTTGTTTATTTATAATCCCTTTGAGCTTTTATCATGTACAAAAGAAATGTTTTTTGCTAATGAACACCCTCCAGTGCTGATATACGCTATAATTTCACCATTGGATAGATGAAGATTGTCGGTTGATATGCTAACCTCTATTTTGTGGTATAAGCATTCTCACTGTCACAGGTAACTGTTAACATGGTTAATGTTGTATGGAGCTAAACGTATCTGCTGTGTCGACTAAATCATTGGCTTGGAGAGAGATCGCAGGAATAAAACATTTTATACCTCTGAGGGTAGAGTCAAGAGGTGTCCTCGGCACACTGTAGCCAGAACCTAGCCCATCAAATACACTTGATGACCGAAAAAAGTGAGCAGAAAAAAGTGAGCAGATAACCTTTACAACACTACATACTTTCTGGTAATTTTTAATGGGAGAAATTCACATGCATCGGTGTCAAGGACCTCGGGGTTGAAGCCTTAAAAAATTATGTCTTGCCCATTTCTGCTTCTCCTAAATATAAAAACTTTCGAAAGTGCAGGACTCCGACATTAACGTTTTCCTGAAACATGCAAGAAGACCGGTTGCGGGATCTACCTGTGTCAGTGCAGAACATTCCACCAGCTTGATAGCCTTGAGCTCCTTTGCCATACGTTCTCCGCTCTCTGTCGCGATAGGCCTTTGCCTTTTTTTGGCAAGTTTAGCTAATACCACAGGATCATCTCGCAGGTCTGTCTGCGTTCCAACCAGCAAAAAAGGGGTCTTCCCGCAGTAGTGTAACAGCTCTGGTACCCACTAAAACAGGCATTGTGTAAAACCTCTGATGTTTGTATCCCCCCCCCCCTTTTTTTTTTTCTTTTAAATATAGCGGACCCAGATGAGAAGTCAGAGTTTGTCCAAATTGATCAGAAAGAAAAACCATTTTGTTTTTACTTGAAGACTTTCTGAAGAACAGATAATAGGCCTGGTTTCTTTAAGAACTGCAGATAGTCTGTTTTTCAATAATGCTTGGTAGTAAGATATACGGCTATGCCTAAAGCATTTTTGTTGGGTTTGGAATTTGTGAACATGGGTCATGTTTTTCTGTACTATTTTATCACTTCATGTATGCAAGTAAAATGAAAACTTAGATAAGACAAATGGAAAACAGAAGAAGAGCACATTTATGTGTGCGTTGGTGTTTGCTTTAATGCTTCTGATATTAATATATGGTATTCTCCTGACGTATTTCCTATAATTGTCATGGATAGGGGCAGCCGTATGCATTTAGCCATATGTATTTCTACAAATCTGGTGCCATGTAATGCAACTTGGCTACCTTCAGTTTGACGTTGACAAATGAAGCTGGAGAGACTACAGAAAAACAGACTAGGAAAATATCAGTCTGGTAATAGGCCAGTGGACGCAACCGGTCGTAGTCCTCTTGCCCCGCCGTGTCAAACAGGCCCAGGGTGTACGGAGTGCTGCCTACCATTACGGTCACTGCGTAATTGTCAAATACCTGTAGAGATAAAAGAAGATAGGATCAATCACGAATATTATACTGCTGCGTTATATGGCAACTCTGCCCCGCTATGACAAAACAGCGTCGTTACATTTTTAATTCATGTTTTTGACTTTAATTTTCACTGACCAAATTGCTCAAAAGTGCATGGAAACAATTCACGGCGGTCTCCTATGTTTTCCCTCAAAGTTGTTTTTGAATATCACATTTTTGTGATATTTGCAGACAGTGCCTTTTATGACAGCTGGCCCCAGTTCAATAGCTTTCTGTTTGGCCCTGAATGGAGGCATTAGGTCAAAACATAGAAAAGCAATAACAGAAAAGAATATTTATGTGTACAAGTGATTTAAGTCTGAAATGCCAATATTCATATATTTTGTTTGTAATCTAATCTTGTTGTAGGTGTATATATGCCAAAGCGCATTTAGTACGTGGCTTTTTGTCATACAACGGCATCAGTACTTTTAATCAAAATACGGAAAACATACTTGTTTTCTCCGGGGTTATTTTTTGTTGTTGCTATAAATGAAATGGGCGTCCTGTGTCTTCCTGGAGCAACTGCGACATTTCTGAGCTATTATTATTGCAAACTGGAATGCCATGTCAATATATTGACCTTAAAGACGTTGACTTTTTTCATCTACAATAATTTAGATTATATCCATGGAGTAACTGATGTTATAAATCCCTCTGTTTTTGCAGAAAAAGTTATAGCAAAGCGAACATTCAAAGACTTTTAAAATGGGTTTTCGAGCAAAATTAACACAAAGCCCATCCGTACTACAAAGGTGTGCTTGACTTCCAGCTCATCAGATGTCCATAAAGTCAGTGCAATATCGATAAAATATGATGTCGTTCGAAGAAACAAAAACCAAACAAGAAAAAGAAAAACACAAAAAACAAAAAGTAAAAACAAAAAAAAAAAAACAAACAAACAAAAAACAAACAAAAAACAAAACAAAAACAAACAAGCAAAAGTAATAATAAAATGAAATAAACACTACCACCGTCAACAACAACAAGACCTACCGTAGGCACATATTCACTGGGAAATTTGTTGGTGGTGTATGAGATCAGCAGGCAGGTCTTTCCTACTGCGCCATCCCCAACTACCACACACTTAATTGTCTGCATAGCCAGCAAATCTATGTATCTGCATGCAACGTCAATGCTTAATCTTAATCCACACAATCTGGATAACCCTAAATCTTTAAAAAATATATAATTCATTTATTGCATTAGCAATCTTAAATTGACTATACCATATTTGCTTTCAATTTCTACAGTTCGAAGTTAAAAAGCAGATTGTGTGAAAATGTATGGGTTTTTTGGGAATTATAGTACATCCAACAGAAATGTGATTTCGAATGTGCGTGGAATAGTATGGCGTCCAATTACATATTTGAGGTATGATATAGAAGTGACAAGCAAAAGCTAATACCATTTTATGAATAAAATATTGTGGCAAAATGTTTATATTCGACGGATTTGCACAGAATCCATACTGGACAAAATGTGACCTATCCTTAAAAAAAGAAAAGTTTGATTTCACTTTATAAATCAACATGAAGGAGATTTGGCAAACCAACAGGCCAATGACGCACAGGGCTGACACGTAGCCAAGACTCGACTACGCGTAGTCCGGCCAAGAATGCCGCAGCGAAATTCTACTATGAGCCGCAGAGCCCCGACAACACGTAGCCGGGAAACGTGTGACTCTTTATTGCATGTCTAACCTAACGGCCACTTATGCTCGTCTAACCTGTATAAAACTTGTATTTGTGTCTTTTTGCCCAGAACCACTTCCTAGTATTCACCATTACCCTATTCCGCAGTCCGAACTCTTTACTCTCCATAAGCTAACCTGTCCCTGTCTAACCTATATACATATGGAATTACTTTTGTCCATATTGCATATGTTCCTCTGAAATATTTTGACATAGGCTGTATCAGCCCAAATAAATTAAAGGGTCTTCAGCTGGTAAGTACTCAACATGTTTCGGAGTATGCACAGGACTTATATAATGTATATAAAAAGTGGAGAAAATACAAAAAATGCCATTAAACCGTAAGAGAAAGAATCATTTATATAGTGGGAAAATTGTGGTATACTAATACATGAATCATTTCAACTATTTAGGTTTGCATAGACTAATGTATATTTTTTTCATTTATATCATCAGGCTGATCAATAATTCCAAATAACAAAAATCCATTACATGTTCAGAAGCTATATCTACAAGGGAACAGGGATGAAGTCCAGGTGCAATTAAGTCCCTGATGCCACTAAGTAGGCTATGTCGTTGAGTTTCAAATCAGGTACAGCACGAGAAGAGTGGATGGTCATGTCTTCAGATTCACTGCTTTTGCAAAAAAGGGGTTAGAACTGAGTTTATCTGAAATAGGTGTTGATTTAGGGGAGTATATCCCAGGCGCAATTGGGTTTGGCATATATATTAGCTAATCGGTTTCCGTATGAGTAGTAGGCCATCACTTTCAATTTAGAAATCGGCGTTCAGTTACGTATGTCTCAATCCAAATTATTCCAGAGACGTATTGTCGAGGTAGGAAGGAAGAGTTGTATTGGTTTGTCGAACATTTGAGTTGTCGAATGTTTGAGGTGTTACAGAAGATGCGGGTTCCTTTGCAGCTGGAGCCAGGTCAGAAAGGTAGGAGGGGCATAGTTTATAACACATTTAATAAAAATTTGACAAGTTTGAAATATTTGCCTCTGATACACAGCACAAACAATCCCATTTCAGACAAAAGTTTTTCCCGGTATGTGTGACGTATTGCTCCAGTGCATATTCTGGTTGCCTCAAACTGGACGGCCTCTGGGGCTTTTGATAAGCCAATGTCCCAATTATCAAAAATCGTTCACCCTTATTCCAGAATTGGTCTCACCAGACAGAATTATAATTTTGTGAGAGCATTTCTTTGATAACTTGTATTTTAACCTTTTGAGTAGGGCCGAGCGCTTTGATGCCTTGCTTATTACTCGTTTAATGTGAGGTTTCCAAGCTGAGTCTGAAAACACTATTATATCACCTGGTTTAAAGTAGTAGTAATTCGTTCGAACAAACAGCTTTCAGTACTATGAGATACAGAGAGTTGATCATGAAGACGTAAGCAAAAGGGACATTTCTCAACGAGTCACCACATCTCGGGATGATGAAGAAATCTTGTTTCCAAAGGAGATCAAGTTCCATATTATCTTTACTGCACTTGGTCTGTCCTTCTTTGACAGCATTTCATTAATAGTAAGGGGTAGATACTATACTGTGACCCTGCCCCTACTACTACCACGACGACGACGACGACGACGACGACGACGACGACGACGACGACAACTACTACTACAGCCACTGTCATTACCACTACTGCTATTACTGTCATTGCACCTTATTTTGCTTTGTTTAATCTTCACTTATGTCGTTGATGACTTAAATGATCGGGGATATAAAAATCCAAGGAAGTGGTTTTTAAGCAAGGTTAAGTAGAAACTGTATCCAAACTAGTAAATAAAAAATTCAATTAAACACCGGAAATGCAAAATCCATGAAAATTTATACACGCATAAATGAGTATATATATACAACTGGTTGCACTGTCCGTTATTTCAGTTGTCATATCAAACTGATAGTTTAAATACATGTTGCTGATGGAAATCTGAAGTTTTTGTCTGGATTTTCACAACCATTTACGGTTGGAAAACCACCATATCCTTTTGATCAAATCATGATTTTTGTATTCCCGGAAAATAAAGATGTTGGGCCTAGTTGCTAACAGCCCTCGTGACAAGCAGTATAACACATATTTTACTGTGGAGAAAGTCTTTTCTTACATTCAGGCAATTAGCATTCGAATGATGACGGGGCCTATAAATCTGCCCTATAATTTGCCGTTTAGTTCATAGTGTGTTTTTGCATGAATACTTTAGACTGCACAGGAGCATATTTATAACTCTTTTATAGCAGTTGTGACCTACTTTTTCTTCATAAATCGCCAATACATATGATAAGAGGATTCAGAACAAAATTTCCAAATGACATTTATATTTCGTAGTTACCGGATTCCTCCAAAACAGCTGCCAGTGCTGCCTCCCTGTATAGATAAATACAGGTATTGTGTACAAAACGCAGTTTACCTTGTAGCTCTACCAGTTGCAAAAAAACTGTAGCATCCTGTCATTTTTACAAAGCTATATTTTGCATTTGGCCGCAAAACTTATATTTTTATGTCTCATAAATATGTGTCCGCATCAACCAACAAGGTTATTATCCCCACAGTCGCCTTAAAGTAACCATGAACATCGGCTAAGTACAGTATCTATATTATCACTTTCAATCAAATAGGGTAACGAACCTTGGTGTTAGATAAATATATGTATATATAAATATATATATGTATATATAAATATATATATGTATATATAAATATATATATGTATATATAAATATATATATATGTATATATATATATATATATATATATATATATATATATATATATATATATATATATATATATATATATATATATGAGGATGAAAATTAACTGGACGGTGAATCAACAGCTGACTGGATTATTCCTGGTATTTTTGACTGTCTACTAACGCAATAATTACATTCTACACTTACTTTGACTGGCGGTCCTCGTCGCAATTCCTGGACGATGCAAATCAACCGCAGAAAAAGAATCATTCAAACATGTCTGCGATACTACTGATTATTGTGTAGCTGCAAATAAGGGAAGAAAGATACGGAAACACATGGAATTTGATGTGCGTGGTCTAGCATGTGTGTATTCATGCAATGCAATATAACTTTGTGCCAGGCCTATCTACATATTGCATCTGTTAAAGACTGCACTTCACGCTTCATGTGCACCAAGCATATGCAAGGAGCAGTACTGGAAAAATCATGTCCTGTCAAACGATTTTATGGCCCAAAAGATGACAAGAATATGTTTGTGGAAAATGCATGCTAGATCAGTTGTTTGTCTGACCATATGGCTATTTGATAGAAGTATACAAAGATATCCGCATGGATTTTGACTGTTCGAGTTATATACTATTGCGATCAAATCAGCATGATACGCATCATGCCTTATATGAGCATTCGGTGTCGTGTATCTTATCAAGCTTGCAAAGAGAAAAGCCTCCAGGACTTAAATTGCCGTATTGGCTGTCTACACACACATCCACACACAGCCCCACACACCATATATATATATACATTAAGCAGACATATTCGACCTGAAGGTTTTTTCTTGGTAAAACCGGGTAAACATCATATCAGTACAAAATCAGTGCCGCAGTGGTATCTTCAACGATAAAACAGTGTTGAGCGGTAAAATATGTCAGAAATAACACTACCAGCATGTACAGAAATAAATAAAATAAAGAAAAAATTTAAATGTCTGGGATAAATTCCCACCATCTAAATTAGAAAATGTTACAATTTAGAAAATGTTTTAACGTCAGAAAAAACATTACCACCGCAAAACAATAAAAACCTTCTACCTTTTAGAAATCATCAACGATTAGATAACACATTACCACCATGTGAAGTGGACGTAATTACGATTTAGAAAATATCAATTTAGCAAAAATAACACCAGCACCATTAAGACCCTAACTTACATGAAATCAGGAGTCAACCAAGAGGTTTGCTTAATATAATCAGCAGTCAATCAAGAGGCTTACTTAACTCTATTAAGAATCGGCCTTTATTTGTGACGACAAGACTATTGTCCCAGCAGCGCTTTCCTGGTGGGGGCTCATATGAAAAAGAGGGGAGACAGATTACAGTAAAGATAACGCGCATTTACTGCTTTAAGTCTTATGCGTGTGGTTCAATATTCAATATATTTCCGTGTTTTGGTTCAGTTTACCTAGGCAGACTGATAATATAGGTAAGGGCCTCAGCTGGAAAGACTGAACGTGAACGTCTTTCTTTTATATACGAAGAAAAGTAGTTTTTATGCTAGTAAAAATTTTTTAAAAGACCATCATAAAAATATTCTGCTGCGCGTCAAGAAAGTGTTTCAATTAGAATTTTCTCGTCTGAAGGAACACTTAGTTTATGGCAACAGTGTTTATCTGCCACATCCAATTGATTTTCATAGTAATGATCATTGTTCCTCTAATGATGCCAGCCCTCAATGAACTGGCTCAACCTTCCATTTAAAGCAAAGCAAATAAAGGGTGGATCCGTAATAGACGGTTTGCGAAGAAGAGAAAACGATGAAAGAGTATTTTAACATAGGTTTAACAGTACGTGTATCCAAACTAGATAGATTAAAGCTTTACATAACTACCTGAAATACAAAATCCGCGAAAATTAAAACACGCGAAAACAGGAATGCATATGGATATACGTCTTTGATGAAAATAACTACATGAATACAGTATTATCTACCATGTTCATAAGTTAATTGATCGAGCTAAACATGTTCAAGTTGTCATGTTTTGTAGTTTTCGCGTGCGCGGCTGAAAATCTGAATAGTTGGGAAGATTGGTCGAGGAAAACTGCCTTTCCTGTTGGCTTATTCTATGCTAGGTCACCGCACGTGGAACCCTTTGTCGGTGGTCACTGCAGAGATTTCCATTTTGTATGTGATTTATGGCCTTATTTCTGTGAAACATTCTCCAGTATGTTCTTGATGGTAAAGACATCTTTTGGGGCCATACAGGTGGATTGCTAGACTGAGTGTTTTCTGGACATGTAGTACCACTTTATTCGAACGCTTCTGCCAATATACCTGAATGTACAATGGGGGACAAAGGTCACGCCAGTGTCCACTGTAAGCCAACCACTGATAATGTCGCTACACCAGAGCAGGATAAAGGTATGAAACGGCCATGAGAATCACCAAATGATATTACTCCTGAGCTAAAACAGCAAATCTTGTAGAACCTGGTGATACCTCTACTCTTGCGCGATCCATCATGGTGAGTGACTTCCTCCTTATACTGAAGGATCATTGTATTGTTGAAGCTTATAACAAGATCCATGAAAGCTCCATGCAATATCCTGCTAAGCGTATTCGGGATTTAGAATTTTACTTGACTACTATAAAGAACACTCACAAACAAGTATTTGACAGTTTAAAGAACGCTCATAAACAAGATATCGATAATCTAAAGACTCACATCCGGTATTCTCGAGACAAGATTAAAATATATTCAATCTGAAGATCATGGACTTAAACAATACAGCAGGTGTAATTGCTTAAGGATCTGGTATAAACAGCCCAAATGCCACAATGGAGATACCCATCAGATTGTGATAGATCTGACCAAAAAGACTGGGGTAGATCTCAAATTGTCTGATATTGATAGATCTCATCGTGTCAGCAAAGAGCACTCAAGGAAACCAAGGACTTTTTTGTTGAATTCTCAATTATATATGTCCAGTCACATTGTTTATGGAGCTGGACGTAAGTGCAAGGATGTGTTTGTTTCCGAAGACCTGACCAAAAAGGGGTCCCAACTATTGTTTCAAGCCAACTAGCTCAAGCAGAGCCAAAAGACCCATTCATTCTGCTCTCAAAAGGGCCGTTTGCATGGGATGCAAATGCTGGTGGTTCGTCCAATGGCCGCGTTGTCCAAATACATTCCCATTCAGACTTGGAAAAATGATGCTGTTTTCAACTGTCCTGTCCACATTTGTCCTCGCTCCTTGCATTGTTCCATAAAGATCGTATTGATACCTGAGTGTGTGACTATTGAGTCTATTTGCCATTGATTTCATTCTATGTTTGTAACCAAATGTTCTATGTATGTTGCTTTGTATCTCTGTAAAGTGGCTCTACCAACATGAGTGCCTCATTATTGAAACTGTGTATATTAGGTATACTCTGCAAACATGGACATTACTTTCAGCAATACGTTGAGTTAACCAAATACCCGATGCAATATGTCTATCCATGCTATAATATATTAAATGGTTTTATTAGTTTTTTCTTATCGATTATCATACTTATCTTCCATGTAAACATAATTGTCAGCTACACGGATGAGGTAATTGTTACGATGCGCACCTTCTGAATATTCTAGAACGCAGCAGAACTCAACAAAGAATGACAATGATTATATAGCTTTAACAATGACGATATAGTCACTATCAAAAATCAGTACAGAATAGGTAAATGAAATTATGCACTTAGCTAGGTTGGTATTCAACAGCAAAACAATCTGCAAATTCTAATCTCTGATGACAGACTATCCACAGGTACTGTGCCACAGTTCCAAGTTATAAGGCAGGTGCCAAAGAGTCTGGCACATATCCCACGGTTGTAACGTTTAGTTCCAGTGTGGTACTCAAAGGTTTGGTGCTGATCCAAACCCCCAAATTTGGTTCTAGTGTGGTACAATTAACACCAAATATACCAATCTCCTTGGCAATAATAATGGATCATAGTCCCACTGGCTTCAAGTCACACAGCTTCCATAAGATCTCAGAATTCTCCCTTCTCTCTTTCTTGAGGCAGCTGCTTTATATATCTAGGCATAGAAATCTCCAATTAGTCACACATCCCAATTCACAAGACCACAAAATAAAGTTCTCCATATGAATGTAGCTTACCATTCTAGCTTATTCCAATAACTGTTTTCAAAATCATTAGTCACCCCAACGAAGCAGGTCAACTCAGTGACTACAATAAGTACATTGTACAACACATTCATAACAGTAACTGCTCAGTCAGAGTGCTGACGGTGAAATCGTTTTAGTCAACTTAATTAATGTGTTTGACAACCACAAAATTTTCACTGCATAACTTTTGTCCAGCACTATCGATATTAGAACGATCCAGGTATTGTTCAATTTATATATTCCACAATATTTCACGAGACTCATCATACATGCAACTATATCAACTGAAGTTTACTGTACTGAAGTTTAAGAAATGTTATCCAGTCTTTCCAGGTAAATTAATGTTTCTGTGTGCGAATTGTGTGACCTATTTTGTCTCTTTTCCTGCTTCCAGCCAGCATATAACATTGTGTAAATTCAGTGCCTGCAATGTTTATTATGTGCTTCACGCTAGCTTTCGTCAAAGAACATCTAACAACATGTTGCCAGGGTCATGCTTGGGCACACTATCTGGGTACATGTCATTTATGCGCACGCAATTTAATGGCATGTTACTCCGTATTTGGATTCAAAGGGTACGTTTCTGTAGAGTCTTTTGTCCTGATGGGTCTGTATTTCTGCTGGTGAAATGTTTTCAGCCAACTTGATTAATGTGTTTGACTGGTTATATAAACCTTCTTGTACTTCATACTGACTGCTGCTTTCCTAGCATAATGTGCACACATTTGTTCCAGATTGATATGCACTACATGGCATTATAGCTCATTAAACGCATGCTCTGACAACAAAATCAATCCCCATAGTATGGACACATTCAATTTGTCGTATCAAATGCTATCCCCTCCCTTCCCATTTTTTTGTATTTCTTCATTTACTTTTTTACTCTGTGTCAAGTCATTATCACTATATTATGTCATAAATTAACTGTCATCAGGTCCAACATATTTTCATACCTCCTGCACCTACATACAGCCCTGCTAGTTTATAATGATAATAACGTACTAGCAGCTTCCTGGTGGACAAGTTTTAAATATTTGATCTATGTGTATTGCCACATTTTGCATAGTATACCATTACAGAAGTGTTCACATGCCCACATACTGAACCGTCCTTCCTTTCTACGTGATCAATGGGTATTAGTCTTGACAAGTACAGAATACCCGTTGGTCTGTTCCACTACAAGTTTACTTACTGACAGGTCTCATTCCATTCCGATTTCACTGATTGTCACATAATTTCTTTTGTTTACTTGTACTTTCACTTGCCCTCAAGGGATCTGTAGTAGGCAGAGAAACCCTTTAAGGACATAGTAAAAGGCTTTCTGTGCCTGCGACAGATCCCTTGTATTTAGCATATGTTTTTTTTTTTTTTTTCGTTTTTTTTTCTTGTTTTTTTGTTTTTTGTTTTTTTTTAGCTTACTGAAGATGTTCACCCATATCCCGGTCCTCCTATTACGTTGTCTGGAAATAAGCTTAAATGTTGTCATTGTATTGTGGGTAGCATCAAAAATTGCCAGTAAAGTTGATGAAATCCACCTTTCAGCACAGTCTGAAAATCTTGACATGATCACTTTTTCTGAAACATGACTTGATATTTGCCCTAACTAGTTTCTGCTCATTGATTGCTTTCAAACCCCTTCCAGAGAGACCGCCTTACAGGCAAAGGCAGTGGGGTTATGTTTGCATAAGTTCGTCTCTTCCTTGTCTGAGAATTTTCAATCTAGAAAGCAATGATAGCGACTATATCTGGATACTGATCTCCACACTGCTTGGTTAATTATTAATTGGGAATTACAATCACCCACCTGCTCAGCCTGCTGAACTACGGCAAGTCTTTCTTCATTCTTTGCCAACTGCTTTTGCCACTGCTATTGAAGCTGCAGTCCATTTATTCTTATAGTTACTGGTGACTTTAAGGTCAAACAGATTATTTATATAATTTCAAAATAGTAAGATGTTATAAGATATTGCATCAAGATCACTGGAAAAGATGAAAAGGTAACAAGATTATCTATGGAGCACCATCCGCTGGAGCAGTGTCGAAGATGAGGCTGCCAAAAGTTCTGGAGCGTACCCACTGCTAGGCGAACGGACGAGGATGGTGAAGGCAATTTGACCAGCTCATCAGGGACCTCTGTAATGACAGGAACTAGAATTATGATGAAGATACTGACCTGCTCATCATCGACCTCTGTAAGGAAAAGCATGATGTGGACCTTTTGCTGAACGACATCCAACGAAGTGTCAGAGTTGGATATTTCAGCCACTAGGATGGTCATGACAGAGGAAGAGCCAGCACTGCCCGGTTTGGAGACTCCAAAGTTAAGGCCCGTGCGTTCAAAGCTAGCTGTGGACTAAAGGGCCCTGATCGCTCCTCATTGTGGACTTTACACGGTTTAGAGCTTCACTTGCCTACAAGTGCAGATACCTCAAGTGTGCAGATAAAACTATGGACACTTGGTTGCCCTGCTTACAATTTACAGCAAAGAAGACTTATCTGCATATAATGCAACCACCTGGCGATCATTTTCGTCAAGAGCATTGTAATATGTCGCGCTAAAATTACAGCACGATGCAGGTGGAGCCACTGGAAACATGACTCCATTAGCAAAATGATTTGGGTATAGCATCCTCTTTTGAGAAGGTGACACGTGACCCATCTATGCAGCTATACCTGAATGTTTATTTCATATGTTATTATGCAGTTTGGAGTTATAGATATCTGCAAATCATTTTAGCAGTCCAAAATTCAATTATAGGTATCAAAAATTAATTATAGATGTTAGGATATCTTAAATTCAATTTTAGATATTTGCAATTCATCGCCTTTTTGCATATCTAATTAAATTATAGATATCTACAAAGATGGCCGCCTTTCAATACCTAGAAGTCAATTTATGCTCCCTCATTACACCACTTCTTAAGGGCATATTCCAAATGGTGATCCTTTTGAAAACGTCTGTGTAATATGGAAAAATGCTGTTACACTCACTGTAAATGTAATAGTAAAGGATGTGATTTTAATAATTCCGCAGCTTTGTCAATTCATGTGGACCGTAGGGTGGTTGCATGATGAGGAATGGCTGGCAGTCTTGTTACCTCTATGGGATTTATTTCTCTTCAACTTTTGACATTTGTAATGATATCAGATGCCAGTAGAACTAGTGAAATATATCAATTTGTAAAATTTTGTGAAAATTTGAAGCTTTCAATTGACTGTACTAGAAAAATATATTTTCTTTGTGTAATGTTGTCTGTTGGAACCTGCCTCTAAAGCAGAAAGCACAAGCACACAAAGTTATTGCAGGGAACCAGTCTAGCTCCCAATAGAAACTATGGGGAGCAGTCCATGTCACGTTGCAATCTTTAAAGATATATATAATGATTTTCAGACATGTAAAAGAA
Source organism: Hermodice carunculata (assembly GCA_964020975.1). NCBI lineage: Eukaryota > Metazoa > Annelida > Polychaeta > Eunicida > Amphinomidae > Hermodice > Hermodice carunculata. The sequence continues at coordinate 99,570,169 of OZ026617.1, forward strand.
TTTTAGCTAGGTATAAATAATATATAGATATCTAAAATTCGAATTACAGATATTTAACAATTCATTTTTAAAAATTGTTGAATATGAAAAAAGATATATGGATGTCTCAAAATGAATTACATATATCTATGGGGAGCCCTCTTACTATTTATTAGGTATATCTTGATGTCAAGAAGTCATTTAATGATATCACGAAATTGATTTATTGATATCAATAATTTGATTTTTGATATCAATAATTCTTCCTATTTCTTAACTTCAATAATTCAACGTATTGTCAAGAATTAATTCATTGATATTAATAAGTCAAATTCTTGATATTAATCAATGAATTATTGGTATCAAAAAATCGAATTATTGATACCAAGAAATGGAATTATTGATATCCATAATTCCCAATCTTTCTATATACCAAGAATTTATTTGTAGATATCAAGAAATCCAATTATTGGTATCAGGAAATAAATTCTTGATACCAATAATGTTGGTGAATTTTTGATGTGAAGAACTCGATTTACTGATATCAATAAACACAAAATAGTATTCCAGATCGAATGCTCCCTTGTATAATGTGAAGCAAGACTTCTGATTGGTTGGCAGAATTTGGTGCTGAACTCGTGTAGCCGCATTCAAGTTCCAGGATCATGGCGAGTTCCATGGACAGGATCGTGAGCGAGGCTGTTTGACAATTAATGGTGAACTTGGTGTTCATAAGTAAGTAGGCGTGCCCCCCAGAAAAGAAAAGAAATGAAACTAACAGTGCAATAAGAATACAGATAAATAAAGGAGCCTTTCACTTGTTGGTAGTTATGAATCAGCGATCTCTAATAAGCCTATCACCATCAGAGCATTAAGAGGGAGCATACAGTAATTTGTTAAAAGGTGTCTTGCATTCTTGATATCAATAAATCGAATTCTTGATATCGAGAATTCAAGTAGATTTATTGATACCAATAAACGATTTCTTGATATCAATAATTCGATTTCTCTTGATATCAATAAATGATTTATTGATATCGATAATTCGAATTATTGATGGCGAGAATTCGTGCTATTTTTGATATCAATAATGCGAATGAATGGTACCAAAAATGATTTTATGATATCTATGGGGCACTCTTTTAATATATATTCTGGATTTTTTGGTATCAAGAAATCATTTATTGACGTCTTTTATTGTTTATTAATTTCAAGTAATCATTTATTGATATCAAGAGTTCGACTTACATCTGAAAGTTCTAGATATCTATTTTTAGATATTCATAAATGAGGTTTTGATATTTATTATAAATTTAAGCTATTTTTTTTAATACGGCCATCTTTAAGGATATCTAAATTGATTTATAGATATTTATAATTCGAATTATAGACATGTAAAATTCGTATTAAATGTTAAAACGACTTGGTCTATTTTAAAAACAGGAGAAATAGTCTCACATCTTTGGTGTCGTTTTGAACACCCCCCCCCCTTATTGGAATAAACAATAATTATGTACAGAGGAGTAAAAATTGCGCGCTTCATTATTTTCCCACTTCGTTGGATTAGGCACCTGTGGTACATATCAGCTAAAAGATATGACGTGTAAGCAGATGACGACAAATTTATCGGATTTTCAACTCGTTAGTATCGATTATTATATCGGGGAAAATATATGTTTCGTTCTGATGTCAAGGACAAAATACGATTATTTTTGTCTCTTACATGTATCTCACAGCAAACAGTATTCATGATTTTCATCATATCAGTGTCATTTCAAATGCATATGCATCATTGAAATAAAAATCCAAACCACTACAAACGTACGTAGGGCCTCCCTGAATGCTTAAAGTACCTCCCACTGAAACTTCTATTTTGAGGATAATCATTCTGTTCCAGATCCACATGGCTTTGTAATAAAACGATACATTTAATATGCTATGCGAGTAGTACTAAGTTACCTTGAAACAAATTGTTTTGGGGATTATTGGATGTGTTTTTTTAACATCCAAAACTTGATTGTAAGAATTTAAGAGAACTTAAGATAATTTTGAAAAAAAAAGTTTCATATTCAGTACCAGAATCAAATTTAGCCTCATGGTCTGTTGAAGCTAAATCTTTTTGTTGGCTTTGCGTGGACAACAATAACAAAAATCACACGTTTTTTCACGAGAATCACAAGCATTAAAGCCTTTGATATTTTCAAATTAAGCGTTTTCTTGGATTTGTGCATCACTGTGGTGGATCTAGATGGGAGATCGGTGGGTCGGAGGGTACCACACCGAATTTCTCAAGGACGAAAGAAAGAGAAAGAACGGATACATTTTATATAAATCTGACCATAAAAATGCACCAGGGAGCGTCATTTTCCTTTTTATTTTGCAAAAGGTTTATGCCGCAGGAGGGTCAGCCTCGAAATGTGAACCAATACACATTTGAACCTCGTGTTTAAAAAAAAAAAAAAAAAAAACTTAAAATTGCACCAGCATCATAGAGTAACAATGTATAACCAAAAGGTGAGTGCAAACTGCTGTTCAATAAACAACACAAAACTATTTTATTTACTGTCTTCACTCAAGAGAGTCTGACCGGATTACGTTGTGGTGAGGGAACGCTCATAGGTAATTTAAGTAGTTTTAATCCCGAATGGCGAGTATATAGATAGAAATAAACCATTTTCGACATAAAAATTATCCTGCTAAACGCAGTACTTGCACAATACTGCATATCTTCATGAAGTAATGGCTAACTGGAGACCATTTATTGAAGAGCAACCATCAACGTGCCATGGCAGTTCCCGAAGAGTAAACGGGTTTGTGATTGTTTTGCTTCGAATCAGAACAAATCCTTTTCAATATGGGCAAACAACAATATTGTTCATGGCAGATAAAAATACAACAAAAATAATCGAAATTACTAGTTACATCACACTTATTCAAAAAGAAATTATTTGGCTTCACAAGTGAACAATGTTTTAAGCGTTTTTCAATGACATGATTACATAAATTTTAGCGTATACATGGATAAGGGTGCGTCCCGTGGCCTGTCCACATGCAAATTGATGAAAAGTGGGTGAAAGGTTTCAGTTTGCAATATTGATCACTGCAAACATCTTTTCAAAAATTAATTCCTATCTTAGGTGTGGTAATATCCGCACCAGTCCACTTTCTGTTCAGATATGATTTTAAAAACTACGTTGATGTGACTAGCAATATCATCGTCACACATCTCTCATCATCATAGGGCAACAGCCACATACCATACAATGCCCACACTCGGTATATAGCCCAACCCTAAACTAGAAGCAGCGCTCATGAAGAAACACTTGTCTCTGTGAGCCTTAGTTGAAGTTGGTGTACCCATGAAGCATCCCATTATATACGGGAAACCACTGGTCACGTGATAGCGGTACTTTCCATTGACGAATCTACCATGGCATTTATCAAGATCGGCTGACGTTAAAACTTTGTTGTCTACATCTACAGGTCCATAAATTGGAAAGCCATCATTTGCCACTCCGATGATTTGGTCCCTCGTGTCTACATTAGGAATGCAGTTTGGCTTCTGGTGATAGTGATACATACCTGCAAACAGAACGGTTCAATACGTAATTATTCAACCAGAAAAAGCAGGATTACTTACACCTCTGCTATTCACCAATGTATAACAACAAAGAATCATATCCATGATATCAGTCTTCATATGGCATGTATCCATGTAGTCAATCACTCAGTCAGTCAGTCAGTTTGTCGGTCTATTATAGGCCGGTTGTACAAGCCAAGATCAAGTTTGATCCCAGCTCACATCTGCCTGAACCTGAGATCAAATTGCAGGGTCGTTTGCACTTGTCTAGCTTATTTTGAAGCCATACTCAGTTTGAGCCTGATAATTCACCCTGGGTGAAGGGTTGTTCACAGGTACAGGTGAAGCAGATTTTTAACGGATTTTGCTTTAATATTAATAATAGTAGCTGAATCCATCCATATTTTGGATCAACTAGACCTGCGGAGACAAACAATTTTGATAAAAACAAGTAATCGATTCATTGAATTTAATGCTACTGATTTTCTACGGTGATTCAGGTTAAACGTTTAAGGACATGCTTCTCATGTTGTTGGAGACTGTGGGACCAAGGCTTGACAGTGCCATATATATATATATATATATATATATATATATGTTTGTGTGTATACATAAACAATAATGAACGTATGAGAAGAGCCCTTCCAATTCAGCTTCTTCCCCATTACAATAAAATAATGATGATTGTAATGCAAAAGCTTAACCAATCATGTTATACGACTGGGTCATCAGCTTAGGGCCCCGAGCTCACTGGAAAACGCTGTCGATTTGAGGCATATTAATAAAAGGTGTAGTTAATATTTTTGGTGAAAACGCAACATTAAAATTTAAGCAGACGCTATCTGTTTGCATTTCTTGTCACTGAAGGGGTCTTTGAGCTGGAAACTGTTAACTTTTTCTGTCAACAGTAAAGTTTTCATATTTTCAACAGCAACAGTAATAATATTACATTGTACAAAGGCCCTTCTTTTAAAACATAAGAGGTATATATATATATATATATATATATATATATATATATATATATATATATATATATATATATATATATATACATATATATATATATATATATATATATATATATATATATATATATATATATATATATATATATATATATATATATATATATATCACATGAACCAAAATATGATAAGTGATTGATATGGTAACGAAAAACAAAAAAATGCATGATTCTGCCTGGGTGTCTGCATCTCCGTGAAATTCTGCGTCGTCATCATAAGTATTGGTGAGAGGATTAATTGGTTGGGGTGTCAGGGTCAGATTTTTTCCGAATACATCATCAAGTTGGGGTGGTGCCCCTGGTCCTTCACCAGTTTCCTTCTGGGCCATCCTTTCTGATCTTACCCCATTCTTGGTACAAATTTCAAAGTTTTTCCATGCTGTTTTAAGCTGCTCTTTGCTTTTATTTGATACACCATGACAGCACTTGAACTTTTCAAACACTCTTTCCCATGTTTGATTTTTTTGCTTGATCATAATGGTCAACAAGAAAAATCAAACATAGGAAAGATTGTTTGGAAAGTTCAAGTGCCGTCATGGTGTACAAAATAAAAGCACAAAGCAGCTTAAAGCAGCACAGTGCCATTTTTTTCTTTAATTTTCAATTTGTTAATTTCATTTTTAACGAGTTCAGGAGTACGGAAGCCTATAAGGACCACATAAAATAAAACTCGGAATTTCGAGCCTTTTCTCGAAATTTTGACTTTTATCTCGATATTTCGACTTTAAAAAATGTTGAAAATTCGATTTGTTTTTCGAAAGTACAACTACTTAAAGTCAAAATTTGGACATTTTTCTCGACATTTTGACTCTTTTTAGGCTGATATTTTACCTTTAACAAGTGGTGTTATGTGCATACACGTTTCCACAGTATGTACTTGTTGTTAAATGTAAAGCGAATAATATAATGAAAATGCCTTTTTTAGTCGAAATTTCGACTTTTTTATGCCATCATGGTGACTTTAAAAAGTCGACATTTCATTTTTTTTTCAAATTTTGAAAAATAAACCACATTTTGAGATTAAAAAGCTAAACATCCGAGAAATAACTTTAAATCACGATTTTTTTAATTGTATTTTTTCTAATTGTGGTCCTTATAGGCTTCGGTACATGAGGTATTCTTTTTTCAGATCTGAAATATTCTTGGCCTTGGGTTTCTGTGTGTTGCCCATGTTCATGCCACAAAACCTTAATCGTCAAATGGAACTAACTTCTGGGTGAACTTTTATTTACTGGGAAACAAAACATGAGCAGTGGGCCACATAGACCAGAGTTACACAATATAACAGGGAAGGGATCTGAAAAATTCTTGGCCTTGGGTTTCTGTGTGTTGCCCATGTTCATGCCACAAAACGTTTATGGTCAAATGGAACTAGCTTCTGGGTGAACTTTTATTTATTGGGAAACAAAACATGAGCAGTGGACCACATAGACCAGAGTCACACAATATTACAGGAAAGGGGAAGTGTCATGTTCCATTATACTGCATATTTGAGGCAGGCAAGCCATACTCATGAATGGTGATCTACACTCACAGGAACTTGATGTGAATCAGACAAGTGCAAACCAATTTTGATTCTCCTGAACCCAACTTGACGGCTTCAAAATCTGGATTCTTGTGATCCAGAATCAGAGACCTGATCTGGGCTCACCTGAGACATACTTGCGCAACCGACCATCCTGTGTTTGTCTAACTTTCTATCTATTATGAATGTTTGTTCATTGAGCTTCAACCGGACACAGACTCTGGGCACATAATATGTATTCAGGAATATAATATATGCGAGACACATTAATATTAGATACTATAATCTAACATTACTGTCTATTCTGTACATTAAATTTCATCAAAAACGAAGAATTTTACAGTAACGTTGCCAACAAGCTAAGTAACTACTAAATCAGTTAAAAAGGTAGTGACTGGACACAAAACTACAATTAAAATTCACAAATTGGACATCTTTTTGTGCAACCATTTTAAAGCTGAGGAACATTAACATTTGGGTTGCCAGATACAATATTGATTACATAGAGCCAAATTTACCAGACCAAAATAATAATGTGAACACAAGAAAACGATTACAAATGGAAGACGTATATGGAAGTTGTTCTGTTCAAAGATTCACAAAACCCTGAGTTTTGTTCACAAAACCGTGGGTTTTGCTTTTCAAAATCCTGGGTTTTTTAGCAAAACCCTGAGTTTTGCTAACAAAACCACAGGTTTTATCACAAAACCCTGGGTTTCGTTAGCAAAACCCAGGGTTTTGTTACAAAACCTTGGGTTTTGCTCAGACTCAGTTATTGAATTTTGATATCATTTTGAACAAAACCCTGGGTTTTGTGTACAAAACTGTGGGTTTCATGAACAAAACCCATGGTTCCGTACCGAAACCGTGTGTTTTGTAGCAAAACTTTGGGTTTGGAGCACAAAACCCACAGTTTAAGAGCAAAACTACGAGTTTTGATCACAAAAACCCTCGGTTTTGTTATTTTTTTGAACAAAACCAACAGTTTTGTTCCTAAAACCCTCAGTTCAGCCAGAAAACCGTGAATTTGTAACACTTTGAAATAACAGCACAAAACCCTGGGTTTTGTGAGATTGCAAAACTTTGGGTTTTGCGACATCACGAATCCCAGGGTTTTGAAAAGGTGCAATACGCAGGATTTTGTAACCAACCAATCGTGATAGCGGTTACTTGGCAGGCCTTGCTAGGCCACTCAACTTAAAAATAGCGTCAAACTACAAGTGGCTCAGTTATTGTGATCAATAACATCATTATTGGTTGCCACGTGCAAAGTCTACCTCTTTCAGACGATGAGAATATAAGTTATGTATTAGTTAAAGGACGAGAGGTTGTGCATCCAGTGTTCAAAATAATCCACACGCCGGCGCGAAGAGCCGCATGGACTATTGAATGCACAGCCTCGAGCTCTTTAATTTGCGGAAAACATTCGATCCTTTGCAAATAATTAATTCAACGCACCATATATGATGGAGCCCTGGAAATTTTTATCTAAGTAGCGTTTTCGGTCCCATTCTTCAACCATTATTGTCTGCAATATTCAACAAGTTATTGGTTGTGGTCATCTTGGCTTTGACTGGCTTAGATGCCACAAGCAAACGTGACCACATTCCTAGCGTGTTTCACTGCGGATCACGGGGTGTCAGGATCGATCCCAACTAAATTTTTTTATTTTTTAATTAATTAATCTAATCGAGTAGAAATTTCGCACTTGGAAATTTCTCAATGTTGAAGTTGTTGGTTCTGGTAAAAGAACAATACTGTGACGCCAGAAAATGTCCAACTGGCTTTTGGTTTGTTCAACTTCTGTTTATTTATCAGTTGGTGGACGTGCGTGTACACTGAACCATTTGACAGTTCTTTAAAAGGTGCCACTGCCAGGCAATCTTGCGTGATTTGCAGTGCCCCTCAACAAAAAACTTGTACACAACTCAGTACTGGAAATAGGTAGTTTGTATGGGGGTAGTGGCGGGCACAGCCTGGACATGCCGTTACAGACGGGGTTTTCACCCTTCCGGTTGCAAGAGCTCCCGGGGAAGAGCTATAGTATCTTTCACCAGAGCTGACACAGAAATAGATGCAAAATTCTGAATGGTGGGAATGAAGGTTGAGTTAAAGAATACCATGTAACAATTTAAGACTTAGTCGTGTTGAGATAATTATCACCACGATGCGATGGGGCAGTCGTTTTGCAATCAACGGTCGCATAATTATCGCAGGCAGCGGCACAACGTACGGTGGATTTCAACGACGCGGCAGATTAGAGGCCTTATGCTGCCAAAACTTCAGCCCGGTCGCACGGTCCCTGAAACTGAAAATCGGTCTTAATCTATTAAATTTCTTGAAAACACATATACGATATACATCTTACATGTTTTCTCTTGCAGTACGTAAAATATAAGCTCATGAAGTGCACACAGTGATAAAATACACGACGTTTAAGTCGCGAATCGATGGAAGTTTTCCCGAGATCCGCCATCTTAACATGATATTGGTTGAGAGCAAGTAAGCCGTGTTGTGAGTGGTTGGTGTATCCATATGACCAATTTTGTGGTAAAATACAAAACCGTGGGTTTTGTGTCGTCACGAATCCCAGGGTTTTGCGAATTTTTCAAAACCGTGGCATTTCTGACGTCAGAAAACCCTGGGTTTTGCAAATAATTGAACAAAACAACTGGAAAACCCAGAGTTATCACGACAAAACTCAGGGTTTTGAAACAAAACTGTGAGTTTTGTGAAAAGATGGGATAACAAAGCAAAATCCTGGGTTTTGTTACAAAACCCAGAGTTTTGTGTACAAATCCCTGGGTTTTGAAACAAAATCTTGGGTTTTGCGAACAAAACCCAGGGTCTTGTGCATTATTGAACAAAATTAAAAAATTATGATATTTGTTTTGTTATCCTGGGTAGTTTACAAAACCCAGGGTTTCGTGCAAAACCCTGGGATTTGCAAGCAGAACTCAGGGTTTCGTTACAAAACTCACGGTTTTACAAACAATACCCTAGGTTTTGTTTAAAAACTCTGGGTTTTGTGAGCAAAACCCACGGTTTTGGTACAAAGCCTTGGGTTTTGTATTACAAAACCCTGGATTTTGTACACAAAACCCAGGGTTTTGGGAATTATTGATCTGTACAACTTCCATAGACGTATGGACCAAAACACTTAATTCGAGTTTTCCCTTTGCACTCTATTGCGGAATTTCAGGCTTCGGTGATGTTAGGAATTTGGACTTTGGGACTTTTGATAGCAGTCACACACATCTCCATAATAATCAGACTGGCATTCAACGAAGAAGTCATGGACGAAGAAAATTCCGGAAAAACAGAAATTTTAGGATCGTGGCTACAAAAGACCTTGTTGAAAATTTACTACAGGCTTTCTCTAAATGTATTGGTCAACCACAAAAGGCTCATAAAGCACTATCATTTCGAGATATAACTAGAATCATTTAATATTTGGGTCTTACTTATTCTGAACTCACATTTCAATATATATATATTTTTTTTGAAATTGTGTATGCTTACACAACAACTATTCGCAAACTGGATCCTAATAAGAAAAACAAAAGGGCTGTGTTAACAGCCCATGCTCAGCTGACCTACATATTTATCACATTTGTGTGTCTGTGAATATGGGATAGGATCAAGGTCACTCGAAAAGACTCAAGCATAATATTTGAAACTTCATGCCATTAATTCACTTGTTTGACAGCATCAGCAGCATGCATGTAGTGGCATCCAGGTGTGTCTGGTTATTTCTGGCTGGTCACCATGATAACGCTTACGTCCAAGTGAAGAGGTTAAAATAAAGTGAGAACTTTACAGTGTGTCGGTAAATATGAAGCACAGTTCTTGCCCCCCCCCCCCCCATGCAGCCTCCCATTTCAGCTTCTGAATGCTTCTGGACCTACCGACCTTTTTGCTGGGGATGACCGTTGCAACTGTCAAATCGCTCTGCTGTTGGGCCCTCTACCGCATTGAAACCGTCACTGTTATACGGATTAAAGATAGCCACTCCATTGATGGCAACAGCGATAGGGCCCATGGGCAAACAAGAGGCTTCTCTGGCCACCTGAACGAACAAGAAAGCAACACAACTGATAAAATGATGTTTGTTTCGCAGCAAATCTGTCTGCGTAACTTGGAATAAGGTAGCATTATTTAAAATATTAGAGTTCGTGTTCATTGACAACAGGAGGTAAAAGCATTTATAATAGCTACGGCCCAGCGCTGCCCCTTACCCACACAGCAAGCAACTTGAGAGGAAGGAGGGCACATTCATGTATTAAGCCAAACGTATTTTTGTAGCAAAAAAGAGGACACCTTAAATTTCATTTCATCGAGTGCGCCTATAATACAAGCCTATTAATTGAAGCTGGGTTGATATTTCTATCTATATTACTTTGGTACATATTTAACGTTTAAGTTTTCCTATTGTGTTTAATTGGCTCAGCTTAAATGTTTGACATTTTCACTTTTTTTCACTGGATGCCCCTGTATTCAAACTCAAAAATTGAAGTTGAAATAATACTTCTGAGGATACGGAATAGTCAAACTCATATATTGATCTTGGAGTAATATTTCTGTCCTTAATAATTTAGAAGATACGAAATTAGAATTCAAAATTTTAAGTGTATGCAATTTGTATTATTACGATGATAATAATCACTCCAAATCAGGCGAGAAATGTTAATAAATGGGCTATGAACAAGATTGTTAGCTATAACGGCCTCCTCGAAAAGAAATCAGGACAAAATTTCGGCGGAAAGCAAGAACGGATTTTGGGAAGAAACAATGTTTGTGTTATTATTTTCGCAGAGACATAATAATGGGGTCCTATATAACACAATTGTTGTTTGAAATTTGGACAGAATACATGGTAATATTTATAAAGTTAAGACGGTCTCCAACTCTCATGAGAGCAAAACCTTTTATTTCCTTTTCAACAGTGTCATTTCATGGGATGTCAGAAACAGTAGAGGCTGCCAAGATGTCCTTACATCACGGAGTGTGGCTTACCCTGAGCCATTTGGGACAATATCAGACCATGTTTGTACCCAATCTCGTATACATTTATCCGGTGTATTCAATTTATGATCTTGACCTTATTTTGCGTGTATCCTGGCCTACATACGACACATTTTGAACAAATTAAAAAAGTTATGAATGGATTTGATTATAGCATTACTCTAGGCCAAAATCTTTATCATGTTCAGCTAAAATGTAGGAATTGTACCTACGTGACCTTACATTTGACCTCCACAGGACAAAGGTCAAGGTCATTTAACAAACAAATATAAATTACATTTGTTCCAGTTCTAAATATAACAAGAATAGGAGACGGGCAAATCGAGTAAATTACCCGATTAATTCCGTCATGACGCGCGTGCGTGCAACCATTGTTCCCTGCGACGAATCTGCCCAATGCATGGATGCGCTAGGCCTACCTTGATTGGTGCAATCGCAATTGCACCAATCAAGGTAGGCCAAGTATTTACGTGCAATTGTCTCAATATATATTTAATTTCTGTAACAAAAGAACATAAATCCATGAAGGCATCAATGAAGACAAAAATTGTATATTTTATGGAAATATAAGAATTGAACGTCATTTTAATTTGTAATCATTGTCATTTTGATTTCACGCATTTTTCCATGACGTCGCTTGTGGATGCCTGTCATCAAGTTGAAATCACTCTCCCAAGAATACAATAATCTATTGAAAGGACGTTCATTCCTGAAGAATTCACACAGAACGGTAATTACGTCTATGCATATAAATTCATATATATCTAATTCAGAGCATTTACCTTTATAAGCAGTTTATGAAGTTACCATTAAACAATGATGAGCTAGGAGAAGTAGTAAGTCACAATTTATGTGTATGTAGGTGAACACATTACATGCTTTCTATAGCAGACTCTGAAGGCACATAGATCAAAACTGTAAATTTACATACAACAAGTGTGAATCTGAACAATGATCATGTCAAAGTCGTAATCATCAATTATTTCAATCTGCCTCAAGACAATTCACGTGTACTATGATCAGCGTTCTCGCTATGGCCCTATAGCCCTATACATTGTAGGGCTGTGATCTTGAAATCAGGGCCGTGAGGCGTGACGTCGTCCTCCCATTGTAAAGTATAGAAGAATATGGAGTAATTCTTGAAATTTGCTCCAATTGATAAAATCTGAAAATCCCACCACTCTCAAGTTTATCTGGGGAAAACATAGGTGATCAACCCCAAATATCATTTCACAGAATCAAACTATCTCTTGGTAAACTCAAGTAAAAACCAACAGTAAAGACAATTAGAGACGCGATTGCACGGTAATCACGAAATCAAGTCTCTGTGACAGTTAAGGAGGCCTTAAAAGGGCACACTGACAGTTAGATGATATTACCCAAGTCTATGCCCCACTCTCTGTCTTGTCCACGTCCTTGGCTTCTTTGTGTGTTACTGTGTGTCTAGTCTGTCCTGTGCACGCCGTCATTTTCTTAACAAGAGGTATTTAAATAGAGCAATGCTCTTTTTCCCAATTGGGAACTCATACTGATCGTACATAGATACTTTGTGAATACTTCAACAAAATATGTTTAAATCAAAAGGCACAATTGCCACGCGTCAAAGTTAGTCAGATTTGTCTAATGACACTGTCACGATAATTAATAACTACACGATGCAAAAAATCCAACAAAAATGATGCAAGGCCATGACTGCAAAATTATCTTATGGATGGAAATAATTTTTTGCATGTGCTCGTTGACCAATATTATTTTTATTTATTATCAAGGTTAAAGGGTGTTTCAGGTGAAGACATCTGTACCTGTGTTGTACATGTTTTAAAAATTATTATAGAATTTGATATTTGGCTGGCGAAATTATTCCTTTGGTTACCTTGATGCAGTTACGGAAAAACCGTCTACACTTATTAAGAATTTGGGCGTTATTTGACAAAATTGTTTTTCCTGTGCAAGCTACGGTTTATTTGGCAGCCAAATGACTCTAGCCGACCGCGTATGTCATAATGGAAATTTGGAAAAGTGGCATACATATTTTTCTAAAATCTAAGTATGGTGTAAATCCATTCATACGTAAAAGAATTGTGCTGAGAAAAATGCATTAGTGCATCTGTCGGAAATTTCAGTGGCTACGTGACCCACTCCCCTCCCCGCCGACTCCACAATGTTACATGCACACCAGCAGATGTTGTAAATGTCTATTAAATGAAACTAATTAGGTTCGAATTCGTGAAAAAGGAATAGAGTTATGGTCAAAATGGGATTTTTTTGGAGGCCACGGTAATAAAATATATGAAGTTTAAGGTTTCAGTGTCTGCAGAAAATATTTAACCAAAAGTAGAAACCAATTGTTGTTTTCAATATCTCATGCGGCTACAAAAATCGGAATTTGTAAGCGGCCGTACTTTAAGGTCATAGGGGTGAGTTGTAAAATACACATCTTTGTTTGTTGAGGTTGACTGTCTTGTCAACAAGAAAAACAGTCAAACGTAACTGCATCAAGGTCACTAAGGCAATAACTCCGGTAGCCAAATTAACCTTGGCTCTGATACGGAGAAAGTCACATATAAATTGGTGAAAGTTATCTCTGGATGCGCACTGCCAGACCAAGACAAGTGAACCAAAATTCAAGGCTAAGAGCAGGAGTTTTGCTCATAAATATGGTTTTTTTTTTGCACGTTGGCAAAGCTGAAGGTAAAAGTCAACTGCATCTGAATAAAGTTGTCCTTTTGCCAACGTCTGAGAATGAGTTCTGAAAGTTCAAGTAAATTTAGGAAGAGTTTTTCGATATACTTGACAAATATGGACAGAATGAGGGGAAATAAATAAAATATGCAATTTCAACAAAGTCTCCCAGTGGTGGTGAGAGTTTGAGGCTGTAAGAGTGGTGGTGAGGGTGTGAGGGTGTGAAAGTGATGGTGAGAATGTGAAGATGTGAAAGTGGTGGTGAGGGTGTGAGGTGTAAAAGTGTTGGTGAGGATGTCAGGGCGTAAAAGTAGTGGTGAGGGTGAGGGTGGGAGTGGGAGTAAATTAATGGTGCCCATCGCGTGTAGGTGGCACTACAAGTTTCTTCCTCCTGGCAGCCACCTGTTACAGGTGGATACATATGGGAAAAAACAAAGCCTGTTATGTTCACTGGTTAAAATGTCATGTGGTACAGACAGCAGGTGTTGTCACAATGCAAAATATCGTGTCTCACACGTCCCTTTTATAAAAGATATTTACATACACATGTGTGCGTAGAAAAGTCCCCATGACTGTGTGCTACATGCACGAAGACCAGACAGGCGGGAGACTATGCTTGGCGGCACATAGGATAATGTGAGACGAAGTCAAAAACCACACTTCATTAAAAGGTGCAGTGTAGTGTCAGTGAGTCCTCTTGTCCCTGTTTGTGCATACTTCATCATCGTTTAAACTCAATTGACTTATAAAGTATGAGCAGAAACTGGGCTCAACATCAGTTTTAAAACACGGAGAATCCAGAAATGGGTATGGATCTGTTCATCCGTGATGAATACATTATGCCCCAGCTATCTGAAGTGAACGGAGCAGGAGCTATAGCACACCTTGAAACTGGTTACAGTAGTGGGCCAGTGGCGCAGACCATGGGAGTTGCACATAAAGCCACGGGTGATCGTCCCGTTTACCTTTGCCGGACGTTGCGTGCTTGACTCTTTCAGTGCTAGTCACATCTAAGTCGATCTACTAAAGTCAAACTAATCTGAATTATCATTATGATCTCAGATTCGTATTTCTGGTAAAGTGATCTTTTATTGAAGTACCAGCATGCCGATAGTTCCACAGAGAATACCCCAAGTCAGCAGCTTTTCTTGGCTAGCATTGGGCGCATTGCGCATTGCGCCCGATGCGCGCCGAGAAAAGCTGTTGGCTCAGTCCAAAATTTGGCACTGAAAGAGTTAACTATATATGTGTTCATACTATAAGCCTAGTAAAAGCGCGTAACGTCTGGCGAGGACGATTCCCCGTGCATAAAACCGCCAATAAGCTGAACGAAAGGTATTTAGGATCTGCTAGGAAGGGGGCAGCAAAAGGCCACAATGCTGCTTGGTCGTCCCCAGAATGGAGTGTTTTCAAATTGGAGTTGTCTTCAAACTGGATGGCTCTGGGTCACAGCAAATCATTATTGCGTCAATGCGGCACTAAGATGCATGACACACTGGTCTAGACTCCAAACAAAAGCTTCCAACGGCTCATTCACATAATATAATAATACGGTGGCTCTCCGCTTGTCTGCCGCGGTCCTGTGTCACTCTGTGACACAGGTGGCCTAGGAAAAAAAAATCCATCCCTCTCACACCCTATCCCCGCCTCTAAGGCTCAGGCTTTTCCCATGGGAGCCCCCATGGGAGCCCTTATAAGGGCTACCACCATTCCCATTCCTTCCCCTCCCTGTACTCTGGAATTCTAATTTAACCTGTTGCCTTCTAACTCTATTATTTCATTCCTTTTCTCCCAGCATCCTACCAGGTAGTCCTGTACATTTTTATTACCTTTCCTGCCTCCCAGAAAGCCACCTTTCATACCTAAAATCCATGCTATACGTTCCTCTTCCTCTAAACCCTGAACCTCTTCTAAACCCTTGTAATTGTAATCTTCTCTGAGCAACTTTCTGAAAAAAATCTTCCCTTATCTCTCTATATGCATCACACCACAACAGCCAATGGTCCACTGTCTCATCTGCCTCTTGTCTACATGACTTACACTTTCCATTACTCCCTGTTGTCCACTTTTGATTTCTCTTTTCGAGATTGATTACTCCTGCCCTACTTTGAAACCTTGGATCCCTTCCCTCCATCCCAACACACACTTTTCTGTGGCTTTTCTAATACCTTGTATGCCTTCAATGTACTTTTTTCCCTGACTCCTCTTTTCCAGTCTTCTTTCCAACCCTCTGTAACAGTCTTACCTACATATACTTTCCAATCATCCACCTCATCATATCCTTTTAGTTCATATTTCTCTGCTAACCCGTCTATGTCTTGGACCCATCTTGTTTTTTCCTTGGCTGCCTGATTGTAAACTTTCCTGCACCACCTGTCTTCACTTATTCCTTGTAAATAACCCCAGTACTTTAACTTAGCTTTGGCAATTCTATCTGTGATTTTATTCCATCCTAACTCTCCTAGGACTGCTTCTGTTGCTGTACATGGTGATGCTCCTAGTATCCATTTCCCCATCTCATTCTGTGCTTTCTCCATTCCCTGGATATCTCCCTCACTCACTGAAATCACATCTAAGCCATATATTATTCCTGGTATTGCAACTCTATCCCATAATACTCTTGCTGTGTATGCTCTGTTAAAACTGTTCAATGCAGTAGCTTTAATCATTCCTTTTGTGCGATTCACTTTCTGTTTAATCTTCTCCACTTGATACCTGAACATGCCTTTGCTTCAATCTTAACACCTAGGTATTCATACTCATCAACCTCCCCAATTTCAATTAACTGTTCCCTACCTTCTGGAATTTGGAGCTGCCCAATTCTCCATTTTTTTATTTCCATCTGGTTTCTTCCCAAGAGTCATCACTTTACTCTTATCCTTACTAAATTCTAACCTCCATTTATTCCCGTATTCCCCTGCTATGTTCAGCATCTCTTGCAGTTCTTTCTGGGACTCTGCCATAAGTACGATGTCATCTGCAAAGAATAGACCAGGAATTTTTAGATCACCTACCTTTATACCCTTATCACACTCCATCAACTTGTCCCCCAACTCCTTAACATACAAAGCGAACAAAATTGGGGACAGCACACACCCCTGCTTTAGGCCTATATCCAGACTTGCATTCTCTACTTCTACCTTTCCTACTGAAAGTGTACAGTCTACATCTTTGTAGAGTGCTTTCAGAATTTCTAGAAAATCTCCACCAAATCCCAATCCACTCAGTTTTCCCCATAGAGCATCTCTCCATACCCTGTCATACCCTTTCCTCACATCTAAGAATCCCATGAAAACTTTTTTCCGCTTTTGTCTTGCCAGTTCTAAAACCTAGGTCAATGTGAAGATGTTGTCACCTACCCTTCTACCTGGTCTGAAACCATTCTGAATTTCCCCCAGAAGTCCGAGCCTTTCAACTATTCTACTTAGTCTCTGGTACATTATCCTACTGAAAACTTTACCCACATTTGATGAAATCGCAATGCCCCTACACTGATCCAATTGACCTCCTGGGCCCTTCTTTGGGATATATGAAATCCTTAGTCAATTCCATTCCTTGGGTACTTGTCTTTTCTCAATGACCCTATTGAAAAGCAACTGTAAACTATCTTCAATTTCTTCTGGCCCTCTCTTTATGAATTCTGTCAAGATATCATCTGGTCCTGGGGCTTTGCGTAACCGCATCTGTTCAACTGCTATTTTAACTTCTATACTTCTGATCCCACAACACATCTCTGGGTCCCATTGATTCTGTGTGTACTCTGCTTGACACCCTGGTACCGTTCCCTGACCCCACTGTGGGTTATTGACTTCTTCCCAATGTTCCCTTAGGGCTTCCTGTATTTCTTCTTTGTTATCAGTCCTTTTCCCTCTGTGCATGATTTCCACTGCTTTATTCTGTTTTCACCGATTAACCTGTTTCCAAAAGATGACTGACCCTTCCCCCCATTCTCCATTATTTTCCTTGTCATTTGTTCATTATTGCTGGCCCTCTTCTCTGCTTTAATCTCTGCTACATTCCTTCTACATTTCATATACTGTCTCTTAGCTTCTTCTATATCACCTTGTGAGTACCTGTTTTTCCTGGCTAATCTCCATGCTCTATTTTTAATCCTCTTTCTTTTTATGGCTCCTTTCAGTTCTGGGTCTATTCTATACCCTAGATTTTCAACTGGGACTTTCTTTCTACCTATCTTCTCCTGTGCTACCTTAAGAATTCTTCTGGTCAGGTCCCCATTCATTTCCTGTACTTCTCCCTCGTCTTTAAATCTATTCTTCCATTCCTGCAATTCAACTTTGAGACTCTCTTGATACCCTGCCCAGTCTGTTTCTTCCTTAACATTCCACACCCATTTAGTTCCCCCTCGGTTTCTTCTTTGGTATTTCATGTTAATGGAGACTATCATCCAGTTATGGTCACTGCCTATATCCAATCTCCCTTCATCATCTATTTCACAGTTTTGAGTCATCTGAAATATTCCATTGTCCACTAAAATATAATCAATTATTGTCTGCCTTTCACCAGATGCCCATGTCCACTTTCCTTTACATTTTACATCCCTATTAACTATCCTCGGACCAAATTCCCTTGTGAAATTCAGTAACCTGGTTCCATTTCTATTAATTCTGCTATCCCCTCCCTCTATCCCACTCATTCCATTTCTTATGTGTCCGTTAAAATCTCCAGCTATCATAACCTGGTAGCCCTGCTGCTGAACGTCGCTAACCATCATTCTCATCCTATCATATATCTGGTCATTCCATTCATTAGGTAACCCCTCACGACCCACATACACTACAGCTATTGCTACCTTATTTCCATTTGACTCTATTCCTATCCACTGCATCTCATTTTTCACCTCGTTGTCTTCTTCCCAGGAGTCTTGCCATACCTCGTGCCACTTTACCCCCTTCTTAATCAAAAAGCCTACTCCTCCTCCTTTTCTTTGTCCACTTTCTCTCCCTGTACCTATCAACTCATACCCTGCTGGGCATGCTACTATACTAACCTCTTCCTTTCTGATATGTGTTTCTGCTAGGGCTACAATATCTATTCCCTCACTCTCTATTACATCTCCTATCTCTGCCGTTTTGTTTTTATATCCCCTGCAATTGACATATCCTATTTTCACTGTCTTTGCTTTGCTGTTATTCCTCATCCTTATGCTTTCATTTTTCCTGCTTCCAACATTTTTCCCTAGAGACCGCCTGGTAGACGCCGGGATTTCTAGTTTCCCTGCTGCTGCACCCACTCACTATAAACCTGCCCTAGCCTATCTCCTCCTGCCTGACTAGGGTGCAGCCCATCCCTGGCGAACAACTCCCTCCTGCCGACAAAATCCTCCCATACATCCCTGAATGCTATACCCCTCCCCCTACACATCCTACCCAGCTGCCTATTTATCCCACAGATCCTGCTAGCCTCCCAGCTACTCATCCTCGCCCTTGGTAGGATCCCCATAACTAGCGCCTCACAATCTAACTGCCCTATCCGGTCTAAGAGTCCCCTATACCTTCCCAAAACTGTCTCTGTACCCACCCTTCCTATTCCCCCCTCCTCCCTGTCCGACAGGTCATTAGTCCCAACCTGGACTATGACCTTCGGACACTCCCCACTGCTCTGCACTAGCCCCTCTAAACGCTCCTCTACGTCTCTAATCTTTGCCCCTGGCAGACATACCCTCACCCTATTCTCCCTGTCCCTCCTACAAAAGGTCCCATCTATCCTCCTAACAATACTGCTTCCCACCACAACTGCCTGTCTGACACTAATCCTCTCTCCTCCCGCTTCCCTCCTGGCCTGCGTCTCCTCCCTCACTGTCTCCCCTGCCGTCTCTTCCTCCTCCCCTTCACCCTCCTGCCCACTGGTCCCTGCCTCCTCCTGCACTGACTGTCCTATCGCCTCTCTATCCCCTTCCCCGTTCTGCCCTTGCCCACCCTCCTGTCCCCCTACCATGCTAGCCCCCCTCCCCTGCAGCCCTACTCCTATCTCTGGCCTCCTCCAGCTCTAACTTAAGGGCTGCCAACTGGACTTCTAAAGTCTCAGTCCTCCTGCACTTCCCGCACCTGTATCTAAAACTTTCCTCCCTTGCCTCCTTGAAGGTACAGACCAGCCCAGTACATCCAAACTCCTCCCACATACAGCACCCCTCGCACTGTATGTATCCCTCCCACTCTCTGTCTTCCTCCCTCGTCTCTGTACCTCTCCCCCCGTCTCCTGTCCCTTCCTCTGCTCTGCTCTCCTCCTGCCCTCCTACCCGTTACCGTCCTGCCTGCTTCCCTCCTCTAGAACACCTCCTTCTTATTCCCTTCCCTCGCCCTGCTCCTGTCCTGCTCTGCGGCACACCACGACCCGACATGCTGACTCTAAGTCTGTATTTTACCTTGTATGTTTATTATTTTACTCGTCGCTAATGATTCAAAATGGCAGCTCCCACGCTAATGTCCTATTTCCGCTCGCTCAAACTTTCAACTTCAAAATACCTAAAAATAGCCCGAGTTTATCACTTAAACTTTCCCTGCGAAGCCTCTATATATTCATAAAACAAATCCCGTTCCAATTTGGTCCAACTCTGTCTAAAATTACACAAAATCTGCTAATCTTTCACCAGCTTCTACAATCCCAACCTTCTCTCGCTAAATCTCGTCTCGCTAAATCTCGTCTTGGCATATTGTATAGAGGTGTATTTCTACCCAGACAATACGCAAAAGATGACATGCTACTGGTTTGAAGTCAAGGGCTATGGTGAGGAAGCAGACAGTAACCACTCGCCACAGAGTAGGCAGATTAAAGTAGGCAAAAAATCACGTCCATACTGCATAGGCAAGATGGGGCAACGTGTTGTTCACCAACATATGTCACTTCTCCCTGCACAAGAATCATGGACAGCCAATTGACTCCTACTCAACTTGCAAACAGAATTTTCTCACCTCTAGGTGACTGGAGAGGGCATCGCGGGGGTGAACACTTGTGGGCATAGGGTAATGCATGTTAAAAGTGCCAATCTTCAAAGTAAATTTTTGGTAAATTAGAGCAACATTAATATAAATTGTAAAACTTATCATTGGTATGCCTGTCAATATCGGTAATGTACCAGGCATTTTAATTTGAAGATGTAAGAAACTATTACAGGCAAAATTAATGACAGCGTCATACAGTATGTGTGTATTGACCACCACACATGCAAGGCACAACACCAGTAATAACAGTACAGCTTTCTGACACCTGTGGGGTTTATCACCAGAGTAGTTTGTGAAACTGACTACATTTTGGGAGCATGTGCTCATAATGCCACAGCATATGGCTCTGCGTGATATAACCATTCATACAACTGTGGTGTTTAAAGGGGAAAATGCCATTGTTTCAATCATGGCAGGCCCTTTATTGATTAGGCAAGCTTTACCGCCATGAAATAGTCTTAACCTATTGTTATAAGTTCAACATTTTATGAAAGGTTTCATACTAGTTTAAAGGCCATTTTTTTCCATACTTAAACTTGCTCAGCTGAGGTATTCGTGTTATTTTACCATGTAAACCTGGCTCTGTGGCAAGTGCCTATGTTACAACTATACAATCAAGTAGTCCTGCCCCAGGAGAGGGGCTTTATCTAGGCATTGGAGGGACGAAAATCACTGGGCACAGTGGTCCATCTGGGGGGACAGTCCTGAATTTGGGCCTGCAAAAGACAAGGGAAAAGGGTCCACATGTTGGGTACAACCTGCAGTTACCTATGGAGGTGGCAGCATCCTGGCCTGAGTAAGCATCTCAGGAAATGGGAAGACAGACTTTGTACGTATGAATGGCACCTTAATGGCCAGGATTTATGTAACGGGAGATCCTGCAGCCTTGTGCTCAACCATATGCTGGTGCCATTGGCGAGAATGTTATCCTGATGCAGGACAATACAAAGGCGCGTGCTGCTGCTGAAGTTAGGAAATTCTTGACCAGAAACGGTGTGGAGGTTATGGAATCACCAAGCTTCCTTTACGCGAATGTGGGTCCCTGAGTGTATTTTGAACATCTAAGACGTCATCGTTGGAGGGATTGGCACACCAGTGTTGCGACAACCCTGGTGGATACACATCGAATTGATTTCTAAATCACCCTTGGGTAGTCAAAGGATGTTCCACCGATTAACTCAATAGTTGTTGCCTTGTGCACGTTCTTGCAAACCTGTGATACGGACTGTGATTGATGGTGTTGTGCAATAAAGTGTAGCCTCATTTGTTGTGCATTTGTCTTACAAATCAAATCAACGTGTATACAGTGTAAGACAACAAAACCAAGGCCTAATGCCAAAATATGTGTATGTTTGTTTCGAATATAGACTTCGAAGTGAAGACATTTTGCTTCTTGGCCTTAAGTGTGCACATTTTAGCGGATGATAACATCGTGTCTTACGGTGGGACCAGCAACAAGCCTGCAAGTAAAAATGTGTACTAACAAGATGTCTTATGCAAGAAAGAAGTTGCAACACTTGCAAAACGGCAGAGATTATTGCTTGTGATATTTTGCCTATCTGACCCATGTTTGTATTTTTTAGTTGTGTAACCTAAAGCTTCGCGTTTGTACTTTCCGGTCGTCTCATTTTTTTTTTTGGGGGGGGGGGTGTATATTCACAATATACTGGTCTCTGCTGGAAAAATCTGAATTTTCCGTGGTTCATAATTATGAGATGGCATAGAAGGACAATTTGGATAATTATGTTGTCCTTTGTGATGGTGAGTGGAACTCAAACCTATGATTGGAGAGTTTGTAGAAAGGTGGACTATAATGCCCAATGAAGGATTATTTGGAAACATCAGTGAGATGAACAAAGAACAGGACATTTTTTCATTGGTTGGTACAGTATCTAATTCTAAGCTCGATAGCTAAGATGGTGGTCCTGATTATACTGAAAATAAAGAATCTGATACAATTGTATTGAAAGGAAGCGGATTGTGTGAATCTTGGCAAACCTATTTATACATTGGGGAATAAGTTGAAGTTGAAAAACATTGAGTTTGAAAAATAGTAAAAGCTTGCCAATATATATGCATGTTGATGCACTCAAGCTCAGTTTGGATGATATGTCTGATCAGATAGGCAAGTTAAAAATTCTTATTGTACAAAGTAGATATCAAGTTACAATGGTCACAGCAAATCTGCCCAGTAATACTCTTGGAAAGTCTGTTTTCAGTCCCCAATTTAATGTCTCACGACATATGGAGGATGTCAATTTGGATGCTGTCAATGTTGACGTTTAACTTCAGACGGACAAATTGCAGTCCAGAGTGGAGCGATGCATATCAGACATCAAATCTAAATAGCACAGCCGAAAGTCCAATAACGATGATTTGGATTAGAGGTAATGGAACATTGGCAGAGTGAGAAGTTCACGTGGTCCAGATGGCGGCATCCGTGGTCGACACGATGTTAGATTCAGAGTGATGACAGATCTGTTCTAGTGAGCGTGATCATAGATCACACAGGCTTTGACACCAGAAACCAGTGCGAGGTAAGAAACGTAAATCAGGCTGATTTGAAAGTATGACATCAGTTAGGAATTAAAGCGCAATCAGAGATTGCTTGCTGTGCCCCCCACCCCCACCCACCCACCTCACACCCCATGCTACAACTTGTCTGGGTCATAATGTAGGATAACCATGTGCAATAAGAAAGTTCTATGTCTAAAAACTTTGGAAGTTATAGCGTGAAAAGCAAATTCGCCAAAATGGCTCTGTGACCTTTGAGATTAGGCCAAGGGCACCCATCTTCAAACTTATCTGAGACCTTGTGCAGGACTAAAATCACGTGCAATACGGAAACCCTATGTCAAAAACATTTCAACTTATTGCATGAAAACGTAATTCGCTAAATGGCTCTGTGACCTTGGAAATTTGGTCAAGATCACCCATCTTCGTATTTTTCTGAGATCTTACATAGGACTAGGATGACCTGCAATTTGAAAGGCCTATGTCAAAAATTTGGCAAGATATTGCGTGAAAACCAAATGCACTTAAATAAATCTGTGACCTTGACAATTAAGTCGACGTCACCCATCTTCAAACTCGTCCGAAACCTTAAGCAGGAATATAAGCATATGCAATATGAAAGCCCCATGTGAAAAACTTTCCAACTGATCGTGTGAAAGAAAATCCGTTAAAATGGCTCTGTGACCTTGGGAGTTGAGTGAAGGTCACCATCTTCGAACTAGTCCGAGATCTTATGCAGGACTATCAGCATTTGCAATATAAAAGGCCCAATGCCAAGACTTTTTGAGTTATCGCGTAAAATTGTCGGGATGGACACACATATGCACGAACACACGGGCAAAGTAATTGCTATATGCACCCTCCTCCTTCGGAGTGAGGGGGGGGGCGGCAACATGACAATTACCACGATGTTAAAATGATTCATCTGCTAAACGACCAGAAGATAGGTTGATTTAAAAGTTTTAAATTACAGTTACTTTTAATAGATTTGGATAGGTTGAGCTCTTAGGTAGCTAAGAAGGCCACCGGTATTACGCCTGACTTTTTAGAGAACATCTTTCACTTTTTTTCGTTTTGAAGATAATTTAATGTAGCTTTAGTTTATCTTGCAATGGCGTCCTTCACAATGGCCTGGTCTAACTTGATGCCCTCACGTTCCAAGTGGTTTGACCTTTTGGAAACAACTGTGAAGCGGAGATGTTTATCGAAATATCGGAGATCTTAGTTTTTTGTTAATGGTCAAAGACAAATCAATTAAGTAAACGTATAGTTCTCATACCTTTGATGCGCATGGATAATTCAGATTTGTGTTCTTGGTTGGCTTGTTAAAACACTGTTTGGCTTAATGCCAACTGACACATAAGATCCTTTGTTTTTTTTTAACTCTTAAGTCCGTGTAGATGTCTCACCACATTTAAAGTTGTCAGTTTACTTGGAGAAACGATAAGCAAGGTGGGTTATCAAGCTTCTGGTTTTACGGGGCGTTCCCTCAGACGGGGGAGGGCAACATCCGCTTCATTATTGAAATACCCGGAGAAAAAAAAAAACATCGAGGGGACAAGTCCCCATAGGCATACATAAAGTATTTCGATGTCTCTGTGGATTCCAGACTACTTTTTGCAATTATACGTAATGAATAGGGGGCTCTGACATGTGAAGCTCATGCATGCGTTCATGGACTGAGAAACATGGATGGATTTTTGTTATATATAATTGTCATATAATATCACATAATCCCCACTCGTTAATTGGTGATAATTAAAATACGAAACAACACCTGGATGTCAGCTTAATACAGGTGTCTGATCGGTGCTCTGGCCGGGGTCACATCATTGTCCATCCTCACCATAAAGTCCCCACCTGGCCTGGAAGACAATGCACCTATATGACCACAAAAGAAGCAACTCTGTGATGCAGCAAATCTGACTTCGCTAACTTTATTTAAACACAAGCTACAACATGCTGGAAACACATATACCTATACATTTTCACAATTACGGACTCTTTCCGTTGGGATGCGCAAGCAGCCAATCACAACTGTGGTCTGTAATCTAAAGCATCAAAAAGAAAAAAACAAACAAACAAACCTACTGTTGGATTAGATGGAATCTCCAAGCGGAAGTTTGTCTCTTTGATGGCGTTTGGGTTTCCTTTTCCTGGAAACATACCCGTCTGGTGATCAGGTATGCCATTACTGGTTATAATATGTTGAGCGCCGATGCTCTCTACCTTCACCCACCCAACTTTGCCGGTATTTCTCTCTGTTGTGTTGGATGTCCGGAACTTAGAAATCTCTTCAGTTGTCAACTCATCACTCCTGGGTACGCAAAATCCCCAAATAAGAAGAATCCCCAGGATTCTTTGCGCCATCATCTGTAAAAAGGTTCAAAAACACAGTTGTAGTTCTCATGTCAACTTGGAGAGGTCCCACCTTCAGCTTGTTTTTCTTAGAATGATGGTAAAATGAATACGATCGATTTATACGATTGCGACAGGGGCGTAGAGTTTATGTGGTGAGCAGGCTAAGCCGGGAGTAAAAGAGCAAAGCCTGCTCGCCCTACAAACTAGTAGTTTTTACCGCGATTTGCGGACAAAACAGATTGAGGTAATGGTTTCTCCAAGCCTTGTTCTCATTTATGTTTATCCTACTATTCTCTATGTAAAGATGTGCAAGAGAATCCGAAAAGTTCGGAGCTTTCATCGACTACATGTTTAGAAATACAATTTACCTAAAATGCCTATGCATTTGTTTCATGAAATTTAACGGCATACCTAACGAGATCACAAACATGGATGATGGTTAATAAAGTACAGCTATGTGTCAAATAATTTCAAAACCTGGCGGTTTGGAAACCCTACGGTCAGTTTGGGCTAACATGACAGCGGCACATATTTTTACTTTAGCTTTAATTCATACAGCCGTCCTCAGTTCAGAATGTTTTGTTACACTTTGTGGTGTCGTACAATGTTTCTGTTTATATATGAATGTGTGTGTACGTGCGTACGTGCATATGTATATGTATATGTTTTTTCGTGCGTCTTTGTCTACTACCTGTGTGTGGCAACACACATATTGTTTCTGCTCAAACTCTTTATTTCTTTCCTTTTTCCCACTCAACATTTGGGACCACTTAGGCTTGGACACCACTCAACTCAGAAACCGCAAATTTTGCATTGGTATAGAACCAATATATGAAGCTCTGCATATCGTTCAAAAAGCTAACAAACTGACAATTAAGCAAACTAATGGCAATAAAAATTGTAGGCTGCACTGTGTGATATCCTATAATGATGTCAAGGAAATTATATATTGAAAGAAAATCAAAAGTCAACGTTAAATCAAGATCATAGGCCACTGTAAATGGCAGCGCTCACTGTCAAGGTCGGAGGTCGAAGCCAAAGTCATAAGCAACTGTCAATGGCAGAGGTTATTGTCAAGGTGAGAGGTCAATACTAACTTTAGGGGTTAGCACCAAGGTCAGAGATTAATACCAAGGTTTAGAAATCGGCAAGAAGGTGAGAGGTCAATACCAAGGTCAGAGGTTGATGTCAAGGTCAGAGATAACTGTCAATGCCAGAAGTCAATACCAAGGCCAACTGCAATGTGCCGATCAGAGGTCAATGTCTAGGCCAGAAGCCACCATCGAGGTCAAAAGCCAATGTCAAAAGTGGAAGTCAGTGTCTATATCATAGGTCAATGTTAAGGTCAGAGGTCAATCACAAGATAAGAAGTCAATCTCATGCTTGCTGGTCAATGTCAAGTCCAAAAATACAACAGAAATGGACACCACTGAATGTTCAGTTGGTTATGGGTACAACCAATGAAAACTGAACAGCATTTTAACTTTTTTTTTCAATTTTCGTTTAAACATATTTTATTTGCAAAAAAATGGCCAACAGGCACAATGCCTGTATCTGGGCCACTTGTACATGAATTGACTATACAACAAAAAGGTGGATAACTTCTAGATAACAAATACACAACGCACAGGACATAACATAATATGATGGGAAGGGGGGAAAGAATAAGGAGATGGACAAGCGTTGTTTCCATAAATACATGAATATATAGTTGGAGGTAACAATGAGTACGAATATAGATGACTTATGTCTGTGATATGTTTACATTGTGTCTAATTATGTAGCTACTTAAGATGGCACATCTGCAATCCGATGCTAGGACAGCTTTTCATTGAATCTTCCAGCGGTTCTGATAGATTCGTGAACTGCTTTGAATATATCCCGATTTTCAGAATTATATTTTGTTGACAATCCAAAAATTAAGAGTTTTAAATTGAAACGGGCAAGGGGCATTATTTTAGTTTGGAGTTCATCCCTCGTCGCAACTTGTTTGTTGCGCTGGAAGAAATAATAAAAACTGTCCTCAGCCGAGGTGCCACAGGATTAAAGTGGTGGTTCAATTAGATTCATATATATTTTAAAGTCTCTGATTCTATTATCGGCTGATGACACCGCTCCTTTTAGTCATGTAGATTACCCAATTTAGACTTATAGGAAATGGATCACTGGCCACAAAAATTGCTTGTTTCTTTTAATCCTACCTAAACAAAGAGCACGATCATATCCCAGAAAACAATACCTACACCTTACCTAGATTTGATTTTTATGAGCAAAACTGTGCAGAATATATTAGAACATCAGCATTTGGGGTTAAATTTTAGATCAGATTTGGTTTGGTCCAGTCATATCAACAGTTTAGTTAATAAAAGTATGAAAATGGTTAATACATTGAAATATCTTCAATATCGATTGAGTAGAAATTTTGAGAGAATTTTGTACTTTAGTTTTATCAGACCACTCCTGGAGTACGGGTCAGTTGTATGGGGTAGCCTCACAACACAACAATCGGCACAGCTTGAAAAAGTTCAATTAGCGGCTGCACGTATTGTAACACGTGTCACCAGAGGTACTGCTCATGACCCTATTTAGGAAAATGTTGGATAGGAAAAATTATTTGAAAAGCGGAAAAATGCAAAGTTAATCCATTTTCATGAGATATAACATGGCAATACTCCACAATATTTCAGAAACTTGGTACCAGACCCTTTTAGTCAAAGAATTCACGTGACACCTTCCCCAAACATCCCGCAAGAAATTAATATATTAGGTCTTCCCTTTTCCCTTCAGTTATCAGGCAATGGAACTACCTCATGATACTAGGAAAATCGAAAGTCCTGAAGAGTTCAAAGCTAAACTAAACAGACATTTAAAGTCAATAAAGCCAACAAACTGTTTTACAAAGGAAATAGGTGACTAGCTACCGCACACGCTCGACTTCGTATGAAGTGTAGTAATCTCCGAAGTGATCTCTTTGGGAAAGGACTTGTTGACTCTCCCTAGTGTTCCTGTCGTCATGCTAATTAGGACGTATTCCACTATTTCTGTGAGAGTAACAGGTATCGTGTACATAGGGACATTTTACGAAGTGAAATTGTTGCCTTGGCCTCGTTTCCATTCAGACACTTTTGTGTGGTTCAAATAAATGCACAAAAAACGAAAATGAATTTATATTTCACCCTGTTCACCATGGAAGCTGTTGTTCCTGTTACCTTTCGTTCAGTGTCTTTATCCACCTTGTTTTCATCTGCAGATATACATGTAAGCTCACTTAATTTTCCCTTAATATCAGTCCAACTGTATTTGTAAACATACAATGCAATCACAATTCCTGTAATCAGGAGTGATACCAGGATGCATAATAATACCACCCAAGATAAATGGCTACCATGTTTAGTCTAATTTATTTCATCCAGGTTAATCAGAGGTTTCAATTGAAGAATTGGGATCAAAACTTAGAAATAGGTAATCTTGAAAAAATAAATGTTTCTGGTGTAATTGTATGCATTTTTTTTGTTTCTTCCACCATCATTCTTAATTTCAAGCTTACTTTGGCTTACATAACAAACTTTATTGTACGCGTTTTATGCAACATATCTATATTGTCAATTTTATTCATAGTTTATTTTTAAGTCCAGTGTAAATTAGAATCGCAAATACTATAGAAACTTTCTTGAGAACAATACATTTAGGTATATGGACTAGCGTTCACAGTCCGTGTTTAACAGTGCGCATGTTTATACAGTGAAATCTGTCTATTGTGGACACCTCTGGGACTGGCAAAAGGTGTCCACAATAGACAGGTGCTTTTAACAAAAAATGACCTCTCAGTTCTGGACATAACTGTCCGCATTATACAGGTTCCACAAGGACATTGTTTACTGTATATGCTTATGAACATGCAAATATGAATGGGAAAGAGAGTGACAGAAAAACTCTATCTGATAAAACATTAATTGTAATATATATATATATATATATATATATATATATATATATATATATATATATATATATATATATGTATATATATATATATATATTATATGCGTGGGAGCGCAGACGCTGGTGACCATTCACCCTAGGATATTTAACCATCTGTAGCAATTGTTTTTATCCTTTACATTGATTACAAAACTGACCAACGTCGCGGATAATAAATTAGATGGCCGATTGATTGTTAGATAATTGAATCGTCCTGGAAAAGCAGCCGTATCCGAATCTACGTCACGCCACATCATGTGACTGTTATAAAGTCGCACAGAACATAAAAGAAACCCCAGGAAAATGCGTGGTGTCAGTTGCGCAATAGGAACATTCGGTGCAGGCTCCCGAGTCCAGGTCACTCAGGCAGCCGCTGCGTGAGGGAGAGGCCCACGATTTCTACATCCCCAGCAAAAGCAGTGAAAAGGGGCGACCTTGCATGTGTATGATTGATAAATTTCTCAAGGACTGCACGGGGTTTGCTAAAGCGACATTACAAACTACATCCTCGCTGTCTCATCTTCTACCTGCTGCAATTTACTTATAAATCTAAGTAAATCATCCTTGCTAGCGTCAGTGGCCGCAGGTGCAGCTGTTATATATATATATATATATATATATATATATATATATATATATATATATATATATATATATATATATATATACACACATTGTATGCGTCTGTCTACGTGTAGATTGATTAATAGCCCAGCGCTCATGATGTTAAAAAAGGTTGTTGTAGTTGTTGGTAGTAGGTAGTAGTAGTAGTAGTAGTAGTAGTAGTAGTAGTAGTAGTAGTAGTAGTAGTAGTAGTAGTAGTAGTAGTAGTAGTAGTAGTAGTAGTAGTAGTAGTAGTAGTAGTAGTAAAAGCGTCACGTTGCTCCGGCATAGATTTTTCTCTCTGTAAGTGTATGGGTATTTCTATTTTAGAATTTCTATAGCAGTCAGCAGTTCAAACAACGAAGCATTGACTACTTGATATCAAGAATTCAACTTTTGTATATCAAAAAGTCTGAATGAATTTTTGATATCGAAACGTCACTTTTTGGTTTCAGAAAGTCGATTTCTTGACATCGAGAAGTCATTTCCTGATATCAAAAAGTCGAATTCTTGATATCAAGAAGTCGACTTTTTGATATCAAGAATTGGAGTTCTTGATAGCAAAAAGTAGGCTTTTGATGTCAAGAAATACTGAATAAATGTTAGATATCCATAGATATCAAGAATTGAATTTTTGATATCCAAAATTCATTTTTGGACATCCATTAATCTGATTAAATGTTAAAACCGCTTGCCATAGATTGTTATGTAAAGTGATAGGGGTTGCAATGGTAATTCACATTTTCGACTTCTCCAAAATCTTCAGTTAGATTCGCGCCATTTGACGGGGATTTACCTTGGATTAGCCTCTACCTAGTTGGTCATACTCCAGTAAGTTTTAGATGACATTGAAAGCTCGACTCGAGCTCAGGAAGTGTGGGTCCACGCCCAAGGTTACTCCAAACACTAACAGAAAAATGCTTTGGCCTTCTTTTGGTGTTATCAATTTTGAGCTTCAGTGACCTTGAGAGATCAAACTGACATATCAGCTTTTATCTTGGAACCAGTGGATCCTGTCATTTTCCGTTTAAAAAATGATGACTCCTAAACTGTATGAGTGAACACTAATATTGCAGATAGTGATGACGGTCAACCTTGATATCATTCCAAAGGTCATAGGCTACTTCAATCTTTGCACCCAAGGTCAGCTGAGCACAGGAATGTCATGATCCTCTTGTTTTAGTTTTTATTTTTTGTTTTTTTGTTTTGTTTCATTTTCCCTTTTTTTGTTTGTTTGTTTGTTTGTTTGTTTTTTTTTTTTTTGTTTTTTTGTTTTTTGTTTTTGTTTTTTGTTTTCATTTTGGGGGGGGGGGGTTGGGGGTTGGTTCTTTCCTGTTTTGGCAACATGTTAAAGAAAATCTCTTGTTTATTGTTTTGAAACAGCACGGGGGCGTGTCTCGGGACCACAATCTATTCAACAGGTGGCGCCATGATTTTTGTTTCAACTTCTCCAAAAGCTGTAAGTCATATTGTTATGAAACTTGATGAATATATGTACCTTGTGGAAGGTTCAAATAAAATTCTTCACTGTGTGGTAATGTTCTGGATCCCCAATTTGAATGATTATATTTTAATGCGGGTACTAACAGGCTAATTACCATGTGAGTCAACAGGGAATGCAAAGGCAATTCACATTTTCCATATCTTCTCCAAAACCGTCCCACGGATTCACTTTAAACTTTGAAGGAATGTACTTAAGGTAAATCTGTACCAGGCGTATTAAAATGGTCCTATTCCATTGATGTTTCAAAATTATTATTATTTGTATGATTTTTATTTCATTTTATTATTATTTTTATGTATTTTTTTATTTATTTATTTGTGTATTTGTTTTTCTTTAGTTATTTTTTTATTCACTTGCTTATTTATTTTTATCTATTTATTTATTTGTTTATTTATTTATTTATTTATTTATTTATTTATTTATTTATTCATTTATTTATTTATGTATTTATTTATTTATTTATTTTTATTTATTTATTTATTTATTTATTTATTTATTTATTTATTTATTTATTTATTTATTTATTTATTTATTCATTCATTCATTCATTCATTTAGGATTCTCTTTTGGCAAAATCTTTCAAGAAATCTCCGAAAACAACGTGGTCACTTGCTTATAACTTGCGTGGGGTCACTACTCGGGACCACCAAACCTAAATTTAACAGATGGCTATGGGATCCTTCACTTTGCATTTTGTGGGTGTTTCCCCTCTTTTCGGATTCTCCAAAATCGTCATCTAGATTGAGTTGAAACTGTGTGGAAATGCACCTAGTGGATGGGCTAAATAAAGTTGCTCACCGGGTTGGTATGGCTTCAACTTGACTAGAGGTTCACTTTGATTGTTGTTTGACAGATTGAACTTGCAAGAGGTGACCGAGAAAGGCCATAACATTGACTTTGCCATTGCAATTGAAAGAGAGCAGAGGTATAGGGAATTAGTTTTAAAATAAGCCAGTATGATTCATGTTTAGCTGAGCCGAGAATGAACCAAACAGGTACAAATGAAGGAAATTAAAAAAACACACACACTTCTGAATTACTTAAAATTCTAAATGAAACAACATTTAAGGGAGAATAAATGAGAAAGCATGAGACTAAGTGATATAAACTCATATATTGTGAGCCTTACAATACACAGATATTCTCCACTACAGAGGCTCAAACCGGCAGCCTGAGCAACCAACCCGCCAGGTATTGCTAGCGCCAGTGCCAGGTCACGTTAACTGTATCCAGTTCTTTATACAAATAGGATTTTGACAGTCAAAATGACTACGATTTCATTTCTTAACATGAGTCGTGCCCAAATTATGGATCTGGTGGGGAAGTCTCATCCAGTGCGCTTAATTTCTGAATACATTATGAGTAGAGTGTTACGTACAGTACGCTTGTTACAAGTTAACTTTTCTAGATAGGTCTAGGACATATACTTGTTTTTGTTTTATATCTATAACATCTGTTTCTTTGTAATAGGAATGAAAGAAAATATCTCTGCAAAATAAAGGCTTACACACATTGCTTACGATCATCCGAAACGCCCGGTTTTGGGAAACATTTGCGCACCTCGCGCCAGCTGAACGACCCCATTTCCCATCTCATTTAAACACATTTTCGCAAAAACATTGTGCCAATTGCTACTTTTAATCGAACTTTAGTTTTGAGATTCAAAAATCCACATGGTCAGTTTCGCAGTGCTAGAACGGTATGCTTTTTGGACCGCTAAGATCAGCCGGGACCATATCCACAACGGCGCGCGGGAATGGCAAAACTGATTTGTAAATATTTTTATTTGTAATCATGCCTTAGTGATAGCTAGTGTATTCAGAAATAATAACACATTAATCTGACGGGAGTATTTCAAAAATAGACTCGGAAATATGGACAATAAGAAAAGGAACTTTGCCAATTATTACATTTAAAACGATTTTTATAACACCTGAGTTGGAATGACCGGGTGATTATACAGTGATGGATCTTAGCAGCCTTTATCATTGTAGTCTTGTGGGTTCCACTCTCAAGTGTGCCTTTTCTTTCTTTCTTTCTTTCTTTCTTTCTTTCTTTCTTTCTTTCTTTCTTTCTTTCTTTCTTTCTTTCTTTCTTTCTTTCTTTCTTTTTTTCTTTCTTTCTTTCTTTCTTTCGATTTGTCAGTTTTTTTCCTTAAGCACATCATTTGAATTCTCTAACGTACAAGGAATGACTGTGCCATAATTACACAATTCAATCTGGATATTTGACGCGGATATCGGACTTTTCTGTCCTTCCGTCTGTGTTTCCATGTGTAATATCAATGATGGGCACAAACGTTAATGGCCAGCTTATTTTCATTTAACTGCAAATGGACAGCTTTAGAATGAAAATTTACAATATGATAAAGACGATGATGTTAAGAAAATTTATTCACTTTGTTTTTCATTGCCTAATTTCAGTAGACAGATTTTTAAAACAAAATGTCATGTAAGTCATAAAATGTACGAAACATATATCCTATATGTGAATAAAACGATAGATCTCTTTCCGTTTTTGCATTTAAATATAATTTTGATTGTTTTTAAACAGTATTTTGGGTCTAACAAGACAAAAATCCCAATATTTCAAAATATGTCCCATTTCTGTCAAGAATAATAGGAGAGAAGATTAAAACATTGTTTTGTGCTTTTGTTCAACATTTATGTAGGGCACAAGCTAAAGGGCCATTTTGAAAAAAAAATCTTTTTAAGGGTACTTTTCATGATAAAGAATGTCATGTACAGATTTTGTCATTGGCGTGTGAAAATTATAAGAAAAAGTGTAAAATTATGCAGACTATAAAATGTCATTTCAGATTTTCAAAATTACAAAGAAGGTGGATCGCTTGCTGTTTGTGATGTACTGGTCTCATGTTCAACCACGTGCGAAAGATTTGGATGGAACACGCATTCCATGTCCCAATCAAAAGCAATGAGTAGATTAAACGATTGGTATATATTCTAAGAATGGTTTATGAAAATAAATAAATGAAAAATGCACATTTTATAATGCAGCAATTCTTCACCCTCCATAAAGAAGAACCTTTTCGTAATAATACAACGATGGTGATAATAATAACAATAATAATAATAATAATAATAATAATAATAATAATAATAATAATAATAATAATAATAATAATAACAATAATAATAATACAATAGTAGCTGGCAATTTTCCATTTAGTGTATATATATATAAATATATATATATATTAATATGTATATATATATGTATATATTTATATATATAAATATATATATATATATATATATATATATATATATATATATATATATATATATATATACATGTATGCAAAGTTTGCGTTTCACCGAACACATCCCCATATGTAAATTAACATTTAACGTTAGATGCCAGACCGTTTACTGTGAACATTACCGCTAAATATAAACGCGCTTAAGTGTTTTTAAAAAATCGCCCTAAAATGTAAAATAAAACATGAAAAAAATGATGCAAAACGTAAACATCTGCCATTCCCTAAAAACAAAATCTACAGAGTACATATATTAGGGCCTGAAACATCGCCGGTGTTTTTTAAGGGGGGGGTGGATGGTTTGGTTTGTTATGTTTTTTTTTGGGGGGGGGCGAGTCCAAGATATCAGGTTTGATGCACGTTACCGGGTCTGATACAGATATGGACTCGGATTTCGTTCATAGTCACACTTTTAATTTATGTTGCTCTTCCGCTGTCTGTCTGGCGTAAAGGAAGAAATGAAATGCTGGTGAAGACACTCCTAAACGGATTGCCCTTTTTCATTTATCCTGTTGTTGCGCACCGTGAGGCTATTCAACATTCATGTTAAAAAAAGAACTTGTGTCGGTCCATGATTCGCAATGTACTGAGCCATAGTATATGTTATTGCAATTTATTATCATCAGTTTGTTTGCTCCGGCGATACATCATATATTATGTTTTTATATAAAGTCGGCAGGGGCGTGGTGAGAGAGAGAGAGAGAGAGAGAGAGAGAGAGAGAGAGAGAGAGAGAGAGAGAGAGAGAGAGAAAGAGAGAGAGAGAGAGAGAGAGAGAGACATGACCGTCATATACCTTAATTTGATTCTTTCTGTAATTACGCATGACTTGAATGTTTGCGGCTATAACGCACAAAAAGGAAAACAGACAATCAGAAAGAAAGAAAATAAAAAAGGCACGCGAAGGAGTCGAACCCACAAAAATAAAATGCTGAAGGTTGTTAAGGTCCATTACTGTCACAATTCGGCCATTCCAACTCAGGTGTCCTAAAAATTGATTTAAAAGTAATAATCGGCAATCTTTCTTTTTTTTATTGTCCATATTTTAGAGTCCTTTTTCAAAAATAATCCCCTGACATTAATGTGTTATTATTTCTAAATACACCGCCTGTTACTAAGACATGATCACAAATTAAAACAAATTCATCAATAACTTTTGACATTCCCCTGCGCCTTTGTGGATATGGTCCAGGCTAATTTCAACCATCCAGAAAGCATACCTTCCTACACTTAGTTTATGGGCGCGGTGCGGAACTGACTGTGTAGAGTTTTGAATCTGAAGTCTGTAGTTCGATTGAGGGTAGGAATTGGCGCAATGTATTTGCGAAAATGTGCTTAATCATGACAAGGTGCTGTTGCTATAAGTCCCTGATTTTTTATTTATTTATTTATTTATTTATTTATTTATTTATTTATTTATTTATTTATTTAGTTAGTTAGTTAGTTAGTTAGTTAGTTTTATTACTCATTCATTTATTTATTTATTTATTTATTTATTTATTTGTTTGTTAAACGTCATAGCAAAAGTACTTTCAAGAAGTGGGATTCGAACCTGCGCCCACATCCGTGGACCAGAACAATCATCTCGGCTAACAACGTGCAAGGCGTGCTTGAGTTGGGCGCCTTGGCCTGCTCGTACATCCTGACATCTGGTGGACCCTACAACAGCCAACTAATACAGTGTGCCTATGTCTTCCGCCAGATGGCGTAGGCAAATGCGTAAATTTTCATTGCTGTGCCAAGTACAACTGGGCAATGACAAAGTGTCTGTAAAAGCAAAATAGCATGTCTGTGCCTCAAACGGTTTGATATTGTAACTCGGGATCAGAAAATGTCCGTGACTGGTCATGAGTATTTTTTTTCTGCCAGACGCAAGGTTCTGCATTTGTCTGGGACCCCAAAAGACGCCGAAAATACACCCACAGCAACAATATCAGTTTTCGATTCACAGTGGCAGCTCAAAAATAAAGCAATTGTACAGTGACATGGGGTTTACGCTGCAATCTCTCTCTCTCTCTCTCTCTGTGCGTTTTTTGTAAACGCCTTTTTCATTTTATTTAAAGCATATATGTTTCTTTATCGACACTTAGCACAGGACTCTAACATGACGTCTAAAACACGTCAAATATGGGGTAAGAATACGTCGTTGCCGATGTTGGAATCTTGTCATTTTGTGGCATCTGAAGCACGTCATATTATGACGGCTTAAAGTCTCCATTCCATGACGTCCTAAACACGCCTTTTTAAGACATCCAAAATACATCATACAGAGTAATCGTAAAAACGTCATTTAAGTTTGCAGATTCAACCAATTAAAACTGGCCATACGACGTCATTGCCTGACGTGTACCCCACGTCATTTAGCCTAGTTTTGCTTGCTGGGTTACGACATCATTGTTCTCAATTTTGTCTGCCTCTATCTTGAGCAATTACAAAAAAAAAAAAAAAAACACAACGCACAGACATTACAATTAAACTTATTTATTTTTGGCCGTAAACAGGAAGTGTTAGATATAACCCAAAATATAAAATAAAACAAAAGCAGCTAGAAAAGAAGATTTGCTTCAAAGCAAATCTGACTGTGTGCTGTCGAAAGTTGTGAATATTAAATGCTGCAACTTTTATCCTTTGGGACTTCACATGACATTAAGCTTTTGACTGGATGCAAATTTCAAAGTCCAAATGACCTTGACCTTTGACCTTTACAGGTCACATGTAAATTGCACAGTGTTACAATGTCCACAAATTAAGGCCATCATGAACCAAATCAGATGATAATTGACCATGTTATGGCAAGATGAAACTTTCAAAGGGCCAAGTGACCTTGACCTTTGCCCTTTTGAGGTTACATGTCCTTATAAAAACGTGAAGTGTTGCTATACCTACAATTTGAGTCCAACATGATTAGAATTGGATGGAAATTGTCCGAGTTTTGGCTGGACGAAACATTCAAAGGTCCAAATGACCATGACCTTTGAAATTTAGAGGTCTCGTGTCTGTAACAAAAATGTGTAGTGTCACCATAGCTACAATTTGAGCCCAATATGATCGAAATTGGATAAAAATTGAGCGAGGTATGGCTAGAAGAAAACCACCATCAAAAGTGGCCTTTGACCTTGAAATGACCTTTGACCTTGAGATAATTTCTACCTGAAGTGAACCTTGACCTCAAAATAACATTTTGGCCTAAAATTGACCTTCGACCTTGACATGATATTTGACCTTGACATGACCTTGACATTTGAGATGACCTTTACCTTGCTATGATCCAACTATTATACAATTGGAACCACATCTACTACAGAATATACGATATTGAAGATTTAAAACTTTAATTAGCCCTCATTTGCATATATTTGAAAAGCATGACTTCTCATTTTAAAGAAGGACAGACTTTATCTATAGAAGTGTAATTGTGCCAAGTTTGGAGTTTCTACGTGTAATACTTTTCAAATGAAATGTCGGACAAATTTACCTGTAAAAAAGAAAGAAAGAAAGAAAGAAAGAAAGAAAGAAAGAAAGAAAGAAAGAAAGAAAGAAAGAAAGAAAGAAAGAAAGAAAGAAAGAAAGAAAAACAGTATGTCTGTGTTGGCACACAGACATAAAAATCCATGTCAACAGAATTTCCATACACTGACCAGTAGGGACGGCAGATTTTAATGTCTGTGTGCCAACACAGACATACTGTTTTTCTAGGAATTAAAGTGTGTGTGTCAACACACACTTTTCTGTTTTTCTAGGAATTCTTTCTTTCTTTCTTTCTTCTTTCAATCTTTCTTTCTTCTTTCAATCTTTCTTTCTTTCTTTCTTTCTTTCTTTCTTTACAGGTAAATTTGTCCGACATTTCATTTGAAAACTATTACACATAGAAACTCCAAACTCGGCACAATTATACTTCTGTAGATGGAGCCTGGCCTTTTAATAATGAGAGGTCATGCTTTTCAAAATTTTTTCAAATGCGGGCTAATTAAAGTTTTAAATCTTCAATATCTTATAAACTATAGTAGATGTGGTTCCGAGTGTGCAGGAGTTCGATCATAGTAAGGTAAAGGTCATCTCAAATGTCAAGGTCATGTCAAGGTCAAAGGTCTTCTCAAGGTTAAAGGTCAATTTTAAGCTAAAATTTAATTTTTGAGATCAAGGTTCACTTCAGGTAGAGGTCATCTCAAGGTCAAAGGTCATTTCAAGGTCAAAGGCCACTTTCAGTGGTGGCTTTCTTCTAGCCATAATTTGGTCAATTTTTATCCACTTTTGATCATGTTGGGCTCTAGTTATAGCTATTGTAACACTGCACATTTTTTAAAGTACATGTGACCTCTAAAGTTCAAAGGTCAAGGTCATGTGGACCTTTGAAAGTTTCATCCAATCATAACTTGGCCAATCTCCATCCAATTCTAATCATGTTGCACTCAAATTGTAGTTGTTGCTACACTGCACCTTTTTATAAGAACATGTTACCTCAAAAGGGCAAAGGTCAAGGTCATTTGGCCCTTTGAAAGCTGCATCTTGCCATAACTTGGTCAATTTTACTCCGATTTGGTTCATGTTTGACCTAAAATGTGGGTATTGTAACACTGTGCAATTTACATTTGACCTGTAAAGGTCAAAGGTCAAGGTCATTTGGACTTTGAAATTTGCATGCAGCCATACGTTTAATGTAATATGAAGTACCAAAGGATAAAATTTGTAACATTTAATATTACAACTTTTGACGGCACACAGACAGATTTGCTTTGAAGCAAATCTTTTCCAGTTTCTTTCTTTCTTTCTTCTTCCTTCTTTACCAGCAAATTCGCCTGACACTTTTCTCAGACACTATTATACATAGAAACTCCAAACCTGGTATGATTGTACCTCCATACAAGGAGTTTGACCTTTTTATACAAAGAAATGGAGATGTTTAAAATTATGCAAATTAGGGGCATTTAAAATTTTAAAACTTGAATATCTTCAAAACTATCATAGATAGAGATGTCATTTTAAGTTCTACTAGGTGGTTATTAATCATTACGCATCTAATGAATCTAAAGCAAAAGTTGTAGCAATTTAAATTATGCTAATTAGCAGCATTTGAAATTTTAAGAGATTTAGTTTTATGAAAGAGTTGTACATTGCCCTACCAAAATGCTTTGAAGACACACACTGATTTGCTATGAAGCAAATCATATTTCCTAGTTCTTTCTTTCTTTCTTTCTTCTTTCTTTCTTTACAGGCAAATTTGTCCGACATTTCATTTGAAAAGTATTATATATAGAAACTCCAAATTAGCATGATTATACTTCCATACATGAAGCCTGGACTTTTTGTTCAGAGTTTCAACGGTTTTGAAAATTATGCATATTAAGGCCATTTGAAAATTTAAATCTTGAATATCTCCAAAAATATTATAGGTACAGGTAATTAATCCACTTCGACTAATATGTTGGTAACACTCCACATTTTTGTAATTTACATGTGAAGACTAAAGTTCAAAGGTCAATGTCATTTTCACATTTGAAATTTTCATCTAGCCATAACTCTGTCAATTTTCATCCAATTTTAACCATGTTGGTCCCAACCTGTAGGGATTGCAACACTGCATATTTTTGTAATTTACATGCAATGCCTAAAGATCAAAGGTCAAGCTCATTCAGGCCTTTTTTAAATCCAGCCATAAGCGTCATGGAATGTGAAGTACCAAAGGCTTTGAAGACTGTAGCAGTCAAGATTCTGGGGCCGCTTTGTTAATTGTTACTTGTAGCCAAGATAAGAGAGCCTGGGTTTGATATCAGGCTACGGGCAGCATGCTTGTCTGTATGTGTGCCCCTGAGTAGCACACAGAATGCCGTGTGTGACTGCTTTTGCCATGTTTACACAATACAGACAAGACGTAACTTAGAAAATTGGAACAACACATAATTAATTAATAGG
Organism: Hermodice carunculata; assembly: GCA_964020975.1. Taxonomy (NCBI): domain Eukaryota; kingdom Metazoa; phylum Annelida; class Polychaeta; order Eunicida; family Amphinomidae; genus Hermodice; species Hermodice carunculata. Next base: position 99,611,097 of record OZ026617.1, read on the forward strand.
GCAAGACATGACAGATTCAACTGAAAGCCACAGGAAACTGTAGTTTTCCTTGCAGTGACGTTACAAGGTTAGGAACCGTACAAGCTACAGACAGCCAGGTCAGTGTTCAATGTAAACAAAGCATGCACAAATATGAATAGACTGACGTCTACAAGTTGTATCATGCTTAGAACACTACTTGGTTCATGAGAATGAAATGGAAAAGAATGATGACATAGTCTGTGGTAGTTTTTATATCATTACATACTTTCAAAAATATTGTCTTTCTTTCTTGCTTTCCTTTTCTATTTTCTTCTTTTTTATGTCTGTGTGCCAACACAGACATATTGTTTTTCTTTCTTTCTTTCTTTCTTAATGTCTGTGTCCCAACACAGACATATTGTTTTTCTTTCTTTCTTTCTTTCTTTCTTTCTTTCTTTCTTTCTTTCTTTCTTTCTTTCTTTCTTTCTTTTCAGACAAATTTGTCTGACATTTTATTTAAAAAGTACTACACGTAGAAACTCCAAACTTGGCAAAATTATACTTCTCTAGATGAAGTCTGGCCTTTTTGTAATGAGAGGTCATGCTTTTCAAAATTAAGCAAATGAGGGCTAATTAAATTTGTAAATCTTCAATATCTTATATACTGTAGTAGATCTGGTTCTGACAGTATAGTAGTTTGATCATAGCAAGGTAAAGGCCATCTCAAATGTCAAGGTCATGTCAAGGTCAAAGGTCAGTTTTAGGCCAAGATGTCATTTTTGAGGTTAAGGTTCACTTTTGTCTGTCAGCTCAAGGTCAAAGGTCATTTCAAGGTCAAAGGCCACTTTCGATGGTGGCTTTCTTCTAGCCATAACTTGGTCAATTTTTGTCCAATTTTGATCATGTTTGGCTCAAATTGTAGCTATGGCAACATTGCACATTATGAAAATTACATGTGACCCCTAAATGTCAAAGGTGAATGTCATGTAGACCTTTGAATGTTTCAACCAGCCATAACTCGGCAAATTTCCATCCAATTCTAATCATGTTGCACTTAAATTGTCGGTATTGTAACACTGTACATTTTTGCAATTTACATGTGACGTGTAAAGGTTAAACGTTAAAGGTCAACGGTCAAGGTTATTTAGACTTGGAAATGTCACCCAGCCATAGGCTTAATGGAATGTGAAGTACCTAAGAACAAATGTTGTACCATTTAATATTTAGAGATTTTGAAGGCACACAGATTTGCTTTAAAGCAAATCTTCCTTCCTAGTTTTTTCTTTAATCGTTACACATGCCTTTTTCATTAGACGTTCAATGAACTAAGTGAGGAATTTTTATAACGAAGACCAGTCACATGGCTGGTCAGAAATATGCAAATTTGAATTTCGCAGGAACAGTCCAATGACCTATGCACAGACCTACCAAAAGCACTGTGCCACGTTAGACTTGGTAAATCAATAAACAAGCTAACTCTAGACTTGATTAAGGAATAACTAATCTGATAATTTGAATTAATACAATGCAAACAAATAATCTCTATAATATCTCAGGTATAATAAGTATGAAGAAATAAATCATTTTGAAGAAAAAATATGCAATTACCAAAACAAGAGATTAAATGAATTACATGGGTGCTTGCGTGCATGCATACATACATATACATGTATGTATGTATGTATGTATGTATGTATGTATGTATGTATGTATGTATGTATGTATGTATGTATGTCCAGTCGTCGTTATCTGTCTGTCAGCTGGACATTACAATGCAACCGATGCACAGCAATGTCATGCATTGATTGCTGATACTCAGTTACAAGTCCCCGCATTTGGGAAGTTGTAATAGCCAAGTTCTTGCCTAGCAACACCTACATTATGCCAGGCCGATGGAAAGTCCCACGTACGTAAAATCTTCGTACAAAACCAAATGCCAAGAAATCAAACGATAGGAACTTTGCAAAAGTATTGTGTCGGTAAACATATGTTTAATAAATCAGACTCAGATCAACTTTATTCTACACAATATATATATATATATATATATATATATATATATATATATATATATATATATATATATATATATATATATATATATATATATATATATAGTATTTGTGTCTTTTTGTCCATAACCACTTCCTAGTAGTCATTACCCTTTTCAGGAGTAGGAATTCTTTACTCTCCATAAGCTAACCTGTCCCTGTCTAACCTATATACCTATGGAAGTACCATTGTCCATATTGCACACGTTCCTCTGTAAAATTTTGACATAGGCTGTATTAGCCCAAATAAATTAAAGGGTCTTCAGCGAGTAACTACTCAGAAACTGTTTCGGAGCCTATTACCCATACATGTCTCTCTTAGTGGCGGCTCCCTGTCTAAGCTAAATATTCAGCAAAGACAACCCACGTAATAATAGATAAATATGAACGTGGCAAATGATGAATTAGCTTAATACGTGAAGTTTTGCTTATAAATGTAGAGCTTTATCATGAAAGGGGAATACCTGTCAAACAAACCATAATTACTAAATTTGTATAGTACAGGTTCAGATAAGAACAATTTGACTTAACCCTGAAACAATATGTACTATTTCTGGCTGGATAGCTTATCCTAGTTAAACCACCGGCCAGTGTGTAACTGAAGTGGAAACAAGCTGGGGCATTACATTCAGTTCCAGAGATTGTAAAATAAACAGTTGCAGCTAGATCACCTGTACAAACCAAGGGGAATCCTAACAAGAACTGTCACAATGGACATCCTGCACCAGAAATGTAAAACAAACTTCATGATAACACCTACTCCTCACTTTGAAAGTCTACAAACAAATAAGCTCTATTTCCCTGCCAACCCTAAGTCAATGTCTCAACGTTATGTGTCAGGTTTGTGACATTTGAGAAAATATTGTCAATTTTGAGTACTTTTTTAATATTGAGTAAATGTGCATTTAGGCATGTCAGAAAAAATGAAATTCATTAGCATTTATGCCAAAAACATGTCATGAAAACAATTTTTCTCAACTGGATTTTATGTACAATTAGGCAAACATGTAACTGTTGTAGGCCGCTGCTTGCTACCGATAGCCCCAGGGGGGTTAACGTGACAGAAAACAAGTAAGCCTAAAATGTCTGAAAATTAATATTAAAACAGAATGATGCCAAAAGATAAAGTTATGTAGCAAAACAGAAAAGTCTAAAAACTGTAAATTATTGTAGCCAAACTTTCTAATAATCTTTGGATATTAACAGCAAAATTATAGGGCAAGCCAGAAAAGAATGAAAGTCATTTGTGTCTAAGTCAAGAGAATGCAATGAAAATATAATATTTCTTTACCAAATATCAAGTACAATTAGGCAAGCTTGTAACAGTCGTAGGCCGCTACTTGCTACCGATAGCCTCCGGGAGTTTAACCTAACAGAAAACAAGCTAGCCTAAAATGTCTGAAAGGTGAACATTTAGACAGAATGATGCCAAACGGTAAAACAAGTAGCAAAACAGGCAAGTCTAAAATATCTAAAATTATTGAAGCCAAACTTTCTAACCATCTCGGGATATTTACAGCAAAATTTGGAGAAATATTTGATCAAAAGTACATCTTTGAATCCTCTTGACTCAAGTTTATTGTAAATAAATTGAGTTCTAGATGCAAAGTCCTGAAATTTAGAACAAATACGACCAAAACTCAAAATCTGTGACAAAAACGTATTATATCCAATAGTTTCCGAAGTATTACTATCCGGGAAAGTATAATGAACTACTTCAAAGTTAAACTCATTTATTCTGCGATAGACTTTGATAAAAAACCTGTCATTAGTGCCCTGAATATCCAAGTCCAAAAACACATCTCTGAACCCATCTGAATTGTTACCCTCCAAAGGGATATCTTTGGGTAAATTTCTTTAGCAATTTCACTGAAATTTTGTACATTTACACAAGCAATATCATCAATATATCTTGCGTTGTTTGATTATTTGGTAGCCATTTGAAAGTCCTTTTTCATCCATTTATGAATATATACTTAAATTCACGCCAATTTAAATATAAATCTGCCAGTAAAGGGGCGCAGTTGCTACCCATTGGAATGCCTTTTATTTGTTGAAAAACCAATGGTCGGCATTGAACAAAAGTATTATCCAAAAGAAATTTTATAGCATCTATCAAAGTTTTAACAGTGTAAGATTTAGCGTTACTTTTTGAATATTCATTGTGTGACCAATATGCTTTCTTTGTATATGAATTTTTTTGTTTATGCATGGTTTACCATTATGTTTAAACATTTTGCTTATTAATCCTGAAAGTGAACTTTTGACTTCATCTGTGGGCAGATTTGTATACAGTGTCGAAAAATCAAAACATTTAATATTTTTGCTTTTATATCTTTGATTTTAGATAAAAACTCGAAAGAATTGCTCATATACCAAAAACAATTTATTTCACACTTTCTAGAAATTGCATTACAGTATTTACGAAAATGATTCCTAATTGCAGTCCAACGCAATGTTACTTCTTTTGATAATTGTTCTGTTGTACATGTTGAAGCACCGGCTATGAATGTAGATTTAAAAGGGTTTTTATGTAATTTGGGTATCCAGAACAAAAGTGGAATAGAGGAGTCCTCTTCAGAAATTTTGATATTAAAATTCCTTTTCATCTATCTTTATGTGTATCTATCAAATTATCAGTGGATTGTTTGTGTAATTTATGTACATCATTTCCTCTGATGTCTGAAATATTGTTTATACCAAGTTCATTTTTCAAAACTTCCATATAATTTTTTCCAGATGATCCCCATGTTACCTGCCTATTTATGTTAGTGACTACAAATCCTTCTTGTAGTTCTTTGACTGCTTTTGAAACTTTAGGCTGTTTTAGATTAACCGTAATGAAAATCTTAATGTGGGATTTGTAACGATAAATTCTGTTTCTAAAGACCTTTTCCAAGTTTCATTACCATCCATCAAATTTCTGATATTCCATTTTTTCTTTCTTTGCCCATTTCATACAGTAGGAATCAAATGCATCACATGTATCCTGAAAAATACTCTCAATGTTCAACTTGGTACATATCCGAAATTTTTTACCTTTTTCATCATTTCTTTTAAACTTGAATTTCGCATTATATCCAAAGTACCTACAAATAGATGTTTGTGGTATACATCAACAAAATTAGAATATTTATTGTTAGACATACAGTTACAATTTTTATTCGCTGCGATATCCTCAATAGTAATTGAATCCAGAATTTTTTGTAATTCAAGGTGTATTTCATAAATTGTCGGTCTGTGGAAGTGCCCTACCGTGTCAATGTACAAGCCATACCTGCTATAACATCACCCTGGGTCCTCGGTCAACCTTTTTTGGGGTTGCCCCGATGGCCAAGAGGTCAGATTGTTCGACTTTACCTTTGGCTAGGCGAGTGTGCCGAAGGTAGTGGGTTCGAATGCCATACAGGTCGACATCAATTTATCGTATTTTTCACATGATACTTTGTCTAATATTGTTGCCATGTTTATAGGAAATAATGGGGGATCTTTTATTTTGCATTCCTTGGGAATTATGTTACGAACAATTTTCAATTTGAAAAGGAACTGAATATTCAGTGAATCAAAAATTTTGTGTTTGAAAAGAATCCTGCAAAACAATTGATCTAATTTTTTACACGGATGCTTGCATGCATGCATACATATACACGTACGTACAAATATATACATACGCACATACATACATGTATACATAATATATATATATATATATATATATATATATATATATATATATATATATATATATATATATATATATATAAGGATTAGAATAATTTTTGCATGCATGCATACATATACACGTACGTGCAAATATATATATACATACACACATCCATACATGTATACATAATATATATATATATATATATATATATATATAAGGATTAGAATAATTTTTGCAACTGGCCGAGAGGCAAGTTACATTGATAGCCAGCTTGTCTCACCATTTATATCAGCAAACTCTAATAAAAAATGTAAGAGTCACACTTATACATATAATTCTGTGTGAATCATCAAAAGTCTTTAGTCATGAGGCATCTTTTGTCCTCTTTTTATTTTATTTTATTTTTTTTTTAATTGCCAAATTCTGGTTTGCCTGACGGGAAACCATATTTCAAACTGAGCTTGGCCGACTGTATTTGAGCTTGCCCCGGGACTCCGGGCAAGTGGGTAATTCAAACCCAGCACACACACACACACACACACACACACACACACACATATATATATATATATATATATATATATATATATATATATAAATATATATATATATATATATATATATACATATATATATATGTATATAAATATTAACTAAATGTTTTGAACGAGTCTATCCGTATATATATATATATATATATATATATATATATATATATATATATATATATCCTGACTCAATGTTTTGAACGACTCTATCAGAAAAGTGCTACAATTTGCCTCTGATCAACAACTCTTGTCCTACAAAAGGATTTTTTTTCTTTTGGTATTAGTTACATCTGTATTCGTGTGCTGTCAGATATGTGCGCCATGGTAACTTACAGAAAATTTGTGGGCCAGCCCCGCCAGGACTCGAACCTGGGACCATCCGTGTATACTACTTACGGCCGCTCTGTCCAACTGAGCCACAGGGCCAACGATGAATTAGCTGCATAGATACTGCTATGAACAGTACTCTATCTGATGCGCATGTTTCTCGGAGATATGCCGCCTTGCTGTGGTTTCCGGTCACTGAAGCATAAGAAGGAAGTTTAGGAAGATAGGCATAGTAGCTAATTATAATGTGAAGGAAGGTCAAATTCCACGCACACCTTCCGGTTTTATCATATTGAATTGTATACTACTATTGAATTGAAATATAAAAACAACAAATTGGTCGTTAAAATGTCTGTGACCGCCGGGTTCACCATCAATGCAATTGTATTGTATATAAAGCTACGATTGACCTTGATGCACGGGCGCTAGCCTGCCGTCTCCCGTTTAAAGTCAGTTTCAATAGATCTAAGAGAGTCAACGATTACTTTGTGTACGAGTTCAACCAGTGGGTAAATTAAATGCCACAAAATGCTTCAAAACATACATTATGCGATATTTACAATGAAGCAAAAAATATGCACACCCCAAAAGGATGGAAAAGTTCTTTTCAGGTTAAAACACGATAAATATGGTAACAGTGTTATGCGGTAATTTGCATACATCACATTCAAATAGTAAATAGTCAGTGGAACGCTTTCAGCGCATGCAAGCGACAAACTGTGTGTTTTTGACATGTGATGCTCTATTCCTGAAGAAAGAAAGAAAAAGAAGAGAAAGAAAGAAAAGAATGAAAGAGAAAGAGAAAGAATAAAAGACAAAGAAAGAAAGAACGAATGAAAGAAAGAAAGAAAGAAAGAAAGAAAGGCATATCGCGACCTACATGGGACTTACCGAGTAAATTCAGTGGAGGCTGTTTCAACTTATGTGCAAATTGACATTCAGAACCCTAGTATTAAAAGCCAGTTGAGCCTTTTAATAATTTTTTCACTTTCATCACCAACTTGCTTTACTGTTTGCTGGCAAAATAAACATAACATGCGACAAATACCACGGCTAGGTCACTAGTGTTTTAGGAAAGATAATATAACCTATAAAAGTGGAGAGTTGGTATTGAAGGAATGTGCGTCTGACTAGCAGGTCCCTGCTTTGTGTAGTCATGTACTATCCGACCTGCACAGAGAGAGAGAGAGAGAGAGAGAGAGAGATGAGCTCCGGCTTTCGACAAATGCAAACTTATCTTCTGCTGATGAACTCAAGTACGTCGTAATCTACACACATATACACTGTATTTGTTGTCATTTGTTATTTGTTATTCGATATATGTGAAATTGAAAACGGTTTTATTCGATATTCCGAATCAAAGTCACAACAAGTACAATATGTGTATTATTCGGTTTTACATAGTAAAATGAGCCACATATGCACTCATAAACGGATGCTATTGTCTCGTCCACGCAATATGTATGTATCGATTGAGACGTTTTTTTCTCAGTTACCCGGAACTGTCTGTCTATCACTGGCGCCATCGAGTCAGATTATGTCTGTGTACCAACACAGACCAATTTCTTTCTTTCTTTCTTTCTTTCTTTCTCTCTTTCTTTCTTTATTTCTTTCTTTCTTTTCTATCTTTCTTCTTTCTTTACCAGCAATTTGTCCGACAGCTCATTTGGACAGTAGTATACCTAGAAATTCGATAAACACTTGACATGATTATACCTCCACAGATAGAGTCTCGTCTTTTTAGTACAAGACATCGTCTGCGTCTGGGCCGGACGGTATCGGTAACGTTATACTGAAAAACAAGCCTTCTAGTATTTCTGAATCACTTTATAAATTGTTTAAGGTACAGGAGGGGATTGGGCAGCGCGAAACGGTTCTCCGACTTTGACTTCTCTTAGACGAGCCATGTTTCACATTTCACCCACAAAATCATACAATTTTTTGTTGTGTAGATGTCTAAATTTGTGAGAAAGAAGTTTGTATCCATATGACAATATTCAAGGATTTCATAAGCCAGTTGACAAACAGTGTATCAGATGACACAATTTGTTAGTTTTTCTTGAGCAACAATCGATAGAAAAGTGTATTACATATAAAAATAAAAAGTATTGACCGATATGCAGGAACTGTATTCTCAGCTGTTTACAAATCAAGTAAACAGTTACAGAAAAAAATTCTTTCATTATCATTTTAAACATTAACAGTTATTTCATTCTATGAGCTATAAATGTCTCGGAATTAGGCGTCTGAGTGAAAAAATACGGTTCCTAAATAATAAATCTATCTTCCAAAAGACGATTATTTGAAGCGATCTAGCAGTTTGTTTTTCATTGACGTTGGCTACAAAATTTGATTGGTAAGCAGAAAGCTTCATTCCGATAAATCGGCGCTGAAAGATTGGAGGCCCCTTATTCCCCCATTGTTCGACGTAATAACAATACAGCCTTTTAACTCAGGTCAGGTTTGGTTGCAATGCTTTGCAGACTTGTCAATCAATGACTGGAACATGAGGACAGCGAGCTTGGTTTGTCTCTCGTTAACCTAGTGAATCAACACAATCTCTTCCAATTTATAGACGAACCTACTACAATAACTGAAAACTCAAATAACTTACTAGATCTTATCATTACTGATTCTGCAGGCCTTGTCCTGGACCCTTCCCCAACCTCATATTCCTACCACTATGTAATTTTTTGTTCTTTCTTCCTTTCCCTTCTTCCTTTTAATAGATCAGTACTGGACTTCAAAAAGCTACTTTTTGTGACCTCAATGTCACTCTTTCTAAAGCCGCTGGGAGTATTGCTTATGATGTTTTGGATTCCATTGATGATGGTGTATCATACTGATGAAATCTTTCCATATCTACTGCCAAGGACTTTCTTCCCTTCAAGGGAGTTACCATTCGCCCTCAGGACAGACCTTGGATAATCTTAGACATAACAAAAACATATTTGGGATTGTAATAATGATAGGAAACGCTTTCAATTTTACAAAAATATCGCAACACGATGCTAACTTAATCAGGAAATCGTCGTCTTCGTACTTTTCTAACTTGCGGCTTCGACTAGACGAAAAAAGACATTAATACTCAACAATGGTGGAGCTTGTTAAAGGCTGTTATGAAATGCAAAATACATCAATATATACCTCCTATCATTGGCGATAACAAGATCGCATCATATATTACTGAAAAATGCGAACTTTTTAATTCATACTTTGCCGGTCAGTGTAAAATCCATCCTGATGCTGATGCTGTTACTCCATATGTGTCCGACTTCGCATTTTGAATTTGGGCACACCTACAGCATAGTCCTTGTAACGAACACAGCATCAAGAGAGTCTTATCTTACTTTAGGCTATCCTCTACATCCAAGCCGGGCAATATTGGGAATATCGTAATCAAGAATACAACAGATTCAATCTGTAAACCACTCACAAAAATCTTTCAACTTTCTCTTAGTCTTTCTCACTTTAACGATCCTTGG
>OZ026617.1:99626135-99946135 GCA_964020975.1 Hermodice carunculata
CATTGTTGAGTGTGGGATTTGTGAACATGGATAATGTTTTTCTGTAATATCTAATTACTTTTCATATTTTTGGATAGTTTGATACTTAAACTACATGCTCCGAAAAGCTCAGATGTGTGAACATATTATTTAAATGAGAAAATTAATCTCAAAGCTTTTGCTTACTCTGAAAAGTTTAAGCAGTGCTGGGCACATGGGTTTGTTTGCATGGGCATGATAATAAACCATGTCATTGTTTGCACAGTCATTATTCCATGACCCCTGGAAACCAATTGAGCCATTGACAAGGGTCACTCACAGGAAACAATAGCCCTGGAGAGAAGAATGGGCCAGTTCAGATTAATCACTACCATTGTTCTGATTACTTTGAAATTCTCAATTGATGTAAAAACAAATTAGTATAATCCACTCACTGGTCCCCAAATACGGAAAACCACATGTGAACCCACACCCAAACAAGCCAAGTGTGGGGTTCCCAAGTTAAAAAGTCGAGATTTAAGCCACGAAATATATTATTTTTAATGACAACATCACAAAGGTAAAGCTACATGTCTATTTCACACAATAATTAAAACACAGGACAGAAGAAATGAGTATGTGTCATATTACAGCCATAAATGCGTAAGAATTGGCAACTTTCTCTATCAATGCAATTTTCTCAGAACTGTTTTTTGCAGTTTGTATTTCGCCTTTCAAACGTACGAATTGCCCTATCACTTTAAGTCAACGGACATCAAAAGAAATATATCATAACCAGGAGCGGTTCTCAGGATTTTTTCCTGATAACCCCTTCCGTGACTTTGGAGCAATTTATAGAAAGAAAATGAACAGCCTGTCAGGACTAAATTAAAAATTTTATAACTTTTTATTTATGCTATTTCAGGATTACGCAGTCATATTCAGAAATTGGACTAACCAATAAAACATATAATCGCTCGAACCTTTGCGTGGTACCTCAAATTCAAATCTTTGGAGAAGACCAATACATTGACAAGCTTAATTTGTGATGCATGTGACATGCACCTGCCAAGAAAGATAACTGGCTAGGGTAATGCCAAGTTGAGTACGGGTATTTGTCTCTGGTATTGCAGAACCACCAAGGAAGATGGGGATGGGTGGTGACATTTGTCAGTTTTACCTGAAGAAATGACTGAAATAGCTTTTGCGGCATTGAAAATCACACCCCATGAATCACCCTTGTTAAGAATAATTAGGAGATTATTTAAGTGGTGTGCAGTGGCAGTCGGATTTTGAACTATTTCGAGTATGCTAGGGTCTTCGACGAAGATACGGCAATCGCAGGTCAGATCGTCCACAATATCATTAATGTGTACAAGAAACAGTAAGGAACCTAATATGGTTCCCTGAGGAACATCAGCTTCAGCAGGAGGCCAGAAGGAGGATTGTTCATGAATAATCACACGGTGAAAGCGGCTTGAAAGATTGCTGTCCAGCCACCTTTTAGGAGCTGTAGAAAGCTCTAGTTGTCACAGTTTTAAGAATAGGCTAACGTGCCAGACTGTATAAAAGCCCTTAAAACATATCCCAAAAGATCATTCTGGCTTCCACAGGATTTTCGAGACCATTGTATATCTTGTGGAGGAAAACAAGGGTACCAAAAGCATAACTGACAATATAGACAAATTCGTCACCCATTCAAAAACCCAGTTCGGACATTTGAAATCTGAACGAAGTGAGGTATACATCCCTTAAGAGTGCTGTTGTTTCCACTTTGCTTCTTTATAATCCAGGGTCTCCATTTGCTGCCAAATCAGTTCAACGTGTCTTTTTCATCCAAGGTTCATTTTTGTGTATCTTTTGTAACAAGTATTATTATTTTGTTGCATGATATGTTTTTGAATCATATTGTGACTTTGTTATTTAATTTGATGCTAGCCAGAAGACTACTGAAATCGTAAAGGGCCCATGGCGCCATCAACACGTTGGATTACTGGTAATTGTTCTGTCTGATACACCAATTTTGGGAGGATCTAAATGATCCTGGAGATGATCTTAAGGTATCCTAAAGGGTATAAGCATTATTGATATATCCTGGTCATATTGGTATGCAGCATTGAACAATATAGAATGGCCACTGGCCTCTTCATATCTACTTTCATCTCATGCAAAATCCACTTTATTCGTGTCTCTTGTCCGTCGATAAGTAACTTTATCATCGCTTCCTACTATCTCTTTGCAATAGTACTTGCGATCGCATTCTCCTCAATTGATTTTTTGTGTTTACGGCACATCATTAATGTATTGTATAGAAACCTAACCTTATCCACTGCTGTGCACCCTAATCCAGGACCTAATGATACTTTTACTGTCAAACAACTAAATGTATGTCACTGCAATGTTTGTAGTATGGAAATGATGGAAACTTGACAAAATTCAAATTCTTGCGCAGTTCGAAAATCTGAATATTATTACTGTAACTAAATTTGACCTGATGCAAGCTCCCTTACCCACTCCTGCATATTGATAATTTTCAACCTCCCTTTGAAAGAGATCACCTGACAGGTAGAAGAGGTGGCCTCCTAACCTGTGTAGACGTCTCTGAACCTAAAAACGTAACAAATATCAGCTCTTGTATTTCTCTTTCTATGATTCAGACATTTTTAGCGAATTCATTGAGTTTCACTAGTCCATTGTGACGACGTCAACTTGCTCTCGCTGCCTACAGTCGAGTATATAACAAAAACTAATTTCGATCTTGTACTTATATTCTCCCAAGATTTTTCAACTGTTTTTCCCTAAATTTGATGATTTTGTTTTCTCTTTTTTATGGATCAAATGCAAAAACAACTCTCGCATGATTGTCATTATCCTAATGCACATGATGTGGTCATATGTAAGTGCTTTAAAAAAGTTAATCATGGATAGTCACGATATTTTTAATCAGTTTGGGGATTCGGTTGCAAATTCTCCGACTCCTAAATTAGCACCCGAGTCAGAGTCTAACGAGGACGATGAACATTCTACTAATACAGAGACACAATTAATGAATCTTTCTCCATACGTTAGTTTTAAAAAACTTACAGATACGTTAAATTCGAGACAGAATCAGTTTACGGTTCAAAGTTTAAATTGCTTCTCTCTAAACGCAAAATAAGATCATATCTTGATGGGGAGTTAGAACAGAAAAAGTGTATTTTCAGTGCTATCTGCATTCAAGAAACTTGGAAAGTAACCACTGATGGCATGTCAATCTGCCAAATTAATGATTAAAACCTATTTCCCTGGGTTCCATTTTTTCATCTGATGGTGGACTAGCTATCCATCTAAGAAACTTTTTCAGTTACAAAACTTCACCACTTTATAATAAATCAGAACTTTGGGAAGGTTTATTTATTGAAATTACAGTAATTTATCTAAAAGAAAATTGTTCCTGACAACATTTTATAAACTTCCATGTAATGTTAATGAACACTACAATTCTTTTGCAAATGATTTTACTCATATACTTAGCACACTTAGTCTACTAAAACAATCGTACTTGTGAGCTATTTATTGCAGGAGATTTTAAAATCGATTTGTTGAGGACCAATGAAAGAAATGTGGTGAATTAATACTTTGATGCAATCGCATCATTAAGTTACTTCCTTCAGATAACTTTGCCAACAAGACTTTCTGAACGTTGAGGAACTTTAATGGATACTTTTATATTGAAATTATCTAGTTATTGACTGTGTTAAAACCTTCAATTTCCTGGATGTCATGAGTTATAAACATTTAAGCTGGAACGATCATATAAACAAAATTGCTTCAATGTAATGACAAACAATAAGTGTCAAGAGCTGAATAAAAATGTTTTTTCATATACATATATTTCAAATAATTTATAATTCGCTTGTGCTGCCACAATTCAACTATGGCATATTATTTTGGGATCATAACCGCATTTTAATTGCCCAAATTTAAAAAATGGCTCTTCGAAAAGTAATCACAGCAAATTTATTGCATACAAATCTTATTTTCAAGAATTTAAAGCTGAAATTAAATTATATTTACCTCCTACAGCAATTAAAATTCTGCCTCGTTTTTGTAAACAATATATTGCAAGAATTTTTCAGACATTTCCAGATAAGATCTGCCTCTAAAATTCCTAGGTACTACACAAGAGCCAGATTAAGCTTGCATAGAGAAAGTTAGTTAGTACCAGGAAGTGTATCACACATGAAATTATAGAAACTGTAAATAATACTCCAAATATTGTGTTGAACAAAATCCACACTCATTGGAGAACAGGGTTTGCAAATTATGCTAAAAAGTATGTTATCAATAACTATACTGTCACTTGCACCTTAACTAATTGTTTTGTTTATGATATTCCACAACTTCTATGACAGAGCCTCCAAACAAATGAAGGTCTTACATAACAAAAGTAGTAATTTGTAATAAATACATAAATATTTATACTTTGCAACAATTTACTCCACTGCATATATCTTTTATAAACTATAGAATGATATTATGTATTTTATCATATATAGTATTTCAAGGTGGCTCTCATGCGAGCTTCAATGAGAGTCTCTTGGTCAGTATTTGTGTATGTCTCATGATTTGCATGAATCTGTTTTTATGCATGGTCAAATAAAAGAATTTGAGTCTGAGTCAGTCTGGGTACCTATATGTTTGGCAAGCATCAGGCGTGAACTACTGTGAACTCATCTGGGTGGAAATATCGACACTACATGGAACAGTTCTGATTGGGAACTACTACAGATTACCCACAGAGACCCGTATTGCTTTTCTGGATTCTTCACATAATTATTCCATTCATGCATACTGGCCTCCATTGTACCATTATTACCAGCAATGGGAATTTGGCGCAGTTGATATGTGTGTTACCCATTTTTTGGCGAGGTGATTGGTGTTGGAGGTTGCTGGTTCGAGACGTGGCTGTTTCGTGGTCAGAAAACACTAGGCGACTGGTGCCAAAGGTTGCAGGTTCGAGTCCCGCTCGTTCCGAATACAAAATATATATATTTCTGATGCTCCTTTGATGCTGTTGGACTTATATATGTACAGTCCCTAATCTGGGACAATTCCAAATATTGTACTTGTACTGGATTAAATACAATGAACTAGGCCGTGTCATTTATGGCATTGACGCATAACGACCCCTATTGAACCATTCTTTTTAGGAGTGAGGATTTGGTGCAGTTGATATGTGGGTTATCTTTTTTCGGCCAGGTGATTGGTACCAAAGGGTGCTGCTTTGAGACACGCGTAACAAAACATATAGTTCTATTTCTTCTGGAATAGAGAGTAACCCTCACATATTGATGCTTACTGGGGGGCTTCGACAATAAATGGGATGAATTGAACTCCACTCATCCTGATAACAAACTTGCTATGCCTCTCTATAATCTCGCACCACAATTTAATCTTCTTAAACACCAGAACAAAGGAATGATGAACCAGCCTGTTGAACCCTTTAATGACTGACTCACTACAACTCATCTTGAACAGCGCTGTTTTAGCTCCAATACTCAAATTCTGATTACTTATTCATGTTCTCTCTCTCTCTCTCTCTCTCTCTCTCTCTCTCTCTCTCTCTCTCTCTCTCTCTCTCTCTCTCTCTCTCTCTCACGCATATCAAAGAGAACATTCTTTCAAGAGAGGCGAATGCAATTTTAAAAGGCTGACTTCTAAGGCCATTAAACTACTTTATCTTCTGCCCGTGGGACATTTACTGGTGTCCTGAACTTAGCCAGTTGAATAAGAAAAAGAAATTCTGGTGGCTTATCTGGGTTGAAAATGGTCGTCCCAACAAAGGGGCAGTGTATGAGTGTTATAAAGGGGTAAAGAAAATGTTCAGGAAACTTTCTAGACAATGCATGAAAAGTGAGTTGGCCATACATTATAACAAGCTGAATACTATGTTCCGTGAACGTAAAATGAGTTATTTTTGGAACAGCATTAAGAAGTTAAAGCGTAAGAAGGTTAACTCTGCCCTTCGTGCTGAGGAAATGGCGGACTTCTACTCAAATGTTATGAAGGATGACCTCAGTAATCTGACCCTACAACAAAAGCATATTACGGAAAAATTTAAGATTAAATACGAAGAACTCCGGCAACGGGCAATTCCGCCGAGTGATGATGTTCTGTTCACTGCTGAGATGGTCTCTGGTTTCATAAACAAGCTTAAAAGGAACTTAAAAGGAAATCCCCCGGTTATGATGGTATAACATCTGAACATTTACTATTTGGTGAATCTGAGCTGTTTTTAGACCGTCTGGCCGCCTTGTACCCCACTATCATCAAATTCGGTCTTGTGCCAAATGCTTTTATGCTCGGAATAATAATTCCAGTTCTAAAGAAAAGCACTTTAAACCCAAATACTCCAGAAAATTATCGTCCTATTACACTTAGTTCTGCACATGCCAAACTTGTTGAACTATTTATTGTTCCTGACGACAGTGTGAGCGATGTTCAGTTTGGTTTTCGTAAGGGTCGTAGTGCCTCCTTTGGATGTACATTTTTACATGATTTAGTTTCATATTTTAATAGTAATGGGTCTCCAGTCTATGTGTGTGCTCTAGACGCCCAGAAATGTTTCGATAGTGTGTGGCATGATGGTCTTCTTTTTAAATTACTAAATATGCTGCCGGAGTCACACTGGCTCTTGATTTACGAATGGTACAAGAGCTTCTACAATGGTCCATCGGCGCATGTGACCATATACGACGGTCCCATGCGCGGATGTACGGCTCGGGTCCCAGTGCCCGACCTCCCCGCCCTCCACTCCTGATGTCCATGCATGTGCTATCATTTTGATGAGTTTTAATAGTGTGTTGTATATTGAATTATGTGTACCTCTGTATATTTGGCATAATAATAATAATAATAATAATAATAATAATAATAATAATAATAATAATAATAATAATAATAATAATAATAACAATAATAATAATAAAAATTATAATAATAATAATAATAATAATAATAATAATAATAATAATAATAATAATAATAATAATAATAATAATAATGTATTTTGATCTCCGCCCAGCTAAAGGGTAATATGACATATTTTATTTATCTTTAGCTGACATGTTTCTCTGCATGTATTATCTGTATGTATTTTGATGTCTCCTCAGGAATGGGGGTTAATAAATATTATTATTATTATTATTATTATTATTATTATTATTATTATTATTATTATCATCATCATCATCATCATCATCATCATCATCATCATCATTATTATTATTATTATTATTATTATTATTATTATTATTATTATTATTATTATTATTATGTGTACAATTGCATTGAGGACATAGTTACTTATTGGTCTGACCTGCTCTAACTATACCGCCAAGCAGTTTATCCCTTGTAAAGAAGTTACCATTCGGCCCAAGAACAGACCTTGAATAGCAGCAGAAATTAAAAACTTATGTGTCAGCGTAACCGAGCCTGGCAACGATTTAAGAATCTATTTTAAATCCATCGCCGTTGCCCTGTAAAACTTGACGGTACATTATAATCGATAGGTTCTACCAGTTTCACAAAAAAGAAACGTAAGCAAGTTCCCAATGCCTAAAAACATGCAACTACCTCTTACTTACTTTTCCAAATTATGTTAAAAAAAAAAATAGATGAGTAAAATATAAATCCAAACAATGATGGAACTTGTCCAATTTGGCACTGGCAAGTAAAATTCATGATGAAATACCACCCATTATTGAAGAGGGTAAGATTCTTTCTAATATTACGGGAAAACGCGAAGTCGTCAATACTTATATTGCCAGCCAATGTATCACTCATGTCAACAACAATGCCCCAGCCCTGCCCGGGTTAACGTATCTTACGGACGTACGTATGGGTTAATTTATCATCAACGAAGAGGCTTTAGGAAAGCCTTACTATCTTTAAGACTGACGCTGGCTTCAAGACCTGACAATGAAGAAAATTATATCCCTAAAGATACTGCTGATTCCATCAGCAAGCCCCTGAATAAAATTTTTAACATGTCCCTTCGTGTCTCCCAATTTCCTGATTCTTCGAAATGCTTCAACATTTGCCCCATGTTTAAAAAGTCGAATAAACAAATTAAAATAATTATCATCCAATTTCGTTCTTTTGCAACGTCTTCAAAGTATTTGCACAATTGGATTTCAATTCCCTATAAGAATATCAGATAGGTAACAATCTACTGACTGACAAGAACTCTGATTTTACAGCCAATGACTCAACTATCAACCAACCAGTTAGTATCCTCCACAAAAATCTAAAATGGACTAGAAAACTCCAAGGAGGCCAGAATGGTTTTTCAGATATCTGTAAAGCATTTGCTAAGGTAATGCAAGCTGGCCTTCTCTCCAAACTGCGGCAACTTGGATTATCTGAAGCGACTGACAGGGGGATAGACAGTTATATGTTTAACCTTTTCTTCAAGTAATCATTAACGATCACACATCCTCCTGGTTACCTGTTCAGGCCAGAGTTCCTTCAGGCTCCATATCAGGTCCGTTATTATTTCTTGTCGACATAAACAATATTGTAGATGGCTTGACCTGTGATGTCCGTATTTTCACTGATGACACTAGCATACTCGAAATAGTAAAAAACCCTGCACGCCACTTGGACCAAAACCTATTCATCATTGGGTTCAGTAATGGTGCATGATTGCCAGTGCCGTAAAATGCATATCATTCATTTTCTCTGCTAAAATCAACAAGTCACAGCATCCCCCCGTCCTTCTAGGTGATAGTGCCATACCTGAGGAAGATACCCATACACACCATGGCATTACTTTATCCAGCAATTTTTATTCCCATGCCCACATCTCACGTATCACAAAAAAGCCAGTCAGTGCAAATGACTACTCCAAAGATTTAAATTTAAGTTATCCAAAAAATCTCTGGACAAACTATATTTTTCAATGGTGAGGCCATTTATTGAATATGCATGTGTTATTTTCGATAATTGTGGGCAAGGCCTGTGTGACCTAGTTGAGTCAACCCTGTATGAGGCAGCTAAGATATGTACTGAAACTCTAAGACACACGTCACATACTAAACTCTTAGCGAACTTGGTTGGCCAGTGCTTGCCAACAGGCGAAAATACTTTCAACTGCTTACTTTCCACAAAATATCCCATATATTTGACTCCGACCGACCAACCTATCCACCCTTGGACCTTCTGCTCATCCAATTACTGATCGAATGCTCAGAGACAGTTCTGCCAGCAATCTACACCCCCATCCAATTCCTAACAGAATGCCTTGAATGAGTGAACTTTCATTAGCTGGACACCAAATACAAAGTATGAGGCATTTTGCCTGAACAACACAAAACCAAGGACAACACAAAACCAAGGACAACACAAAACCAAGTACAACACAAAACCAAGTACAAAACCAAGTACAACACAAAACCAAGTACAACACAACAGTTTAACTCAGCATACGATCGAAAATTCCTTCTTCCCTGATGCCATAAAATTATGGAATAATCTCCCTACTGATATCAGAAATTATATTTCCCTCCAGATCTTCACGCCTACGCTGAAATCCACCTTGCTTGCTGGGGACCTCGAATTTCTACTCCTATGGTCAAAGATTTGCTGGATTTATCATACCCAGTTGCGACCCGTTTTCTCGAAGCTAAATATGGATCTTTTCAAAGTTAACATAATCAAGGGATCAACATGTGCCTGCTCCCATCCAATCTATGTCTAATACAAAAACCATAGTTCCACTTTCTGACCTTAATTAAAAAGTCATCAATGAAAATATTAAAAGGTTTGCGTGATAAAATACTGCCCTGTAGGGTCCAAGTTATAACCGAAAAAGATTGGCTTAATTTATCTGGGAAACAATTCATCAAAGAAAAAAAAGAAAGAAAAAAAAAGCTGGCAGGTCTACGGAGCATGGCGGTCAAAATTGATCGGAATTTGAGAACACTATTGTCTTTACGGCCAACAATGTTGCGAAAAAGGGCCTCTAGATTTAATCTTTCAACAGCGATTTATCGATATGCAGTTTTCTGCTTGGCAATCAATATTGCAGACAGTCCTAATTAAGAGTCAATTGATCGATCTTCTTCAAATAATCGTCTTTTGAAAGATAAGTATTATCTAGGAAACGTATTTTTATTTTCCGTCAGATGACTCCTTCTAAGACTGTTAACTGGAAAAATTGACATAACTGACAATGTTTGAAATGACGATCAAATAACTTGATGATTCTATACTTCCATATACATATTATATTTGTATAAGGTGAAAACGTTTCCTGTACATCGATTTGTAATTTAATTATACATATAGAATACACTTTTATCGAAATATTTTTAAAGAAAGACTCGCAAACTGTGTGCACTGATCCCCCCTTACAAATCAACTTATGAAATCTATGTATATTGTCCCATCGTTACAAAGTGTGTTTCAAATATATCTAGACATCGGTTCAATATATACAATGTATGGTGCTGGGAGAAATTGAAACATATTTTACCTATGTAACGTCAAATCTGTGGCACCGTTGCGCGTGGCCCAAACCCTTCCGCCACCTCAAGCAAATCTTTTCTAGTTTCTCTTTCTTCTTTGTATTTTAAATATACTGCGCATATAACGTGACGGCAGCTATGCATTCCATTCAAGCGAAGCGAATGCGAAAAGTAAAGGAAGCAATCTTTTAAAAACGGTTGGCTCGTGTTCATGAGTTCAAATTACTTTTGGGGACTAATTATCGCAGTGGGCCTTGTCTCGTGGCAGCACCCATAGCCCTTTAATATTTGGGGTCAGGTAGTAGTAACTCAGGCGTGTAAATGCTTCTGTATATTCATTTTGAAGGATAAAACTGTATAGAAAAGGTCTCGTGTCGCTTGATACGCGGAACATTCGTACCCCTGGTATCAAGAATTCAAGTGTGCTGAAAAGCCAAGTTAACGACTATGCATGTTGCTATGTTTTGCCTGTATTTTGTTGGCAACGTCTTCTGAAGAAAATCTCAAGTTATTGTGTTCTTTGTGTGTCCAAGTATCAAAACATATCTTCGATGGTTTCTTGCTATTTAGTTTCTCTGTGCTATGGGCAATTTGTGAATTTTTTTTTCAAACAGGACACAGTTCATTTTGTGGCAGTTTCCTCCCATGTTGCACACGTACAAAGATAGCCAAATTGGTGAAATATGTCAAAATTAATTTACCCACTAGACATATATATATGTATATATATATATATATATATATATATATATATATATATATATATCGTATGCCAATGTATCATGTACCCAGGTATTATGAAAATAACTCGCACAACAATGTTACAGGTATATTAATTATGAGGTCGTTCCCCCCAGAAACCATGTCTGTATGTGTTGTCCTAATCTGACACTATATATATATATATATATATATATATATATATATATAGTAACAATACATATTCGTCGTGTAAAATGTGTGGCGTTACCTTGTCTAAGCAAAAAGGTACACTGAAAACCAATTATACATATAAACTACAGGTCTGCAATTGCAAGGGAACCCCCCCCCCCCACCTTCCCTCAATTCATTTGCACACAACGTCTGCTTTTCGAAGGTTAAATATTCTGTAGGAAAATTATGGAAAAATAATACGGGAATGCAAACATACATATATGTGTGTGTACGTTTCCATGCATGAGAATGATAATATGGAAAATAATGAACATAATTGATTATATTTATAACTAGAAAAGCTATTTTGACCGGAAAATGTCGCTATAACAACCAGAAAAAAGTCGTCCGAAGCACATAAAATATCGTCCTAACCAGATAAAATGTTATGACCATATAAAAAGTGGTCCAAACCAGATGAAGTGTCGTCCTACCAGAAGAACCGTCGTTATGACCAGATCAAAGTCGCCTAAACCAGATAACATGTCGCTATGATCAGATAAGTTAAGTTATATTGACACCAATGGGCTTCCGTTAAATATGGACTCTTACACCGTCCATCCAGATCCCGTCTTGAAAGCAATTGGTTGCTCATGTAAATGACACTATTTAGCACAGAAATAATCACTTGTTAAGGGGCTGGGATATCCAGGCTCATTAAATTCATGGGTTGATAATAAAGACTGAATATTTTCCGCGTAACGAGTAAGAAAGTTGACTATGACAAGTATCAAATTAAAAAGTTCAAATGTCTTCTTTTTTTTTTTTTTTTTTTTTTTTTTTTTTTTTGTTTGTTTTTTGTTCTTTTTTTGTTTGTTTTTTGTTTGTTTTTTGTTCTTTTTTTGTTTGTTTTTTGTAGGTTTTTTATTGTGTTGTATGTTTGTTTGTTGTTTGTTTGTTTTTTTTTTGGTCGTTGATGTTTTTTGGTTTGTGTGTGTGTGTGTGTTTTGGTTTTTTTCTGGTTTTGGGGGGGGGGGGCTTATAAATATTAGGATAGAATGTTCATTGGAGTTCATCAACATTAATTCTTAATGTCTGTACAGCTCGAGTGAGGGCGCACTTGTATATGGCTGTGCAGTTAGTAACTATTTTGCCTCATAGAGGGCATCTCTAATGTGTTCCTAGCCCGCATGGTTGAAAATGTGCGTATTCGGTCCAGGAGTACCAAATGAAGGAGGAATGTGACTGTATGAAGCTATACGAAGCATTTTTTTCAAATGTGTAGTTTGATATGGGGATACGATGACTGGTCTTCTCTGTTTGAACAATCTCAGTGCTAGCTGGGAGAGGGTTTTCCTTCTTTCTTTCATTTTTCTCTGTTTTTTTGGGGGGGTTGTTCTTTTGTTATTTGTTTTTTTGGGGGGGGGGTGTTTGTTTTAATTTATATAGGACAGATATTATTGGGAAGAGGCAAACTAAATTTTAGGATCCCGAATGAATGACCGATTCTCAAACTGGGAGCTCTTCACTGCGCCACAGTATAGCAGTTTTAGGGCATATCTTGGGTCATCCCAGAATCAAGTTCCCGGGAAGTGGCCCAAATTTTTGGGCGGCCCCATCACATTACTGCAAGCTGACTATCTATAAGATGCAAAAGTATTACACCTTGGCTATCTTTGCCAGCCCTTGGTCCCTGGGTCTCTTGGTACAAACTGTAATTTGATAATGATGTTTCAATCCAAACAGTAAACGGGTGGCTGAGTTGACTTGACAGTTACCCAGTCCAAGACTGTTTTGACAACTTCATGGATTCCGCAACCACAGCACTAGGGTGCAGAACAATTAGTATGCAGATCAACGTCACTGGTTGACTCTAGCCTCCTGTGCTAGACATTAATGATGTTTTTTTTTTTGTTTTGTTTTGTTTTGTTTTGTTTTGTTTGTTTGTTTGTTTGTTTGTTTGTTTTTTTTTTGTTTTTTGTTTTTTTTTTTTGTTTTTTGGCGGGGGGGGGGGGGTATTCCTGGGTTCTGGTGAGATAAGACCTGTTGTTCGTAGGTACTCCGGTATCTAACCAGGTCTTGAAATTGTGTTTTTAATGCCCCCAGCAAGGGGGGGGGGGGGGCATATAGATTTGCTCTTGTCCGTCCCTCCGCCCTTCCGACATTAAAATTGTCACATTTGTGCACTGCGTATCTCAAAAAGCATTTGAGGTACAACCATAAAGCTTCGTGGAACATCTATCAATATAATGAAGATGTGCACCTGGGGTTTTGTTTGTCTCTTGGAGTGTTAATTAATCATGAATTAACTTAAGGAAATGTAAGTTCGACGTTAGACTTGTTACATTTGTGTCGCATGTATCTCCAAAAGTGTTTGAGGTATACCCATGAAACTTCGTGGAAACATAAATGAGCATATAAAGATGTGCACCTGGGGTTTTGTTAGCCTTTTGGATCCATTATCTCACTTTAATGAATCATCAATTAATGAAAATGTTGATTCGACATTAGGCTTGAAGATTTGTGTCGCGCATATCTCAAGAATTTTTTTTATAATTATTAACCATCTGAAGTTTTCACAATATGTTTGAAGTCTTACACCAATTACATGCTACTTCGTCCACTGCTGATGGGGGCAATGACATGTGGGGGCAGCCGTGTCATTGGGACATCTTTCTAGTTTCCTCCTCTCCCTCCCTCTTTCATGTGATAAAGGAACAAAGACAGTTATGCTTTATATTTGTAGTTATTTCCTCTTGGATAATATAAATTTATGACTGTGTACATAGTATATGTATGTACATATGACTTATTTCTACATTACATACTAATCCAAACACCTCAAAAGAGTTGACCCTCGCTGCAGTGGGCAACTTTCTACAGTGGGCAATTTTTCCCAGTCCCAGGGTTGCCCACTATAGAGAGGTTTTTACTTTATAAATAAACCTGGGAATTATGTGTTTATCTTTTGATGATACCAAGTTTATAGTGTTTTCAAAAGAATTACAGATAGAGGTGTCACTCCAACTGCAGTTTGTTGGTTTGTGCTATGGATACATCCAATGAAATGAACGTGAAAACGGTAAAATTTGAATTTAGTAGGCATACTTTCGAACTTTAAAAGTTGAATATCTTCATATGAATTGTAGGTTGAGATGTCAATGGCAACTTCAGCTCATCGGCTTGTGGTATAGGCGAAATGAACTGAAAGTTGCAAAATTTCAATTGATGCTAATTAGACACCCTTGGAAAATTTTCATGCTCACTTCAAACCAATTAAAAGAGGAAGGAGCAATGTCAATTCAAAGGATTGTGTTCAAGATACATTTGATTATTATTGAGTAAAATTTTAAAACATTTATTTTTTTCTATTTTCGAAGGCACGCAAATTTGCTCTACTGCAAATCTTTTTTTTTTTCTAGTTTATACCTTTTCTGAAGGGCTATGACAGAAACCCGTCTAGTGTTGGCATAACGCCAGTTTGACCACCTCGTTCGTTAACGCATAGATGCCCACGGCGACACACAAAGCATAATATCTTTATTACTTGAGAAGGTGTGGATGTTTTCCAGAAGTGGCATAGTACTAGACTACTCTGAACACTCTGTTCGTCTGAACACTCTGTTCGGTAATTCGAACAAGTTTTTGTTACATAGAGAATCTCACATGGCTGAGAGTGAGTTACTATTTTTTTGTCACGAGGGATCGTTGTTGGCGGGAGAAATTACGAGTGATTGCAAGTCACGAGTGATTTTCCACGCCAACAACGATTCCGAGTGAGAGAAAAATAGTAACTCACTCTCCAGCCATGTAAGCTTTTGTTTATTCTATGTTTAATTGGATATTCATCAACAACAACAACAACAACAACAACAACAACAACAACAAAAACCCTAGGCCTACTTTCAACGCCGACATGGTGTGCCCTGTTTGTTTACGTCGCAGTTATTCCACGTCACGCGTGACGTATAATCAAACATCGCTCGCGCAAATTTGATTTTGTGTAAATTTCAATGCATCACGTCACTGATGCAGGTGCGTCACAATTTACTTGTAACAATGTTTAGGTCATGTGATCTACAGTGAGTGACTACTTTTGAATTTCACTCTAGAATATGATACTTCACCCTCAAACATAGACTAAAATTCTGTATTGCAGGCTTTTATGTTTAACCATGAAGTAAGATTGGGATTTTACTCTATGGTTTCACTAAGATCCATTTGCGTATCAGTGTCCGACAGACCAATGTTCAGTGTTTGTTCTCAATAGATCAGCCATGGTATCGTCTACTCCAGAGTCACTCTCTCAGCAGTGAGCAGCCAAGAATATGGCTTCAGAGGACTGGACCACAGACATAGGCATGCTAGTAATATTCCCTTGGGTTTCTTTAGAGGTATGGAAAAAGGTCAAACAGTTATTATTATTATTATTATTATTATTATTATTATTATTATTATTATTATTATTATTATTATTATTATTATTATTATTATTTGCTGACATGGCAAGGCTGGGTCGCTTGCTACAAACACCAAAATTACACTTAATTAGTGTACCTAACGTTAGTCAGTTACTCTCCAAAATACGTCTTTTATGGCCACCTTTGACACAGATGATGTCAACAGATTCCAGGTAACATAGGATATAACAATTCTTGTATGAATAAAAATCCAGTGAAAAACGTGACATTTCCGAGAGTAAGAGCACCTGCTTGTGGCAGTATATCACGCAAGTTCATAGAGAATTGATTAATTTTTCTGTGAGTAATAGTTCATATGTTTTTATTTCATCCCATATTGGTAGTGTTATTTTAGGTATATTCATGCATGGTAGTCATTCGGAATGCATGCATTAACCAACAGATACCCGGGAAAAAAAAAGCGTTCAAAATCAGGGATCCAGAGTATCACCACCGGGTGAACAACTTTGTTTACCCCTTGAACAAGCAACATTTTCACCTAGTTTCAGAAGAATCTGAATGAAGGTTTTGGAAAAGTCAAAAATAGCACACTAAAAATAAAATCGAAAAATAAAAATTGCAGCCCCACTTGTTGAACAAATTACAGGTTTGGGGTCCCCAGATATGTTTCTATGCAATTTTGGTTTGCCAGTTTTGGAGATTTTTTTCAGGATTTTGCACCCGGAAAAGAACAAAGAAATCAAATCTCCAAAAATGAATGGAGTGTGATCATTTAAACAATTTGGTAGAGACCCACCCAAAGTACATTTCCTCCAATCGTGAACTGAATCTAGCTGACGGTTTTGTAAAAATGGTCCAAAATGTAAATTGTGGACGACAGGCGCCAACCCACCACATCGCTTTAGCTCACTGACAAGTCAGCTGAGGTAAAAACTACACCTTACTGAAATTTTCAGAGCTTTGTATAAATAACCACAACCGTACTTTCTCAAAATCGCCTGGCGTCAGTAAATAATTATCTTCAATTGAGTTATACATGTATGTAGATTTGTGTTTGAACATCCATTATCAGCACCGCCAAATCTGAAGTTCTTGACAGAAACCTAAATCTCAAAGTTATGATTTCATCATTGTTATCCTAATTGCTACTTGCTCCCTAACTGCGCGCGGCTCTCCCGACGTGATTGATGCTCATGGGACTGTACAAGTCCTTGTTTTCTAATGATTCATAATAAAATCACATCATACGATGGGTTAAACATCAATAAAAGTTGTTAAATTCCAATGTTTTATCTGAGAAAGGACAACCGCCCGGGCTATGTAGCAAGGCAATTTGGCTCAACTATGATGCGTATGTGGCAGTGGATTATCAACGGAACCCTCCATAAATTTTTAGTCCACTCCAATTTTGCCGCCAATTCCCCTGTGAGTTAGTTGCCCGTGTGCGCGCTTATATTACCATGTATCTCTGTTTAATATCTTAATAAAATTTTAGCTTTGATATGAATGAATATGAGGCATACATCAGCTTGCTACCTCCAGGACCACAAAATATCCTACACTCTACGAATTAATGCAAATGGAATTTTTGAATTACACCGAGGCTCGGTTGGGACATATTTCGACGGTGTGTATGAGCAATTAATGTAGGGAACCCATCATAATTCAAGCACTTCGGATATTCAATTAGGCTCAAAATTAATTTGCTGGATTAAATTTGTCAGAAATGGTGGAGTTTGTTACAGGCACGAATATGGACTTATTTTGTGGGATTATTTGGAACATAAATTCTGTGTGCCTCACTGTTGGTACGCTGCACTCATCAGCGCCTGATGGGGGTCGATGGCTTTCCATTGGGGATGCCTTCACTTGTCTTAATGCTCTGTGCCGTCTATACTATGCCGACTTGCTACTGGAGCGGGCCAACAAAGGGTTTACTATTGCATTTAATTGACTTAGCAATTTGTGGCAATCTCCCGTGCTGAGCAAAGCAATATAAGAATTAAACTTTCCGCGTATTCGTTTAACTTGATTAAAATAACTTGCCGCAGTATTTCTTTGGTATTTGAAGGTCAAGACGGTTGGCCCTGGAGGTCGAAGTTCACATCCTCCAGAACATTGTTTTTATACAATTCTTACTCAATATTTGGACACTGCGTTGCACTGTAGTCCAGCACAATGCTCATCTTTTAATTTAATTTAGAGTTACGAAACTGTGTCTATGCATTATTATTAACTCTGCAAAATCCGATCATTCTAGATCTGTGATGATCCATAATTTACACCATACACGATTTTGCTAAATTGGCTATTGGAAAACTTCAAAATGACACTTGTAATTATAGATTTATTCAAATGATTATACAGAACCTATGTTGTGGTTATAACAGTATAAAACAAGGATGTCATATACTCGTAACGTTGGCAGGTATTCTAGTGGCAAGATACATATGCGTTATAACATATATGAGAGGAATGACAACTTCCAAAATATGGCCACAATATCATCAACTGCAACAAATGACCAGTCAGAAAGCAATTTGATGAAAAGCAATATGATCAACGGATTTTTTTTCTGGCTTTAATTTGTTTCTTTGTTTAAAAAAATTGAGCACGGTAACATTCTTTCACATTTTTCTTCCTGTACACCAGTACAGTTTGTCAATGTGTGTATCTCAGAGATTTAGCAACATCAGCATTGCACATGTCGGTCAATTTGATAAGAAAACGTGTCAAAGTTAGCTTCATTTGTTATATTAGAATGAGACTGCTCACGGGGCGTCACGGCCTTTCCCACTCCTGTGGCGATGCAATTATTTTGGAGCATGGAATCGCATCACCTGTTTATGCTATGATCACTTCGGAAAACTCCCACGCACAAGTGCTTCACGAACATGCATGGAGCAACCTCCTTTCACTGCCAAATTTGCTTGTGATTCATTATGCAAATGGATACATTTTTATAACCCAGTCAGGTAAGATGTCAAGGACATGAATGTGTAAATTCCATCTTTGGGTGAAGAGGCAAGGAAGTAGTGCCTAGCGGTGACAAATGATCACCCTCATGATGGTATTACATGTTGTCAGTGGCAACATTCCATTTAGTGGTAATTAATCAATATGAACCAAAAACACAAAAACACAGACAACATAATATTTGCCCGTGTACACAATATATAATTGCTTGGAGTTGACAGTATACTATTAAAACGAAGAGACTTTGCTAGCCACGCGACAAAAAAAGCCCTGGAAGCTGATGGACTAAAATCGTTGTAGTTAGTATCCAGTTTGTGCTGATTCGAATGCCAAGTGGCTGTTGAATTTCATGCTGTTCTCATAAAGTAGTTGCTGTTTTCACAAGCAGCATTTACAAGCTGCAAGATTTGTATTTCTCATGGGCGTCGTTTCTGGTGCACAATACTCAATATTTGCATACTTTTCCTGTTCTGGAGCATCACACATGCAAACACACAAACTCGTTTGATAATATATATATATATATATATATATATATATACATGTATATAATACAGGGGTAGAAATTAACTATTTTTTCAAGGTGCCCAGTTTCCCACCACATGAGAAATGTAGTTATTGGCTAGATTGTCAAAGACACTGATATTTAAAATGATGCAAATATAGATGAACAAGAGCTCTATTTGTCACCACATAAAACTGTGTTTCCGCACAAAAAAAGAGAAGATTCTGCGAACTGTATTTAATCAGGGAGGCGTGCACCTCCGGGCTCCAGCCTTGGTTCTGTGCTAGCCCTAGGATTTTTTACCTTTTAGCCAACTTGGCTAAAGCTGCAAAATTTCTTTAGCCAAACTTCACTCCTATCAATCTGATATGTATAATCATTTTTGACCCCCCCCCCCCCATTTTTCCAGGAAAAAAAAACTTGTATCCCAGCTCACCTCCATGAAGGCCTACAGGTAATTATACAGCCTGTTCAGTAACTATGCATGTATTATTATTATTATCATTATCATTATCATCATCATCATCATCATCATCATCATCATCATCATCATTATTATTATTATTATTATTATTATTATTATTATTATTATTATTATTATTATTATTATTAAAGATAAAGATAATGCTTGAAAAAAGACCTCCCTCAAAAAGTTACATCACGCAATTTTTGGCAAGTTTTTAATTTGTAAAACTTGGACACAAGGTCAGTGTTCCTGAGATTCTTGCCAGAACCCAGCATTTTTTATATGTAAAGGTGCCTTTTACTGTTTTTAAGGTTTTACACTTTTAAGTATGAGCTTATTGTGTATTTTTTACCATGATAATAGTATTTTATTCCATAATTTGCTAAATACAATTAATGCTTGATTTTCAAAGGGCTGCTTGTACAAAGTGGTTAAATTCAGAGGAAACTATTGAAACTGAATATTTGATTTGAAGCTTGGTTATCCATTTGGAAGAAAATACAATAAATTCAGACGGAATTTTAGTTTTGAAAATATGTACAAGCATACATTTACCTCAGATTGAAATACTGTGGGACAAAAAAATCAATGCAATGTTAATACTGGCAGACTGATAGCTTCAACAAATATACATAATC
The DNA here is from genome assembly GCA_964020975.1 of Hermodice carunculata. NCBI lineage: Eukaryota > Metazoa > Annelida > Polychaeta > Eunicida > Amphinomidae > Hermodice > Hermodice carunculata. The sequence continues at coordinate 99,646,484 of OZ026617.1, forward strand.
ATGTAATGCGATGTGCAAATAGCATTTAAAATCTCAGCAGCATAAAATTAAGTGTTCCTTTCAATCAGCTTGAATAAAGATAGATTTTCATCATCAAAGTTCTAATCTAAGAAAAATGCTTCTTAACTAAGTATGTGTAGGCCCATATGAGACTGAAGCAGACAAGCTTCTGCATGCGTTTCCCTCTATGGCCACCAGGTGGCAGTACACAATGGTACATTTTAGATGGCCGCCGAGCACATGTTAATTTTTTACTCGTATATTTCACCTAGTTTTGCCCCTGTAGGGCAGAAATGTTTCATAAAAACCCCAGCTTTTGGACCTTAATGGATAAAAACAGCACTGTGACAACAACCTAGCTATCATGCGGACCAAAATGGGAAGTTTCAAGTCACGATACCCACTCAAAACAAGTATGTATTTTTGGTCATGTTGATTTGCCTTTGTGACATTGGTAGGGGAGAAGGAGACGTTTATGCCTGAACTTAGAAAGGAAACACAACAATTTATGTGTTTAAAGTAGGCTTCCTGCTGCACAAGTCCATTTGAAGTTCAATAAAGTTTTCTTTCCACTTCTTTGATGATGAAAGTGCCTTTTTCTGCAGGGAGATTTTAGAGGAAAATCTAACATGCAAAATTTATATCTTCGCCACATTCGCAAACTTGTTCGATTTTTTCTGGCAAGCAAGAGTCCCTGATTTAATGCTCCCACTATTGTTGGAAATGATATGTCTGCAGAAGATAGAAAATTGCCCCATGAGAAACCAGCTGAGGAAATAAAGTTGCCCGGGGCACCCAGACACCCGCTTATTTCGAACCCTGTACACACACACACACACACACACACACACATATATATATATATATATATATATATATATATATATATATATATATATATATATATATATATATATATATATATATATATATATATATATATATATATATATATATATATATATATATATATTCTGTAATAATTAAACAACACGACGCTTGTTGACGGAATTCCAGATAGGAGACATAATTGAATCCTGTATAACTTATGTGTCATTGATGTTCCACCACACAGCAGCTAACTGGATCAATAAGGCGGACCTTGCACCATAAGGTAGCAGGTCCACTTCTTTGCCAGACACAATTGCCTGCTGGGCACACTGATTTCATGCATCCTGGATTACGAACATACTTTGATCTGCTGAAAAGGCAATGCAGAATCTGTATATTTTTCTAACTCATGCTGCAAAAATTTACCAGTAAGATGACCCTCTCAATATCCATAAGATCACAGGCAAGCAGTGCAGATATATTATATCGTGTGCATACATGGAGGTCTATCCAGGAAATTAATTGATGGAAACTAGGTCGACACCATGGATGTATAAATATATTCGCAAAGATACACTATTTTGCACAGAAAGAAATTATACACATTAGAGTAACTTAATTAAGAAAAACAAAAACCATGCGATTTATAACGGTTTCAGCAATCTGTAATGTTATCGATATAAACTACTTCGCGTGAGATTTAAATTGCAGACTGTGATCACAAAACTATCCAGCCTGTGGTTCCAGACACTGTTGCAATCATCTAGAGATTGTAGCAGCAACTAAGAAATACCTGTACTTAATTTGGCAGTGAACCAACGCAAACACATATTTTACCGTGATTATAGTGAGTATATAATTGTGTGGTATTATATTAATTTTGTTGAATAAGCAGTCAATCAGTCCTATTTGCAAGAATGTTCAAAACAGCCCCAGACGTCATTCAAAATGTGCGATGCGCATATATTCGTGCCGTCTGAGACCAACTGGGTTTTTTTTATTCTGTACTTGTGCCAGTATTACCTTATAAATGACCATAATTCACACTTGACCATAATATTAGGTTCCAGATATCTGACTGAATGTTGGGATATGGTTGCACTACTTTCCAAACCAGAGTCGCTCGCACTCCCTTTCCACAATACCTACAAAATCCGAATGCTTTGCCATCTATTTCGGGGCAATTGTCAATGGTGATGTCACTATTACCATCCCAGATGTGTCAAGGGAATTCATTTAGCAAACATGCAACCGTTATCGCATGGATGGCCTTATCGGCAGATTGGGCCCTCTTGTTCACGTAATCCTACCCCTCTGCTTATTTCGTGTGCTGGACCTGATTACCTTGGTTGTTTTCAATAAATTCCTACGCCAAATGTACACTTGACTCTTGCTCCTCAGCAGAACTTGTTTTCATGAATACAGTTTGGTTTTTATATGAGTAATATAATCAATGTTTTGTTATGTTTCAAGTAGATTAAAATAAAACTATCAGCATCGTCAGTCTTAATCGCAGATGGACCTTCGTCTGACGCGCCTGCGGCTGAAGTAATACGGTTGCATCTCAGTTCTGTTTGGTGCTTAGCACTGACGACTCAGGTAAGTTTTATTATTAAATGACACTCATTTGGAGGCCCTTGTTCCTTTCGGAGCTATACAAAGTCTACACAAGAGCATCAAAATTTAGGATCATTGTGTTGGTGTGAATTTATTTCATTTAAAAACAATCCGTCAACAGACCAAGCCTATTGTAACATCACTGGCACATTGTCTCGTGATCACATCTTTACATTTTCTGTGCGTATTACTACTGTGAATCCTGAAGCACTATGCAGTATTGTTGGGAGTGCCTGTGAATCTACACCAATCACCACCAGGATTATGTAGATAGTCATGGGTAATTCATTTTCAAAAACCGTGGGGGCCTGTAGCCCCTGCCACGAAAAAGGACCAAGATAACCAAGAATAGAATAATTGTTCAGTTGCCCATCCTAGCGGCCATTGATGCCAGCAAGGGTTAACATTGTCTATTCCCACCACTGTCCACTTTTATGTGTCTGTTGTGAGCATCCTCATGAGTGGGCAAAACATACACCGAAGGAGCTGATCCAACTAAACTCTACACTTTTGTTATGGGAGAAATATGCAGATTATCTCTTTCCCTGTGAGCATATGTGAGAAGAAAATAACGTTTCACTGGGGAGATTGCAACAAATATGTCGAATTTAGTCATTGTGATGACTGGGTGAAATTTAAAATGTAAGGCAACAAATCGACTTCAAGCAATATAAAAGGAAGGACTGACAGAATTGTATAATGATGACTTCGTGTACATGAATATCAACTTGTGTACGGAAAAGTTCTAACTAGAAACAAAACGTTGCCTGCGTTTTGTTTATCTGAACATATCACTTACAAAGTATTCAAAGTATTGCCTGGAGTATGCTAGTGTGGTCTGGGATGGATGCACAAAACCCGACAGGGACCGACTTGAAACTGTTCAGCTGGCCGCAGCCCGGGTGGTGACCGGGGCTTTTGCCCACACCGGTCTCCAACGTATATACGAGGAGACTGGCTGGGAAAAATTATCAGAGCGTAAAAGAAAGCAAAAATTGGTACTTCTGTTCAAAATTGTTAACGGGATAGCCCCAGCATATCTTTCCAGATTATTACGGGATAGCCCCAGCATATCTTTCCAGATTATTACCGGGAACAGTTTCCACACGGACTAAGCAAATACGAACAATTGCGGCCAAGAAAACTATATTTTATAATTCCTTTTTGCCGTCAACTATACGCGAATGGACCTTATTGCCCCGATCAGTAAGGACCATTGAGCATCTAGACGATTTTAAACGAGAGCTTAACAGAAACAGTCCAAAACGTTATGAATTGTACTATTTTGGAGAAAGGAAAATTGCCATAATTCATTCTAGAATGAGAATGGGCTGCAGCCAGCTGAACAGCGACTTGTACAAAATAGGTGTTGTAGAGTCTCCAGCATGCTCATGCGGAGCCAGTCAAGAATCAATTTACCATTTTTTCTTTGAATGTGATAAATATGTAACCCTACGAAACGAATTGCAGTGTAAAGTACTCACTCTTGGTAATTCCAACTTGAAAACATTATTGTTCGGAATAGAAAGAAGAGGATTTTCAAAAAGTCAAAATAAGGAAATTTTTGAAGCAGTACATAAGTACATAAAATTATCTGGCGGATTTAAAACGTGATCCTATTTTGGTAACTGTGTTCATGGAGTACGACTCCTTCTATTTGTACCAATGCTCACGCATCATTTCTTTTCCCTTCCGCTTTCATATTTGTGGTCCTGTGCGTGACCTATCTGTGAATTGGTGTTTAGAATATCTATGTAGTCTTATCTTCTTTGTACATATATGCTGGTGAGCCTGTCGGCCAATTGTGTTAATAAAATATGTTTAAACCAAAGTATTCAAATAAATTGTTTCATGATATAAACTTGGAGCTGCGACATCATACGCAAAAACGTTCACATATAGAATTTGTACACTGTAATACATTTAACCTCAGCTTACCAACTGTACCATCTGAGAGCGTGGACTCCTTGGAATTTCATAAAATACAGTGCATATTTTTTCGGCTCGCACAACTCACGAGGGACCAAAATCCACCTTATATATACATGTATATATTTCAATGGTAGGTAGAATACGAAGTTTATATTTTAGATATTACTTACGCTCCAAACCCCGAGTCTTCTTGCACGCACACACACACACACACACACACACACACACACACACACAAGTATATTTTATGTTCGGAACGAGCGACGTGCGGTACTGGAACCTGCAACCTTTGGCACCAGTTGCCAAGCTGAAATGGGAAACGCACATATCCACTCGACCAAATCCCCATTCTTAAAAGAATGGTTCAATGGAGATAGTTATGTACGAGTGCCATATCAACACGTTATGCAGTATATGTACTGAGTCGGCATTTATTTCTAGAATCGTGGACTTAAGTCCACCAGCATTAAGGAAATGCCGAAAATATAGAGTTTATGTTCGGAACGAGCGGGACTTCAACATTGAACCTTTGGCACCAGCTGTATATACATGTACGTATGCATATATATATATATATATATATATATATATATATATATATATATATATATATATATATATATATATATATATATATATTTGAAGATCTAGAACAGTTTCTTCGAAACCTCTATTGCACCAACGTGACTCCTTTTCCACTCAATCGCCCAAAAGCGCCCGGATGTAAAATACAGTCTGCCTTGATGCTTTCACGTTAATAGAAAACACCTTTGGAGTTACTTGTAGCTGAGAGTAATCACATTTGCTGACTCTAGATCAGCAACTTTCCCTAGGCTAGATTGGGTGGACTACATGCTTAAGGCCTTCATAAAAACTGACAGGCCAGGTTGACTAAAATAGTTGGTCTGTAAATTTTCTACTTCCCTTTTACAGAAATGATGTGAATTTTTCAAGAACGTTATCTATGTCTATCAATGTTGGGTAGATATTGTGTCTTTATGAATGAAGATCCTATTTCAAAGGTGGGAGGATTCACTGAAACCAGTGTTGCTGTCACAATGAAAATGGCATTCTGACATCGTGCGGACACCTATTGAATCAGTAGTTATAAAATATTACACGGTGCTGTGATTGGTCCACTTGATCGTCAGTCGGTAGTACCCTATGAACATGTATCGTGCAGTTCCTCAAACCTTATGCATTCTGTCTTTTTGAGACAAGGAAACGGTAAACAGACATGCAATATAATGATCATTGCACGTAGTTTGGTCATCTGAATGAACGTAGCGGCCTATGTCTATCTCCATTTTTATCGCAAACCTGACGCCTGCCTCAGGCCCTGCTTAACCGTTTCTAATTTATCCACGACAGGTTGTGGATAAGTTTCCTGAACGCATGTATTACAATAACTGGTGAGTTACTTGAAAGCAAACAAAACGACTAAAGCACGGTACCACAATTGCCTCTGTCTTAGCGATTCTTTTGCAATTCCTGTCAAACCTATGTATGTGAGAAACAAAGTCTAACATTGGGTGGCAGTTTTCAGATGTCGTTTGTAGCACTCGTTTTCGCAGGTTGTGCTTCTCGTTTGGGTAAGTCTGGCGAAAATCAATTAAATACAACTTGTGCCAGAAAGTTTGCTTGCGACTGTCATCCCAAGTGGGTATGCCAGTCTGATGCCTCGCTAAACATGATGTTCAGATATGATACGTTTGCCGTACTCTTACCCGTCTTTAAACTTTTTAACTATGCTTCATGCAGGGTCTCCGTTTATAGCCACAAGTTCAAATGTGGCCAGGTTTTAGCACACTCGGCGTTAGTGGCGTAATTTACCACAAGGGAGATCTGTGCCACTATTTGTTTCACTGCTAGTTGAAACAAAAGCTATGGTTATCTTATGTGCTTTTGTAACTCTCAACCCAAATTTATCATAAAAGAAGGTCTTTGATTAAAGTATAAACCTATATTTCCAGACAAAAAATGACTCAGGTCAACACCGTTCCTCTGTATGGTTTGGTGCTCTCTAAGCGACGCCGAAAGCCGTTGAATTCATCAAAGACATTACACTGAGAGAGTTAAATGGAAACCAGGATACAATATACATAAAAACCACGATTCCTTGACGAGTTATACAGTCCAAGTATACCGATTTCGCATATATATAATTATGTAAACCCCGATTCATTGACAAGTTATGCTCTACAAGTTTGCAGATTTCGTATATAAAAATGTATATATGAACCACGATTCCTTGACGAGTTAGGCTGTGCAAGTGTGCCGAATTCTTATATAATTACTCACACAGATTTAATGCCCAGTTCCGCTGGGAGAGAATCTGCCAGAAAAAGAACACGCAATGTGACGTTTTGTGTGTAAGGGCTTCACTTGGAAGTACGAAGTTATGATGACCAGAGAAACAGAGCAGTAATTATTTGCGGAGACTGAAGCGCTACTTGTACCGCTGGCAGGAAACAATAACGCCAGATTATCCGCTCTATAATCAAAACTGATCTTGAAATCCTCGCTTTAATGAAGTTGTTACGGGAAAATCAATTATGATACATCAAACCTGAAGCTCCAGATAATGTATATTGATTAAAATGTTAAACACTATTTAGATTGCTGTGTGCTATTCCCAATGGTTGTGTAAATCATGTAGCCAGTCAGTGATGGGAGGTGAATCATCTTGCCTCGCGCTGCCGTACACCGCCTGATGCAAGCCATGGCAGAACATAACATAGACACTTCTGTAAAGTCAGTCTACGCCTGAGTTCTTAAGTGGCCATAGTACACAGACTTCTACTTATCATTGAACTTGTGCTGTTTTCCTGTTTTCATATGCTGCAGTTTTATTATGTCTGGGTGCCAACCCAGACATTTTGTTTTTCTAAGAAATTTTTTCTTTCTTTCTTTCTTTCTTTCTTTCTTTACGACCAGATTTGTCCGGAGTTTTTCTCGGACCTTACTACTCCGAAAACCACCAAACTTGCCATGGTAACTGACCTACCAATGAAATTAGGCACCTTACTTGGAATAGTCATGGTGTTTAAAATTATGCAAATTACGACACTTAAAATTTTAAAAGCTCCATATCTTCCAAACTATTGCAGACAGACACAAAGTTCTACCTAACACATGCAGGTTTGAAACATCTGTCAATGAACAGTGAACAGAAGTTCTAGAATTGCAACTAAATGTGGCAAGTTTGAAGTTTTTTTTGCCATGTTAATTGTCTGAATATATTCTTGTGGAAGGGGGGAAAGGGGGTACATTGTGTTGAAAATAAAATGATTTGTTACATTGACACAAAATAATTTACACTGTAATCATGTATTATATATGATGTCAAGTCAGACTCACATGGTGAAGTATCTAATGGACAACCATCACTTGATACTTTTTGTGTGAAAAAGCCCTTAATACACCATGCAAAAGCTGTTAAGAGAACCCCATGTTTGGGTCCAGTGTGGCTACAGAACAGTTCTGCTAACTGCTGATTGGCTGAAGGTCAGGTTTTAGACAGGGTCCACCGAATATGCAAGCCTGCCTACAGCGCTCTTAACTGGGCCCCACGGGGTCTGCCTTAACACTGGACATGCATGTTTGGGCAGCTGTGTGTGTGTGTGTGTGTGTGTGTGTGTGTGTGTGTGTGTGTGTGTGTGTGTGTGTGTGTGTGTGTGTGTGTGTGTGTGTGTGTGTGTGTGTGTGTGTGTAGGAAGATGGGAGGCAGGTTGGTCACAACATTTTCCTGCTTGGATAACTGTCAAGCCATTTTTGTATGTGGCTGCAGTCGACCTGGGTTTAATGAGATGCGAGATTAGGGGTCAAATCAGCAGCTTCGTTCTCAGTTGCATAGCTGGGCTGTGATTATGTAAACAAAGACGCAGGGCACATCTTAGTCCCTGCTATTTGGGAGTGTTGATGTGTTTTCATCTGAAAATGGATGTATATTTACCCAAACATATCTTGTTTAGTATTTCTCTGTAGTTACATCGTTGAATAACAGTTTCTGATGTGCTTACCACTCAAATTAGAGATAAACAGTGACAAAATAGGGCATAATTTTATTTCCTATGACCCTGCCAAATCCTGGTTTCCAAATTTCTGTACTAATTCAAAATGTATTGTGTGATGTTCCATCATTCTCTGAAGAATGATGCAAAACTGGATGAAATACTGGCTCAGCATCCAGCAAAGATGAATGCTTGTTTCTTGTTACCATGGGAATGGTGGCTATCTTGAGTGAACAGCCAATCACAGAGCCCTTGTGCCCATGGCACCAGACAAAATGATGAGCCCTGTGTTTATTCCTCTCTCAGCTTCGGATCACATATATCTTTCTTTCTTTCCTTCTTTCTTTCTTTTTTCTTTCTTTATCTCTCATTCTCTCTTTCTTTTCACTACATAATTTGTCGGGAGCTCTTCGCAGACACCATGATGCAAGCTACAATGTTTAAACTTGGTACGGTAACAGAGCTGGTAGGGAAGTTGACTATCTGACTTTAGACACAAAATTTTAATGGGTACGGTTACAATCACAAAAATGTTACTCTCTTCTATATCATTACATTGATTGCAGATTCAAATTCCTCCAATAAAATTACTGTTCTTTAAAACACTATTGTTCCAGAGAAGAGATGTTCCAGATCAATACTTCTCCCCAGCCACGGATTTTAGACCATAGTTGAGATTGACTGGTAGCGCATCCCACATGAATGTAGTCCGTAATTTTGAAAATGCTGCATTTTCAACATGAGAGAGCTTCTTCAGAATAAAGTAAGCAGATTCAGGTTTGCTGCAGTAGAGTTAATTCATTGGTGGTCATGCAGGTGCACTGTCCGCTGGGACAGGTGAGTACATTTTGCTGAGGAAGTATAATGGTATGACTTGGCCAGAGTACAATTTATACAGCCAGCATCCAGGTGTTGTTTCACCCTTCAAGCACAAAAACCTTTGTGGGACTTCTATGATATAAATTTGTCCTCGTTTTGGTGATATTATTACGTATGAAATGCCGTTTACCAAATTTCAAGATTAGAATTCGCTAATTGCTGATTACAGAAAAATACTAATATGTAAAATAGAAGGATTTATAACTGCAGTCTCATGCTAAGTAGGTGATAGAGTAAACGTTTTTCTTTGGCTAGCCTAGCAAGGCGACGAGACCTGTTGACTGGGTCTCCAGCGTAACACTCAAAAGTTTTGAAATATTACAGAGTCTTTTCAGCTATCAGTAATGCTACAAGAAAAAGACTGTTAAAAAGGGCTTTTTTGTTGGGTTACACGTGCGACGGAGGTACATATAACGATGCGAAATCGCCTCACCCGAGTCCACCGCAATATTTTATCCAAATTACATTTTAAATAGTCTATATATACCGAGTTTTCCGATCAGATGTGCACAGCTGTAATTATAGCGTGTCTGTCAACACACACTTTTCGGTTATTCCTGAAATTCTTTATTAAAGTGTGTGTGTCAACACACACTTTTCTGTTTCTCCTGAAATTCATTCTTTCTTTCTTTATTTGCCAGAAAATTTGTCCGACACTTTTCTCAGACACTATTGTAAAAAGAAACTCCAAACTTGGCATGATTGTACCTCCATACAAGGAGTTTGACCGTTTTATACAGAGATGAAGATGTTTAAAACTATGCAAATTAGGGACATTGGAAATTTTAAAACTTGAATATCTTCAAAACTAGCATAGATAGAGATGTCATTTTTAACTTCTACTAGGGAGTTATTGACCATTGCGCATGTAATGCATCTAAAGCAAAAGTTGTAGCCATTTAAATTATGCTAATTAGCAGCATTTGAAATTAAAAATCTTGAATATATTCAAAACTATTATAGATAGAGATGTCATTTCAACTTTTGCTAGGAGGTTGTTGACCATTGCGCATGTAATGAATCTAAAACAAAAGTTGTAGCAATTTAGATTATGCTTATTAGCTGTATTCGAAATTTTCAATCTTGAATATCTTCAACACTATAATAGATAGAGATGTCATTCCAACTTCTACTAGGGGGTTGTTGACTATTGTGCACCTAATAAATTAAAAACAAAAGTTGCAGCAATTTAAATTAAGTTAAATAGTACCATTAGAAATTTTAAATCTTGAATAACTTCAAAGCTATAATAAATAGAGATGCCATTCCAACTTCTACTCCTGTGTCTTGGAATACTTGTACATTTCCATACCAATTTGCTTTGAAAACACACACACTGATTTGCTATAAAGCAAGTCATCATCCTAGATTCTTTCTTTCTTCCTTTCTTCCTTCTTCTTAACCAGCAAATTTGTCCGACACATTTCTCGGACATTATTATACGTAGAAACTCCACACTTGGCATGATTGTACCTCCATTTTTGGAGTTTGACCGTCATATACAGAAGAATGAAGGTGTTTAAAATCATGCAAATTAGGGGCATTTGAAATTTTTAATCCTGAATATCTTCAAAAGTATAATAGATAGAGATGTCATTCGAACTTATATTAGGGGCATATTGGCCATTGCGCATCTGATGAATTCAAAACAAAAGTTGTAGGAATTTGAATTATGCTGATTAGCAGCATTGGAAATTTTAAAACTTGAATATCTTCAATACTATTATAGATAAAGATGTCATTTCAACTTCTACTAGGGGGTTGTTGACCATTGCCGATGTAATGAATCTAAAACAAAAGTTGTAGCAATTTAAATTATGCTTATTAGCAGTATTTTAAAATTTTAATCTTGACTGTCTTTAACACTATAATAGATAGAGATGTCATTCCAACTTCTGCTAGGGGGGTTGTTGACCATTGCGCACCTAATGAATTAAAAATAAAAGTTGTAGCAATTCAAATTATGCTAAATAGTACCATTAGAAATTTTAAATCTTGAATAACTTCAAAGCTTTAATAGATAGAGATACCATTCCAACTTCTACACCTGTGTTATTGAATAGTTGTACATCGCCATACCAATATGCTTTGAAGACACACACACTGATTTGCAATGCAACAAATCATCTTTCCTAGTTGCTCACTGTTGCCCACTGCTGGAGATAGTTGAAGTTATGGCCAGCTAGAACTGCGGAAATGTCTAAAATCACGAGGACTTGCTTTACCTTGATGGACTGTGTGTATATCAGCTACAACAGGGCCAGCTACCTTGATACGTAGCATGAGGAACACACTCTGCGTCCTGCAATATCGTGTTCTTGTCATATACATAAGCACGTTAATTTTATGCGACGAAACAGACGTACGAAATCCTCTTTTACTCACTTACTCGCACCACATCCACAGCGTTATCACACTTTGTCAAGTTTTTTCTATGGAGACTCTTTTTCTGGATGTTAACGAGATAGTTAAGCTAAATTAAAAGCCGAAGTAAGCCTGACAAGAAACTTAATTTGTTATGAACCCGATTGAAAATAGGGATTTTATTATATAAACATGGTGCAAATCAGAGCAGTAGAACCTAAGTTATGATAAGAAGTTCACGCATATCTCCTTGATACTGCAGTCAGTTGCCTTAGCCAAATATCAATACGATATTGCAGCAGTGATGAGTCTGACAGAGTGTCTCCACAAGCAAATTACTAATATTTCAATTGACTACTAAAATTGCAATATTGAAAATTGTTTCGTTGATTATATATGGTCTTGGTCGTTCATTGCCACACATGTGATATGGTTACTAATTACTTTAAAAAAACGCTGGCACTTTCGGACCTGTATTCTCCATCTGGGTAACCTTCTCCAATAGGCTCTATCTTTGACACTGCGGGGGCGCTTTTGACGTCCGCCCAGTGCTGCTACTTAATTCAGAGCCTTGGGGCGACTTCAGTGTCGGATGCAATATCCCTATTCTGGGCACACCATCGTCCACAACTGGTAAATTCAAGGCATTGTATTTACATTTTCAGGTAACGCTCACTCTGGAAAAGTCCCATTATGTATTCTGCATTACATTCATTCGACAAATTAACCTTCCCTTGACACTAATCACACATATATTTTGGATACAACCTCTTCAAAATATTCAATGGGGACTAACCCACGGACTTGGCTGTCATTTTGAAAATTGTGGTTTTGGCACCCAATGGTTTGTAAATGAGGATAATAATGGGACAATTGGGGGGGGGGCGGTTATAATATATGAAACCAAGAGTATATATTTTGCAAATATTTCAGAGCATCAATAATGATATGATATATGCTGTGGTCGCGATTCTTTGATATTTAAGTCAAATGTATTTTTGTGCGACTGTCCAGCAATGCGTTGCGCCATGTTCAAAATGGAGCTCATCAACGTGCATGGTTTGCCAGGGTAGCGTGTCGCATTTGGTTTTGTAACTAACGATCATAGTTGCTTCAGATACAACCGAGCGGGTAGATTAAAGTTTAGATAGTAAGTCACGTTGTAAAAGTACTTTAACGACCGTTTGCCCTACATCTCGGACAACGGACATCTCGAACCTAGCCAAATATCGTGATAACGATCACCAAACAACCATAGCTATGCTATTTCACCGAACAACAATGTCTTTGCAGCTATGATGTTTCCCGGCCCAAGTTAACCCTCCAGACAAGTTGAAATAAAATGTAGTATTTGAGTTGACTTTCCTGCAAAATAACCGCACACGACGGCCACCTTCTCGCTAAAATCTTTCAACCATGGTCCATCAATGTTTATTAGGGCAGGGCGGCTTGAAACTTTATTTTTATGTTTCATAAGATTTATTTAGGGTCGGGCCTTTTCAGTAGGGTCGGTCGGGTTACCAGAACCACACATATATTTTGTTAGGCCTTAGGTAACTTGGACATTTGTTGAAACATGTTTGAAATGGATGTTCTTTCCCTTTTCACACATTACCTCCTTTGACGTCAGCTCAATGTGTTACCTGGGCACAACCGGAGTCACTTGAATTATTTTAAATGCCCCAGGTTGCAAAAAAGGTTTGCCCGAAATTGGCCCAACATTGGCATGGGTAGCCTGGCATTGGGTCTTTATTGGGCCACCTGTTATTGTAAGCTGGGACAGTTGACGGTGGTTTATTTGTCAAAAATTTTTAAAAACCGCCTTGAGAGGTTGGCATGTCATTACTGCTGCATTCTGGGATATATTAATGCAAAGATGGCAACCTCCAGGCCACAATTTATGTAATATTTATAACAACGATCAGTTTTGATCTGCTGATCTGGTGTGCATGATCTTAACATCAAAATGTTGCTATTCTTGATCCTATCAAGTTTTATACAAGAAAATGTTTTGAATAGAGTTATTTTATGCTTTAACTATTCTAGCGTCAAAAATTATACCGAAGACTAGTCTCCACTTTAAAGGTTGACAGAGCAAAGCAAATAAAAAGATACATTACTGCAGATATTAGGTTGTTTGGGGTTGAATGAAGATCTCGCCAGATGGGGATTATCACATGAAATTTGCAATTTGTGTCACCGCGAAAAAGAGGATCTTCCGCATTTCATGTTTAAATGTAGTACAATAAACCATATTAGAGTCAAATATATATTTATGTTGGAAAATGGTCTAAGAGAGTGCGGTATGGAGCACGTATGGTACAAATACATGGGTTCCTCACAAATAAGAAAACTTTGTTTTTTACTTGGCGAACAAGCATTTGACTTTGGAAAAAATGTTGGGTCACTGTTTGATTTTATCTGTAAAAAGTTTATAACAGAAGCGTGGCATTACAGGCGCGAGTCACTTAGCGACTCCCTGAGCCCGACCTAATTGTTTTATTACTCAATTGGTGTGTGTAGTGACGTATTGTGTTGTTTTTATACTTGTATATATTTGGACGCATCGCGGGTCATGCCCTGCCCGCGGTGCCCCCGTTGTAAAGGGGTAGTCTCATCAATAAAATAAAATAAAATATTAAATCAGCAACGATAATGGATAAGGAGCCAGTGATCGTTACGGGTCCGTATTGTCGTCCCCACAATGATACAGTTTTATCACCCATTGTGCAGGCTTACTGGCCATAGGGATATCATTAATTTGCCGTACGTGAGCCATATGTCGTTCTTGGAATATCCCAGCAGATGACCAATAGACGGTTTCTAAATTTTGGTTTTGTTTCGGTATACCATTTTAAAAATTACAATTTATTATCGATTACAGACAGCATCAAATGGAGAGAGTGCTGATGACGTTGTACATGTATGTACAAATGATGGCTTTATAGTGTCCTATATTGTCTTGGCTAAGTTGAAATGCGGAGCACACGACATGATGGTTGTCAGACAGCAGACCCCGTCCGTGCTTGCCAGCCTAAGGTTAATTCAATCACGTAACATGCTCCTTTGTACTCTTTCCGATATGGATTTTGATAGAACAGCTAAGCGGCATACAAATAAAAGCCATGTAAACCACCAACTTTTAAGTTAATGCACGGGTAATTTAAGCGAGGCGTGGTTTGGAAATAGAGTTTTAATTTCCAAACGTATTGGTGCATAATAAAGATTCTGGCAGCAAGTGCAAGGGATTCTTGCTGGACATTCTGCCACCGCTGAATCGACATCAATTTCCCATGTCTATAAAACTTCTCCCTCGTGTCAATGAAGCCTCTCCAATTAAATTCATGCATGCAATTGACCAGTATTGCAGTAAATTACACGCGGTCATAAACATTGTTGATGATGTAAATACAGAAAGAAATGTGGAAAGAGTCAGTTGGAGCTTTCGTCTGAATAATCCTTGGTCTGCACACATTTATTATCGCGCTTAAGCAAGCGTGAACTGTAATTACATCAAATTTCTCTTGCTCGATTCATTTATTCCATATAATATTTTATATCATTTTAACCAGCTGCACGCGTGGGAAAATCAATGTCACATGAAAATCGAAAGTATATGGTGAGACGCGCAAAGAATGGTGATCTGTGTGCGCCACGTTGAACATACGCGGAGGGACATGTTGAAGTAAGACTATATGAAAGCTGATGACCCCATGTGACCTCTCAAAGAGACCATCTTTGCATCTGCTTGTCCGTGCCAATATTTTTTCAATGCCGTGGGCAGTAGGACTCCAAAGATGGTGAGATAATGTAACCCCTGGGTTTTGCTGATGAACCGCTTCACGCCAAATAACGTTGGGGGTACAAATTGTACTTCGGGTGGCTCTTGCCCCTTGGGTACAGGGAACCACAATCTTCGGCCACGATCACGTATGAATTCCAAATAAGGAACGGTGCGAGGTACACTTGTGGCAGCATGACCGATGGTACAAGCCATCACGGTGCAAGTCTATGTGGATCATCGTTGAGCCTTGTGTCAGCGTGGCACACCTCTGCCCTCAATGTCTCACCTCCACGTGACAGTAATTAAGTGATGCCGCACGTTGATTCAAAGTATTGTAATTAGGACTTGCCCGCCATGATATGGTTCAGAAGCAAAGGTGCTCAAAGGTTGCACGTTTGGCCCGTAATAACTTGTAAGAAATAAAAACTTGTAAAACGGATCACTTATTGAAAATGGAGTTCACCTGAGGTGCTTGAACAGAGCAGGGTGCCCAAACATTGTCTTCCACCGCCCTGACCCGAAGTCAATTTCTTAGCTAGTTCTCGTGGCGAGTTATTACTCCGATCACCGCACAATCATAGCTATTATTGGCTTTTGCACAATATTACTATAATAAAGGCCCTGGTGAATAATATGAACGATGGAGATTATCTTTCTTTTGTTCGCTTATTCACAAGTCTTTGCCTGACCATCATTTACACAGAGCAGTCAGGCAAAAAGAACAATTAAAATTGTAAACGTTTCGCATGCAAATATGCTGCATGCATTACATGTTTATGTATTCTGTAATATCGGCAGAAATAAGGTAGGTTTATGAAATTTGAATGCAAATTGTGATGTAAATATTTAATGTAGTGGTGGTGTAACCCGTGTCATCGAACCTGTCCATTTTCAGCGCCTAAACCTACGTGTCAGCCGTTATTTTCCATTCTGTTTCAGATCCATTGACAGAAAGCTGCTGGCACTCTTGGTATGGGTGTATACCTCAGGTCACCTCCATCACTGTCCCTCGGTGGGGCACTGAAACGCCACCAATGAAGACAGAAGGTGTCGGCTCCGTCTTAGTCAAACAAGGGAAGTTTCATTAATAAAGATTTCTTTATTTTAAAAATTATAGTACAGTTATTATTGAGCACATTTCTACTTGGCGTATTAGGGTCCGGTCTCAAATAAGTATTTGTCTATTTGAAATAGTAGAATACGGTCATTATTAAGAGTGTTAACAGAGCTAAACATAAACTGATGCAGACCAACGTCCTGCTATGTAGCAGTACAGGTTATTCGTCTTCAATTGATTCTTTTGGTTGCTGGTCATTTATGAGTTTGATACTAAATAATTAATGGATTACTGTGCGCAGACATCTAGCTTTCTCTGCGACTATATAGATTAGTCAATATATATTGTGGCAAGAGGCGAGAGCATAAACAAAACTAAAAAGGTTTTATTCCCCGTTCATCTCACCAAAATTCCTGGACCCTCGTTCGTATTTTACGAACTTGTCATAAGCACACTTTAAAAACATCGACAATGCCATTATAGTTTCTGGGACAAAATTGAAAGCGTACAGATAATGCCTGTTTTGAGATCCTTTCTGACGGGAGAACACCAGACAAAAATAATCTTAATTTATGGAAACTTTCTCGTTATTTGCTCCATGTTATTGCACCACCACTGACCAACATGTAAGTGATCGTTTTGAAACCTGCCTTTTCGATGTGTTTTCAAAGAAAGACAATCGTATTCAGAGGGACCAAAAGCGAAAATAATATACGCAGTGATACAATAATATACCCTGTGGTACAACTCCACATGAATACAGCTATTTTGTCAGATGATTACATTAATAACACCACAGACTAATGCTTACCAGGTAGCCATCGTATGGCATTGCGAATTTCTGCATATTTCTGATATGATGGATGAGTTACTCCTATATACGATAAATACATTTCGACCAAGAAGTACATTGCACATGTCCCATCACGTGTGAAGGGGGCTGTAGTAAGAAGTCACAACGCCCTTGTTTTCCTGTCTCCACCACCCCGTACCTGTGTTCTGGGTGTGATCCTGGGAATGACTAAAGCCTGTACTCCTTTACTCATGACTCACCGATTAAACCACCATGTCAGCAGTTGCCATTTTATAACCCAGAACAAAGCTCTCTCTCTTCTCTCTCTCTCTCTCTCTCTCTCTCTCTCTCTCTCTCTCTCTCTCTCTCTCTCTCTCTCTCTCTCTCTCGAAAATTGCCATCAAACACCTAATGTCACAAAACTTATCTTGCTTCATTTTTGTCATTAAGAATATGACATCATTCAGCAGCTTGCACTCAGAGTGTACCCAAGTAAGGTGTTGATTCGGTCTCCAGAGGGTTATATTCATATCGTAACTGCAAAGATTTTTGCAGCACAGTCTTTCTTGGAAGAATTATTGTGTAGTGCACCGCACGAAACACACTTTATTCATGGATGAGACGACTGTCCGCATGAAGTCCAACAAACCCTGTGAGTGCCACGTTCAAGACAGGATCAACAGTTTTGTTCGCAGAGCTCTTTAAAGCACACGAAAGATGTTGTTGTGTTGACACACTGTTATCCTCTCTGTGTAGCCTAAATGCAAGCTATTTGTGCGTGGAACAGAAATGTGAAATCATTGCAATGACACACATCAGCACAACTGTGCTGTCATTAGCACGAAAAAAGTTGGTATGATGGGCAGATTATTTTAAATCTTTCTCATCCAGTGATATTAAGACTCAGTTACTAAGTCAATAACGTTCGACTTAAATCTTGTTATTCAGACTGGCACTGTATTTTTTTTCTTTATTCGTGTACGCCAAAGTTTAAAATGAGCGGACTGGAAGTACATATCACTGTGCTGCCGGACACACCACGAGGGACGTGGCACTGTACGCTGAAAACTATTTTCGGCATCGTTCTACATTAAAAACATTCTTGTGTGACAATACTGATTGTATCCAAGAGGACAAGCGGCATTTTCATGTTGCTGAGATAAAGCGTTGATGTTTACATGTTGATCAATTTGGTATCAACAGCTTTTCTGTCTGAACCTTTTACCGCGTACCGAGAATATTGTTGTGCGTGGCTATCACCCTTTTCTAGAACTACGGCAATACAGAGACGTCAATACAAGATCTATTATAGCGTTTTCACGTTCGTCAACTGGTATATATTACTCACTTCATGCCAATAATCTTTCACAGAGTTCCATTTTAGTTGTTGGGGTTTTTTCATCCACAGGGACGTATGTATGTATGTATGTATGTATGTATGTATGTATGTATGTATGTATGTATGTATGTATGTATGTATGTTTTCAATAATTACTATAGTAAATAGAAAGATATCCAACAGGTGAATGCATCGTAGCAAGACGTTTCATTCCAGTCCCAACATGTCCATATTTCTAATGAAAAGAATGGTCCAGATCAATAACTTTCCTGCGCGTTCTATGGGAGGAGAGTGACCATAGGGCACCAATGGACGCTTTGGCTCAGTCAACAACTTGGCTCTCAAAGAATCCATTTGTAGACAATCTGCGACATGGGAACTAGACATATTTCAAAGAAGGGCAGTTTAAAGTCGTCGGACCTGGCATGTGCCTTGACGTTGATTTGAATGATTCTGTTTAAAATTGTATGAAAATGACGTCTCTGAAAAATAAGGTACTGACTAGATAACAGGATTTGCTTCAAAGCAAACTGTCTGTATGCCTCCAAAACTTGCATAAATTTAAATGCTACAATTTTTGTGAGTGGTATATTGGATGTGCCAACAGCACAAACCTATGAATTAAATTAGGAATGGCACCTCTATCTGTAGTAACTTTGAAAATTTTCATAATTTAAACTTTTCAAGTGCCCCTAATTAGCAATAAAATAGAATTTTACAACTTTGTTACTCATCGGATGTGCCTATGGCACAAATCTACAAATTCAAGTTTGAATGGCATCTCTATGGGTATCTGTACCCATAATATAGATACTCAATATTTAAACTCTGCAAGTATCCTAATTGAATTAAAATTCTGCAACTTTTGTTTGTGGTTTACCAGATACGCCTACGGCCAAAAACCTGTAAATGAAGTTGGAATGACACCACTACCTAGTGTAGTTTTGAAGATGTTATCTAATGTCAATCAAACTTTTCAAGTGCCCTAATTAGCGTACATTGCAATTATCTAATTTCTGTTTGCAGTTCATTGGCTGCGCCTGTGGCACGAACCTAAAAATTGAAGTTGGAATGACACCTCTCCACAGTTTAGTTTTGAAGATACTCAACACTTAAACTTTCCAAGTACCCCTAATTATCATAAATTACAATTCTACAACTCTGCCTGTGGTTTATTGGATGCGGCTTCAGCATAAACCTACAAACTGAAGTTGGAATGGCCGCTCTACCTAAAATTATTTTAAAGACGTTCAACATTTAAACTCTCGGCACATGTACAATTCTACAACTTTTGCTTGTGCTTCACTCTATATTCCAACAGCACAAACTTGGAATACCACTTTATAATACTTTCGAAGATATTCAACATTCTAACTTTTCAAATGTCCCTAATAAGCACAAATTAAAATTGTACAACTTCTGTCTATGGTTCATTGGATGCACCTACAGCACAGACCCATAACGTGAAATTTGCATGGCACCTCTGCTTGATGTTATTCAAGTTTTAAATTTGGCTCTGATTTGCATGATTTTCGAAAGGTTCATTCCTCTTGATAAAAAGCCAAGAGTCTATGTATCGCGGCATAATCATGCCAGATTTAGAGTTCCTGGGTATAGTAGTGTCGAAATGAAATGTTGGACCAATTGCTGGTGAAGACAAAGAGAAAGAAATAAAGAAAGAAAGAAAGAAAGAAAGAAAGAAAGAAAGAAAGAAAGAAAGAAAGAAAGAAAGAAAGAAAGAAAGAAAGAAAGAAAGAAAGAAAGAAAGAAAGAATACGGTGTTGGCACACCAACATTATGAGAGGTATACCTACATACCCTAAGTATCATACCTGTCAGCATTTTCATACGTATTGTTCAATGGGAAATGTTAAAGCAAATTGCACCGCCATTAAGGTCAACATTGAAAACTGGGACACCGGTGATATGAACACGACTATGTTGTGAACGAATATGCCGTACCGTGGTCACAATATAGTTGGCAGAGTCGCCTCTCAAGAAGCTCAACAAACTGAAGGACATAATGCCTCATAGGGTTGCACGAAGTATGCTTGACAATCACAGTTTATTAGAGGACGTACCATGTTTTCTGTAGCGTATTCGTCTCGTTCATTGAAGTGTAATTATGGGTTAAACTCCTTGTGAGAGTAGACAACTTTTACTTAAATATAACAACATTATATGGGCACGTACACATCACACAAGAGGCCATTCATTTTTTGTATATAAGTTGAATTATTTACTGCGCTGAGTTTGGGGCTTTGACCTACACAACGTGCTTCTCTACAATAGAGTAAGTTCATCTCACAATCGCAGTTACTTGTCAAACATTAGTGGAGTGCAGAACAGTCGTTACAAAGTTGTTGTCCAGTCACAGCTGGGGGGGGGGGGGACTGGGGTGCTGGTTGCCGATAAACTTGAGGAAAATGTTCTTTCTGATTATTTTTTTCATAAACAGACATACATAGACAGAAGGATTCTCTGACAACTTCCAAATCAACACAAAGTTCACATTTGGAGTCTCTATCCCTCCCGTTTTATATTTACAGAGAATACGTTTTTCAGCTAATAAATAATAATAATAATAATAATAATAATAATAATAATAATAATAATAATAATCATAATAATCATAATAATCATAATCATAATTAATAATAATAATAATCAATTACAATAACAATAAATAATTATTATTACTATTATTATTGTTATTATTATTATTATTATCATCATCATCATCATTATTATTATTATTATTATTATTATTATTATTATTATTATTATTATTATTATTATTATTATTATTATTATTATTATTACGTAGCCCCTGCTTCTGCAATAATACAGCCTTATCTACCATATTTTAAGAGGACATTCAGCAGTTTAGTCAATATCTGTTACTGCATATGGTGGCACTCCATATCCCGCGTGTGTATGAGTACAGTTTAGTGCCATACTCATTCCGGAGGCACCACATGGAGTACAATGAAAGAACACAACTGACTGAGTTTGTTGTCTGGCAATGTATGGCCATGTGGTGGATACCACGTGACGCCTCACCAAGCAGCAACTGGGCATCAATGTCAGTCTCCATAGATTGGAATAGAACAAGTGTCAGGTGCACAGTAACCACTGTCTTTGTGTTTTGAAAGTGATGGCGGTAGCTGAAAATAAATAATTATGTCCTCATGGACTGAGAGAGAATATATTATGTATACTTAAGAGGACAATACGGGCCTGGTCGGTCAGGAATAAACAATGGTGCTGTCCTTGTCAGCTGGGGATGAGCTGCATGTTCTTCTTGATGAGTGAACACTTAGATCCTTATCATCTCGGAATGAGCAATGACGCCTTCGGTAGATTGTTAATATACACCATAGACAAGCGCAATATCATCTTAACACCGTACCAGCTTGGAATGTATCTACAAAAGTCTACAGCATTTCCGCTTCACAATTTCCTTTTAAATTCTAGAGCAGAAACCCAGAATTCCATTCTGACACAACCACAGTGTCCTCGGAAGAAGATATATGAATGATCTTGCCTTGCACGGCAGTTTCTTTGAGTGTCTTCTGGCACAATATTTGAGCCTTGGCCAGGGTCCGAACAATACAGTTTTGCATTTGACTTATGCGGACAGGACCTTTATGTGCAGCCATGCCATTGTCTCGATTCCAATTTCCTACATCCGTGAGTCAGTCCATCTGACTCTGCATCTACTACGGTATATACAGTTAGATTTTCAGTAATTTTGTAGGACTCGTAAACACGATGAAATACCTCGTCAGACTTCATCCTGGCTTGCCTAGAAATTCGTCTTGTAAGAACTGTGCTTTTTCCTTACGTGTAAAAAATGAAAGAAGAATTATTGGGGATCAGCAT
This sequence comes from Hermodice carunculata, assembly GCA_964020975.1. Taxonomy (NCBI): domain Eukaryota; kingdom Metazoa; phylum Annelida; class Polychaeta; order Eunicida; family Amphinomidae; genus Hermodice; species Hermodice carunculata. The sequence continues at coordinate 99,668,978 of OZ026617.1, forward strand.
CCGGCACAGGCTGAGCGACACTACGTACGTGTGGAGCGCGTAGTACCAGCATTCGATACTTCATCTTGGCAAGACTGCTTCCTTGTATGTGCATTCAGAGCATTGTCTGGGGGCCAGCATCTTGCACGAGAAGCTGTGAAGGGCGTCATGTGCCTCTGAATATATACATATACATTCGTGTCAAACATGTAGGAGTTTCATGAAGTCACATAAATGCAATTAACATCTTAAAATATTTTGATACTTTTTTCAATATGCTTATTTCACCTATTTTGTATCCACGTTGAGAAATTGAAGACCTCAAAATAAGTTAAGTTAATAGCCCCTTGACTTTTATCTGCAAATGACGGTCACTATATCCATCAGCTGACCTAACACATGATAGATAATTCATACGAATATACCATGGAAACTAATCATCATATTTTGATCATATTAATGTAACTACGAAACCATGACGACAAAGACCTGTTTATTATATTTTTGGAATAAACAAAGGGAAACATGAAGAACATGAAGAATTGTTAGAATGGAAAGACTCTGAAAGGTGTCGCGAGTGAAAAAACAAAATAACACTTTCCAGCACAGCAGATACGACATAATCTTAAGTGTCCTATGAGACAGAAATGAGGCATAGAGGCAGCAAAAACGTCCAAGGTAAATGGAGGTCCATCGCTTCAAAATGATGGCACAAACACAACATAAAGTGGTCTATAAAGAGTTAATACACTAAAGCCACTGCATGGGTCAATAAATGAAGTTATTGCACAGAGACCACTACGTGGGCAATCTAAAATCTAAAGTAAATCCAGATTTACTTGATTTATTGAAGCCGGGGAAATAAAAAAATATAAGCAAATTTGGAGTCACAAGGACACCTGGTGTACGCTGACAACATGGGGGCAGCACCCGCCGACCCACCCCGGTAAAATGGAACAGCCGTTATTTGACTACTGTCGTTGTTGCTTGATTAGTTGGGTAAAACTGCTTACCTTTCAACTTTTGTTGCAGTGAATACCGGGCCTTCCTCTCTTGCTCGAGCTCATGACACAAAGTTTCTGAAACAAAAAGTAAAATTTTGAAGTTTTCGCAACAGCTAGTAAGTTTCATTCAACGGACATTGTCCTGGCAGCCTTCAGCAAAAATTTGTAATTAAGCTTTCTTGTAAAAGGGCAAACGTTCACGAATAACCATGTAAGAGAACAATGAAATAAATTCAACTGCATCTCTGTAATTGTGGAAACAAGGATGTGAAATTATATTCCTATTCCCGTAAAAAAGCATGACGGCGGTTCTCTGCAACAATAACCCATGTGCGAGTATACAAGAACAATGGCTTAATTGGCCTGTTAATAGATGAATACACAAGTCACGTAATAGTAGCAGTAACAACAGTAGTAGTAGTAGTAGTAGTAGTAGTAGTAGTAGTAGTAGTAGTCAAAATCTAACTAAACTATCTTTGAACATGACAGAAAATATTTTCAATAATTGCAGAGTCATAAAGCCCTTTGGGCTATTTATCCGTGTTTATTGAAGCAAGAACTCAGTAATCTGTTCACGGTAGCATCAAATTTTGAGTGAGAAGCGTATAACCGCTACATGTACATATGAATTCTCTAAAGACCCCACTGATATGCATAGTTTTAAGTGCTGTTAAATTATAACGACTTTAAGCATTTTCTTCAAACATATTTCATTCAAAATATTTCGGGAATTTTAATGCATACATAAATTATGTATATTATGTATTCATAAATATATATATTATATGTATATATTATACATATATATATATATATATATATATATATATATATATATATATATATATATATATATATATATATATATATGTATATAATACAGACAGACCGAACCTGTGGTCGTATTTGAATCATGACTCTTATGAGGTCAATGTGACTTCGTGGCCGGTGAAGAACAAAAAAGGGAAACCGAAGTCACAAATTGTACAAATGTTTGATCCTTTTCCAAATTCAAATCGTCCCAAAATGCTGGTGTGTTAATTTTCGTCTAGTGCGAAGATAAATTTCTCCTTAGTAAATATATTATTAGTGGGAACTGTACATAAGTACATATAAACCATTCTATGGCAGTAAGTCTCTTGCGCCCTGCCCTCCACCCAATGCCTCACGCCCCACGCCTCACTTCCACCACCCCCACCCCCCAATCATTCCCCACTGCGCTGCCGCGCATGCGACGCCCCGTTGAGACATTTTGGGACCAAAGAAAGTAGCAGAAGGACTTCTCCGAGTCTAGGAGAGCATGTAGATAAGAGGATAGCATGCCACAGCCCAACAGCCTTCCTTGGTGCGGGTTGGGCTCGCAATCTGCACCAGGGAACTCAGTTGACTCAGTCTTGTTCCCACCAGGAAGGTTTTGAATGCCCTAAGCCCTACCTCTGACAATCTGCAGCTGCTGTGACATCTCCTCCCTGTAAGACAACTCTCTCTTCACTTGTTCCTGGAACGTATCTGTCAAAATAAAATGTACGTTTACCAACATGTTGGTCAATTAGCGCACAGATACAATGAACATATAGTGTAAAGAAGGAAGCTTTCGATGACACGTGAACCATTAACTGTGCACATTGTCTGAGGTTCGTGAATGTGCACCACCCCATGAACGTATGTTTGTGACATTTTTGAGACACCTGACTACACTTGCTTGTTAAATATAGTCAGCAGCAAAAGTCAAGTAACATGGCAGTTGAGGACACAGAAGTTGAAAAATGAACCCACTGCATGACGAAATTAGCAGTCTCAAGTCTGCCGACATGTTGCCAGAGTGCGCTCCATGCACCCGAGCAGGTTGGACACAGACAAGGGCCGCTCATCAATTTGGTGTCCACAGGTCCGTGGTTTGCAGACTGCTGAAGAAACTGGAGACATAAAGGACAGAAAGAGATCTGACAGACCTATCGTAACCTATGATCAGGCTGACACAATCCTTGGAAACTTAGTGGAAAATCAACTATTTTCCACATCTATAAAAGGGTCATCTCGACCTTCGGCAAGCTACAGGGTGCAATTGTATTTGTCTTTTTGTCCAGAACCACTTCCCAGTAGTTATTACCCTATTCCGCAGTCCGAACTCTTTACTCTCCATAAGCTAACCTGTCACTGCTTAAACTATATACACATGGGAGTACTATTGTCCATATTGCACACGTTCTTCTGTAGAATTTTGACATAGGCTGTATTAGCCCAAATAAATCAAAGGGTCTTCAGCGGGTAGCTACTCAGAACATGTTTCGGAGCCTATACCCGTACATGTCTAAGTAGTGGCTCCTTGTCTAGGCTGAATATTCAGGAAAGACAACCCACATACTAATGAATAAATATGAACGTGGCAAATGAAGAATTCGCTAAATACGTGAAGTTTTGCTTATAAATGAAGAGCTTCATTATGAAAGAAGAACACCTGTAAAACAAAACATAATTACTAAATTTGTATAGTACATGTTCAGATAAGAACAGTTTGACTCACCCCTGAACCAGTATGTACCCTTTCTAGCTGGATAGCTTATCCTAGTTAAACCACCTGCCAATGTATAACTGAAGTAGAAACAAACTGGGGCATTATATTTAGTCCCAGTGATTTTAAAATAAACAGCTGCAGCTAGAGCCCCTCTACAAACCAAGGGAAATCCTAACAAGTACTAAAACAATGGACATCCTGCATCAGAAATGTAAAACAAACTCCATATTGACACCTACTCCTCACTTTGAAAGTCTTAAAACAATTAAGCTCTATTTCACTGCCAACCCTGAGTCAATGCTTCAACATAATGTGTCAGGTCTGTGACAGTTGGGAAAATACTGTCAATTTTAAGTAATTTTGTAATATTGAGTAAATGTGCATTTAGGCATGTCAGAAAAAAAATGAAAGTCATTGGTATTTATGTCAAAAACATGTAATCAAAACATAATTTTTCTTGACATGATTTTAAGTACAATTAGGCAAACTTGTAACTGTCGCAGGCCGCTGTTTGCTACCGATAGCCCCAGGGGGGTTTAACCTGACAGAAAACATGAGAGCCTAAAATGTCTGAAAGTGAATATTAAAACATAATGATGCCAAAAGATAAAATTTAGTAGCAAAACAGACAAGTCTAAAAACTTTAAAATTATTTTAGCCAAACTTTCTAATAATCTTTGGATATTAACAGCAAAATTTGAAGGTCAAATCGGAAAAGAATGAAAGTTATTAGTATTTAAGTCAAGAGAATGCAATCAACATATAATATTTCTTGACCAGATATCAAGTACAATAAGGCAAGCTTGTAACTGCTTGTAGCAAAACAGGCAAGTCTAGAATCTCTAAAATTATTGAACTCAAACTTTATAACCATCTCGGGATATTTACCGCAAAATTTGCAGAAATATTTGATCAAAAGAACATCTTTGAATCCTCTTGACTCAAGTTTATCGTAAATAAATTTGGTTCTAGATGCAAAGTCCTGAAATTTAGAACAGATACGACCAAATTTCAAAATCTGTTACAAAAGCGTATTATATACAATAGTTTCCGAAGTATTACTGTCCTGGAAAGGATAGTTAACTACATCAAAGTTAAACTCATCTATTTTGTGATAGACTTTAATACAAAACCTGTCAATGTCAGTTGTGACACAGTGAGGTGGGGGTGGCGTTCTGCAGGCAAAGTTTTATGTCACCCAACTGTATTTCCAATGATTGCAGACCGCAACAGGTAAGTATGGGTGGACTGGTGTCGACAACACAGATCCTGGAGCACTGACCAATAAGAGAATGTCTGTTTCACTGACGAATAACGCGTTTGCCTCAGATTCAACGATGGGCGAAAACGGGTGTGGCGTGCCAAGAAGACAAGGTTTGATCCCAGGCATGTTTACCACCATGGTAGTTTTGGTGGTGGTTCTTTCAACCATAAGTCATCCCTGGAAATTATCGTAGGGACCATGACAGCAGTGAAGAAGAGAGATGAGATCATGGGCTTAGCCCTGGCATTGCAGGTGGCTTTGACAGAGATCTCACAACAAAAGTTAAGGAAACTCTACAGACCAATGAGCCGTAGGGTGCGCACCGTCATATCAGCACAAGGAGGTGCAACGCCGTACTGAGAGCAGTATAGAAACATTTGCCATATCGAGATGCAAACAGAACTGATCCCTGACAAATTGTTTTGCTGCACACCGTGGAAATTCAGCTGTTCATGTCTATATGCTGTGCTCATCGAAGTCTGATGCATTATCTGTGATATCAGACACTGACGTCTATGTCTCAATGCTAAAACTAGTGTTTAGTTTCATAATTATGAGTAAAGTAAGGTGTGTTGCTTGACTTTTGCTGCTAAATACACACACACACACACACACACACACACATATATATATATATATATATATATATATATATATATATATATATATATATATATATATATATATATATATATATACATTTTAAGACCATCTGCTGTATAACACGTTGTTGTCAGAAGGCGTGATCGTAAATCGCAGGTACTACTCTGGCTATACACACTTTAATAGGAACTTACCAGAACGCCGTGACTGCATGCTGTGTTCCGTCACGTGACGTGCGTTAACATCTACATAATGTGTGACTAGGACAGACTCCATTGGGAAAGTGGAAATATGTGACACACGTAATAATTTCCTGGCAACACTTTCGACTCTGTCGCCACGCAATTGTGGCAATCAGCCGCAACGATGCGGGCGTACTGATGGGAACCTAAGGGTATTACAAAGGTGTTACTAACATTTGTGGAGATTTGTGGAAATAAAGAATACTTATAGTATACCCAATATATATGATGACCTCTTGTTATATCAAGCTCGGTGTGTGTCTGGAGAACATGACAAAGACGTTTTGAACAGTTCATTTCATCCAAGTCATTACTTTGGCAGGAGAAACACGTCTTGCCATGTTTGATACAGAATATAGCCTGGACATGCTAATATGAATGTCTCATATTAAACCAGAAGGTAAGAGCATTTATACTGCCAAGATTTACTTGACAAATTAAGTTAGCGGTACAGGCTCTAGGTGTCGTTGGTAGCATCGCCTGGCACACGTGCAGTCAGGTTGAGCCATGTGTTGCTTGCTTGCCAAGCAGCCATCTTGTCGCATTGTAAATGAAAAGAATACTTGCCCGTTTGCCCACATTAGAATGAGATTGTTATACTGAAAATTCTTGTTCTGCCATTTCTGAAATACCAGCGCAACCTAAAAAACGCTCTGTGGCAAACATGCAACAATCTGTCAGTCTTCTATCATTGCAAATTCCTCACTGTCGCTGAGAAAGGACCGAATGTGTTCACTTATGCCATTTAATGTCGCAAAATATACTTTTTGCACGTGTGTTCTGTTTCCAGGATGTTACTTCCGCCTTAAACTGGGCAACTGCCGCGACGTACGACCGATGTTCCGAGGTCAATTCCTCATTCTTCAGCTTCATGTGCGGAACTTACCCAACAAAATTATACTTGCGTTACGGTAGTTATAGTAATGACATGTAATATGACTATTGTAAGCATCTTTTTGGAAGTGAAAATGCAGTTGTGATTCGTAAACATGAAATGGGTGCCAATTTCTTGACTCGCACAAAGTGGTTTGCTTTTTGTTTGCAGTACCCATGACTGCGATTACAAGCTTATAGATTGCTTTAGAACATACATTCACACAGTGCAACAGCTGATAACTGAAAGGAAATTTATGGAGGAAATAATGACGTTCGCAGTGAAACTTTTGACTACGGGAGGTAGAAGCAGATAAGTATTCACGAACTTTTCCAGAAACGACCTGTGTTACGTAGAAAGCCGTACCTCCCGCATTTTATATTCGGAAATTGTGGTGTGTAAATGTCGTGTGCGTGCCTGTGGGTGCCTGTGGGTGCCTGTGGGTGCCTGCGCGCGCCTGCGTGTGCGTGCGTGCGTTCGCGCGCGCGTGTTTGTGTGTGTGTGTGTGTGTGTGTTTACCCTCTGGGGTATCAGAAAAGAAGATATATAGAAGTCATATTCGGGAATCTAATTACCGCAACACGCCGCCGGAAACCGCACTGCACCACATATGTGATAACAGTCAAGCATGCTTTCATAGCATATACCAGCTGAACGTTAGCCTCTGACATGGAGAATAAGAGAGTATCATTGTCTTCTGAGCTCAGGACTAAAAACGTTAAGATCACAATTCCACTGCCCGTGGCTTAGATAAGCATACAAAATGACAGGTGCCAGTATATATATATATATATATATATATATATATATATATACAGTAAAACCTGTCCTAGTGGACAACTCCATAATGCGGCCACCCGTATAATGTGGACAGTTATGTCCAGAATCGCAATCTCAATTTTCTTGATAAAACACCTGTCTATTGTGGACACCTGCCAGCTGTGGACACTTTTGCCAGTCCCAGAGGTGTCCACAATAGACAGGTTTCACTGTAGTATATAAGGCGTTTACTAAGAGTCTTACCTCTGATAATTTTGCAGTCACTCTCTAACTTCTTCCTGACGTCCATCTGGTGTATTAACTCTTCCTGCAGCTCCTCTGTAGAATTATATAAAGAAAATGGTTGAAGATTTTATGATGAAAGTCCGACATTATTACCTGTCGTAAAATGAAGCAATAGTCCTCATGATGGACTTTTGCAGTTGTATCCCGGATGTATCGTTCGAAACCGTGGATTATTTGATGAAGTTCGTCTTGTTGCTAATGTTCCAAGGTGCTGGAGTGATTGCTTTGGATATAATAAAACTGTCTGTCTGGACTCTAATCTGTCATTTCATCTTTTATTTGTAATGAAAATTATTCAATAAATCTAAACGTGAAACATAACTTCCTTGTGTTGTCCACGGTTTGTAAATCAGCCGGCAGAAAATACGAATAGGCCTTTAGTAATGCACGTCAAGCTTACGAAAATATAGTTTCTGAAATTGGCAAAAATAGTGCTGACAGGGATATTTGGATCTTATCCACCATGATATCACCAGACATAAGGTCGAAAAAAGTACAAAAGCGACAAGAATGACAAAGATAATTCCCGCCAAAGCGTCCAGCTGACTGTTAGCGTATCGATAATTTTTGCTGGTGAACCCAAATACCAGGAAACGCGAGGAAACTACAAAACCCCGGATCAGAATTTTTGCTGGTGAACTCAAATACCAGGAAACGCGAGGAAACTATGAAACCCCGGGTCAGACCAAATAGTAAGCAAAAATAACAACGATTCATAATAAAGAAAAAAAATGTTATAGAATCAATTGATGCGCAAATAGCGAGATTAGTGTGCGGCAGTTCTGGACAAAAGAATGCCACCAAAATTTGTAAATAGTCATATAACACAGCACAAGGGACAGAACGTACATCATAATTTGAGATGTGGAATTAAAGTAAAAATGCCAGTGAAGTGTCTGTAATTCCTTGGGGTACCACCTAATCATTTTGCATCGTGAAGAGATTTAAGCGAATGCAAGATCTCCCAGAATACAGATTAAACTAATCAGACAAAACACGTAGATGGGACACAAATAATTATCTGTATAAATTAAGAGCATTCAGACAATATCAAAACAGTATTTTATCTTAAATGAAGATATGCGCACCTTTAGTCAGTTTCTGCATATTCTTTAATTTGAAATTCTCCGATTCGCTTGAACTATCTGTAAATGCAAGAAAACAATCTTGATCATACCACATTTATTACGCAAAACTGCAACAATCTAGATGATGTGATATGCTGGGCACATGTTTGGAGAGGTGCGGTCAGTGTTGGACACACTAGTCTTCCGTTTGGGAAACGGCGCAAATTACTTCTTGCCTTTATTAGCTGGATGTGACTTGGATGTATTTATTGACTAACAGATAATGGGACCAAAACTAATTCTATAGATGTGGCCCTATCAGTTTTGTCAAGGAAGCGATTGTATCAGCAGTGAGCAAGCTTGCTTACAAGAACACAGAATCATTACAAAGAACCTACAGTAGGGCTGAGGCTATTGCTTTCAGACAGCAATAGTTGAACACGGTCAATGTCAGCCAAATCTATTGGCTTTTGTGATTACCTCGTTGCAGACTTATGGAGCTGGTGTACTAATGCAGTGATGTTCATTCAATTGCTTTTTTAAAGACTGAAATTAATTTTCAGGGCCTTTCACTCGAGCAAATAAGTTTATTGTCAATGAAAGAGTGTAAGCAGTGTTAGGTGCCTGTTTTCTCAACGGAACGAGCCAGTAAGTGTCCTATACTCTGAAGCTTATAGAAAGTCAGTCGCTTCACAATTATAAGCTTTTGTGGCGTGGATTTACCAGCAATAATGTGGTTACAGGTAATGCACAGAACGAGTCTTTTAGATTGGTATTTAAGCAAAACGTGTATTTTTCTCAGATAATCATATTATTTATTCCAATTTGTCACGGTAAAGATATGATGCTGCTGCAGATGTTCTTACACTTTTCTTGTTGTGATATACTCTATAAATACTGTGAATAAAGATCCAATGAAATGTCTAGGTACATCAAACTCAAGGATACAATTGCAAAAAAACAAGTACGCAAATTTGTTTCCTGAATTCTGCAATATATTTGCACACTTTTAACACTGTGGGTCACTGGGGACTTGTCACTCAAGCAAAGCATCAGGCCTGATGGGCAACCGATCAAGCAACCAGAAAATATAAATGCAAAATTAATTGTCTCTTCTGTGTATACCTTCCTTGAATAACGAAGCATGCACGTAAATCAGAAAAGTGGCATCTCAATCCACCTTCCTGCTTAGATATATGAATTTGAGTTGACTGATATAAATCTTAGCTCTGAGAAAAGTATCTTTTGTCTCTTTGCTACAGACACTCATTTTGCAATCAAATATATTCTCAAAAGAACAATGTTTACACCGCAATAACGGCCTACCAAGGATAGCCACGAATATCATAAGTATCCGTGTCAATGTCATCACATTGCAACCATCTGAAATTCTTATTTTGTTCTAATCTCTCTCTCTCTCTCTCTCTCTCTCTCTCTCTCTCTCTCTCTCTCTCTCTCTTTTATCTACTTTGCTTACAAATGTATGTCAAAATCTTTCAGTGTCCAAAATATGAAGTGCACAGCAAAATAAATAGCGATGAAAGTACAAAATTTCCACGGAAAATCCGCAGACAAAACAGTTGAACAATGTTTTTTTACCAAAATGACACCTTTTGCCAGAGAGGCTATGTAACACAATATCCACATGTTTGGGCTGCTCTCGAATCCATTGGCTCAGAAGAAAATTCAAATCACAGAGAAAAGGGTTATAGTTATGCCACCCTGCTGCTAAAAATGTAAGGGTTGTAAATTATTTGGAAATTTCTTGTACCTGCCCGTGCCAAAACAAGTAACTAAGACGTGAAATGAGACAAATTGCTCTAAGCGAATTGTTTTTGCATACCATCTGAAGCACACAGATTGAACATTGCATGTCCTGTACTCTGCGATCGTTAAACAGCAAGTTAGACCTGCAAACATATTTTAAAGTCATATTTCCAAGGGTTTCAAGCCATTTTCTTTAAGTCGACGCATTGGTAACGATGGCATAAATAGCTTTGAATTCACGTTTGCATTAATATTTGACTTTCTAATATGAACTAAACCTGGAAAAATAATATGATTATAAACAACATACCACTGATAGTCACGTGCCCAACTTCCCCGTTGTCCTGAAACCAAAATTGCAAAACAAATTTTAAGTGACGTGTATTGTAGCGAGAGTTAGAGAGTATGAGTAATAGTTAACAATGTGCCTCCATTGGTGTCCCTTGTGTGGCACTTTGCAACATCTTCACTTCAAATTAAGTGACCCGGTTGAATATTAATGCGCACGCATCGAGGGCAATGTTTGGCAAAGCTTTGTGCTACTGGAGATGAGATGTAGAATCTTACATCAGTTTCCATGAACAGAGTTGTCTCTCATTGCCACCGACTCCTGGCAAGTACTTATTAATTCCCTTAATATCCAGTCCAAAAACTCGTACAATTTAGATGAAAAAATCAAATTATCGTGCAATTCTCTTAATATTTAATCAACACTTTGCGCAATATATGCCACATCAGTGTCGATTTAAATGGAAATGTATTTAAACAAGCGCATGAAAGGATAAACATGAATAAATGATGACTTCGTAATTAAAGGTACCGTGAGATAATTTGGATGGATGTGCAAAGCCTCCCTCTTGACTGCTTAGCCTAATGCGACCACAACAGAGCAGGTACTCGTCACATGGTGCGTGAAAATATGATTGCAAAATCAGAAAACAAGCACTGGAAAAGTTGTGAATTTTAAATTAACACGATAGCGGATAGAATTTGGTCGCATTTCAATCAATTGCATGTCAACTGCAATAACATTTCAAGCCACTACGCCCTGTTAAGTTGTCCAGACATCAGCCTCCTGAGCCATAAGGGTGTCAAGCGCACTTAAGTATTTGTGTCTTGGTCACTCGATAGATATTACTCTAATTTACTGTCTGTGAATATATTTCAAAAAGTGTGTATAAATAATTCATTGACCTTATGCTGCTCTGAGGTCTTCTCTCTTGTATTTACGAGATGGCTGTCGCTATTAATCTGTTTGATTCTCTCGTGATTGTAAACTTCTTCAGGGTTTGCTTCATGGGTCTTCTGCTCATATACCTCTGCGACGCAAAGAGAAGGGATATTTTTACTGGGCACCTCAGAGGACGCTACAGTGTCCACATTGTCACATTTCGCATCGTCATGGCAATCATCTTCTGTTATTTCCTTGGGAACTCTTTCGTCATACTCGTGATGAGAATGTGTTTCCTTTTTAGAGCAAAAGTCCGTTTGAACTGATGAGTCAACGTTTTGAACTGAAGAATCTGTTTGTTCAGCTCTGTCAAATTCTTCATTAAAGTCATCAATTGTATCAACATCTACTTGGATTTCTCCGTCACTTTCGCATTGTTCATCTAGATTTGGAAGTTCCTTGCTTGCATCGATATCACTATTGTGTTGATAGTAATTTCCTGTATCGTAATTTTTCACAATAAATGGCTTGAAAGCAGAGACTCGTGGCGCCTTTCCGTCTTCGTGCACACAAAGACTTAAGTTTTTCCCTCCAATAGGTCTTCCAGCGGAACTTTCGGTTACATTGCCCGGTGACCCACTCCGCGAAGAGATTTCTTTTAGGTCCGTGCTACCAGAGCCAAGGTCACTGCTGACTATTCTCATCCTCTCAGCTTCTCCTACGTACCCTTTATTTTCTCCAACCAGACCGAGGTGCTTTGCCCAGATTATCTCATAGGGAGGATAAAATGGATCTTGTGGGTTAGGCCATGGACTCGGAGGGCTTTGACTTACTGGTTCATGGCAAGGAGAGATTCTGTTCTCATGTGTACTGTATGGTACTGTGAACATTGGGTGTCCAGGTAATCTCTTCAACGGCAAGGCTTTGTTCGGGACAGGAAACACCGGATATGGATACTGAGACTGGTTTTGTATGGAATGACCGTGAGTCCCGTGAAGTTTACTACGTTTATTCAGCTCTAAGTCCTGATTTTCGTGGTTATGTGAATGACTTTGAGGGGTTAACACCCTTTTCCTGCTACCTCCGTTAAACATGGCCTTCACGTCCTCCCAAGCATGTTGCAGCTCATCCTTCGCTTCTGGGTCTGTCAGTCTCAGGTGACGCCGCCAAGAATTAAAGTTAGCAGCATCAGGGTGATTGTATTTGGCTGAAGGAACGCGATGAAAATGAAAGATGAATTTATTTGGAGAAAAGAACATGTTACAATAGAAACACTTGATGCACTTTGCACGCGAGCTGTTGTAGCGGGAGGGGGTAAAATGGCCCCGGCAACCCCACCCACAGTTGTGGCTCACATCAAAGGAGAAGTTATCCGGTAGTTTTGGCGGTTCTGTCTCTTCCAAGAAGGACTTCACCAGTCGCTCTGCCTCCCTCTTGGTGATCATGCCGCACCTACGTGAAGAGATGGGCATGGCTCCGGCTCTTCTTAGAATTTCTAACTGCACGGGTGTACACTGTACACATGTAATGCCAAGAGCAACGCGCCTGTTGTGAATTTCATTGTAGCTATAGCTCTTAAGCAATGTATTGGAAATTTGGGCAAGACACAGGCGCTCTTTGCCGTCGATAAAGAGACACACGATAGATACTCCGTGCAGCATTACCGTGCTGACTTGGTTATGCTTCATCACGCCGTTGGTAGTTGACGTCCCGCGGACCTCGATAGACAGCCCCGAGGGATGTTCCTCTGTCGACGTCAGGCTTGTGTTTTTGTCATCAGTTTCTGCTTTATCCATGGGTGCGTCACACTTCACCTGTAAAACCGAAGCATGGAATTTAATAGACTCCAGGTTTGCATCAAATAATTCTATTGGGCTTTTAATATTTTGCCCATTGATCTCAATGCGTGGCCACTTTTTGTTCAATAAAGATACTTGGGGATTTAAAGGGAATGATTTTTCAGATGGCAAAAATGAATGGGAATCATGATTGCACAGGAAATCGCCACATGTTTTCGCCTGAATATTAACAATTAGGGCAGCGTTCCTCAAAACAAAGATCGTTCCCCAAAAGTGAACAAATCGCACCAACACCCTACAACATCATCAATTATTCGTGACAGGTTGTTCATGAAACTAGTGAGACACTTGTAATTTTTATGATCTAGGTTTCGCACAAGGGAGCCATCAGGCCGCATGATGTGAAGCCGAATGGTATGACATTGAAGAACAGGAACAAACTGGGCATGACTGTCACGCATGGCAGGCGCTCCAGTGTGGACATTGGACACCCGGGGCGTATGTGCCCCGTTTGACTTCTAAAGGCATATAAGCTTTAGTGTCGATTGAAGGGCAGATTAACAACTGTTCGTCCATCAGGGTGACATTGATTTGAGTGCCACGTTCTAAAAATAGCGTACATAAATGTTCCTGTCATTAATGCTGAAAAGACAATTACAAAATAACGATAATGTCTACATTTTACATTAAAAATATATTTCAACACATCGAATAAAGGTTCCTGTTTACTTCTCAATCACTACACAATCAATCGCTCAATTTGCTTTAAATACTTGCAATTAATAATTCATTGTAATTAAAATAATTAGCATGAAAGGAACAGAAGGAAATAAGTCCATCTGTCATTTTATTTGTATAATTGCCGACTACCCTATGCTCTACATTAATTTATGGACTTTAACCCTTTTGTCTCCATACATGCAAACTAACGTGTACTGAAGGCAGGTGGGTGCCTTCCTGTACTCCCAAACGTTCAAACTGTCACATCAACCCATATGTCATGTTGTCAAATATTTTGAAGTTGTCAAGTTGTAAACTTTCTTTCAACGTAAGCCAAACAGTACAAAGGAGAACCTTTATCTCACGTTTCGTTTCTTTTCGTCTTGAAACCACGGACGGTGCTAATTTGTTTTTCGGTATCGACCAAAAAGGTTTGTAACTGAGCTGCAGGATATGATTTAAATTTATACGGTCGCTGGCAAAGACAGACGGCCTATAAAGACCGCGCCCATTTGGCACTACTACTTTCCTTTGTTGGAAAATAATATACCACGCCCCTTTTTCGGTTTCAACTTCTTGCAATATGTGTGCACGGGATCTCTTTATCGACACAAAGATTTTGTACAACAGTTCATTTAGAGTAAATGTGAAATGTATTTAAAGATGAATCACACACCATAAGGTGTGAGAGAACATGCTCGTACCTTGTACGCTTCACCTATTTGAAGATAGTTCCAGACCGATCGACAGATACCTTCAAGACTGCGATATCTCTCTCGTTTTTGTTTTTGTTTTTTTTTATCTCCAAATGTATAAGCGAGATATTTGAATACAGTTAGATAAGTCAGGGCCGTAGCCTTGGGATCCGATTCGTCAGTCTGGTCAGACCTACATTTAGGTCCAGTATCACCAAAACTATTTTAATATATAGAAATTTGCTTATAATTTCCAAATTTCATAATTTGGCATGACCAACTTCAAAGTGAAGGCCAAAGCACTGTAAGTCTCTACATAAAATCATTGCCGGTTAAATCTTCAATGTTTTACAGTGTATGATCAAAGATTCTTATTATTTATAAATATTCAAAGATACGTTTAGTTGTTTAGATATATCTGAATGCATGTAACTGTGTCTACAAATTGGGAACATTAAACGATAATTCCAATATATTTTGGGGTCTCTTTTTTGACACATTTCTAAATATTCACATTTTGAGCTATCTTTAAATCATTTGGAAATACCTCCAAACGATTTAGACACATGTTCACATGATTAAAAATATATATCACTTTAAAGGCGTATAAAACATATTTTTTGCATTACAGTGCCAAAAACAAAGAGGGATACTCTATGGTGAGCCCCCATTAATCGCCATGTATGTGTCACCTGGCCAAATGCCTGCAAACATTTTAATGCTCATCAATAATCAATTCTCCAATTCCTTACACGAAAGAAAAATTTCGGCTGACAATGTTCAGTAATATAGCAAGCAACAGCTCAACAGCTTCGACGGAATACGCTTTCGACCTACCCGGGTTGATTGAGTCAGGGATGGCTCAACATTTTCATCTTTTTTTAATTAGTACTTACAGTACGCAAGGGGGAGGGGGTTAAATGAGTCTGTACACTTTCACAGAATATGGAAAATGATGGTCAATTTTTGGCCTCTTTTATGCAATTTTGCAACGATATTTCTGGAAAATCATCATTTTCAAAGTACTAATTTGGGGGAGAGAGGAAGGGGGTCATGACATTTAGTACCCTAAGTGCTAATTCAAAAATGATGATAATTTTGAACTATCCCTTAGTGTTTCCGTAGACTTATCGCACGGGGAGTTGCCTACCTAGAACATAATGTCTAGGGTCTTCAGTCAAAGTGGCAAACCGTATAGCATGCTAGCTTTATATTTTCAGAGGTAACTATAGGAAGCAGGTCGTGTGCATGTAATAATTTTAAATCTGGAGCAAGTATTAGGAGCTGTTAACCGGACGAAATATCGTTTATAGGAAGCACTGTCTCCTATTTGCTGGAAGTATAGCCATTCCACAACACAAGAACCAGGAGCATGAACTTAACTCAAGCCTTTATGTGTGTAACACAGCCCAATGAATACATGGCGCTAATCGTTACATTTGAACAAAAACAACATGACATTTATAAATTCAGACAAATTGCCTGAATTACGAAATGTAAAAACAGTTGCAATCGATTTAAACATATTTCATTCAAAAGAATGCGATCAGAGAACAGGCAATGCCTGTATTAACCCCTCTCGCGGAAAAAGGGACAACATATAAACAGGACGAAACAGACAATACCAAAGAGGTATTAAACAGGACTAGGACAGACAGTGGGACTGGTGTCTATAGTAATCATGAATGAAAACTACATCAAAACAACTCAAGAGTTGCAATAAATAAGATATGGAGTAAAATGTTCTCATGGGACGGTTTATATACTCAAACAAAATAATATAGTATTGAAAATATGGAAAGGGTTGAATTTTGAATAACTTTCAGGGTGAAATAGCACGCGCTTCTTAACATGTTGTGCAAAACGAGAAAAGGAATTATGTATATTTCATAACACGATATAAAAGCTGATCGCATTGGATACATACCCTATTTTTCTATCAGCTTTATTCACCTGGGAAACAGAAAAATATCGTGTATCCATTTTTACCGAGGCACTTTGATGAAAAACTCTCGCGATAACTGGAAATACCCTTTGGCGAGAGAGCAACGTCTGTCGGCCGAATACTAAATTAATGTTTGATTTGCAGAAGAAGAGTAACCTAATATTTTGTTTGGAAAATATACCAGTGTCTAATTTAATCAAATCACAACGGCCCAAGGCAACATGTGAGAGACCTCTCTGACAAATAAAGACGAGAAGAGCTTTTAATTTGATTAAGTTTTGCAGCGAACAGTGGGACAAAACACGTACAATAGGAGAGTGGATACACTAATGTTCTTTGTTGTTCGTGCCGATGCGCGGCGTGATAAGGTTTAGCAATTGGAGTGGGACAGCTTATCTCTGTAGACCTAGGCGGTCACGGGGCGTCAATAATGACCGCCAGCCACTGATATACAAAGATACTATAACCTGACACACCTCCACCTCTACAGCTTTGTGCCTGGGCACAATACAATAAACTGAATCAACACTACACAGCATTGATTACAGGTAAAATATTGAAATCCCTTTTACAAACTTTAGAGAAGAATTGTAAAAAGGTATTTTTCTCCGTTCATTGAAAAGGTATAAAAAAAATAAAAGTGAAAAGACTATATATAATGTCATCAAATGTTCAGGGGATACTTTCTTAACTTTATGTTTCATCTTCAAACTTTTCATCACATAAATGAAGACTGTTTTGTGTATGTGACATCCTATATATGAATCACCCATTTCAGCTTCTTTGCACAAAGGTTCTTTCGGATTTATCGGCAATTGCCTAGCTATTTCAACATTTAAAAAAATTATGTAAATTCTATGCGACGTGTATCATGGGGGGGGGGGAGGGTAAATGGCAAAACTTGTGTCTGGTCGTGCTCAGAAGCATGTATACTTCCTGCCTCCGGTGGAAATCGGGTGCTGTCTGTCAGGGACCGTGTTGTCCTGCATATTTTACTGTTGTCCTGTGTGCAGTCATGTAAAATTCACGCTGGAAAATGCACGTTTCAGCAAAGCTTGTTTTACAAGGCAAAGGAAGTCATAAACCAAGACATGATTGTTTTTGTGTGGCATCAAACACCAATGGATGTCCATTAATTAACGATGTGTTGGGCACTCTTGTTCGCTTGCCTGTCCTATAACATAATAGATAGAACACACATGATTGTCTTCATCATCTGTACGAAAGTGCTTGGTGAGTAGTTAATAATAATAATAATAATAATAATAATAATAATAATAATAATAATAATAATAATAATAATAATAATAATAATAATAATAATAATAATAATTGAACATTTTCATACTGGACAGCCTGCTCAGCTTATGGCTGTTCTTCCACAGGGTCCAGTAGGCAAGATCTTGGCCCTATTATCCCAAACTTAATGTGGGAGGAAACCGGAGATCCTGGAGAAAACCTACGGTGCTCAACAGGTGTTTGGGAAACCTTGCCACATGCGACCACGAACCCCCAGCCAAAAAAAGGCGCGAAATTCGAACCCTCGGAGGAATCGGACACACCCGTCGGAGGAGCTTCCCGGGACGAACAACTTGTGCTATCGTTGGGGATCCAACTCGGGCGGCAGCGGTGACAGGCCAACGCGTATTATTGTTTACACAACGCAACATCTTTGGAAGTGTTAGCCCCCCCCCCCCCCCCCCATCTTTCCCATTATGTGCTAATATACATCATCTAGGGTATTCTGAATGTCAAACTAAATGACCAGAGGAATGAGCCAAGGTTTGGTTTCATTCATTCGCTTGAGAATAAAAAAAAGCTTGCGTAACATTAGCTGAGGAAGATGCAAGGCCGGGCACTGGTGATCTATCTATCTATCTATCTATCTATCTATCTATCTATCTATCTATCTATCTATCTATCTATCTATCTATCTATCTATCTATCTATCTATCTATCTATCTATCTATCTATCTATCTATCTATCTATCTATCTATCTATCTATCTATCTATCTATCTATCTATCTATCTATCTTTCTATCTATCCAAATCTAAAGTATGTATGGTGGCTGATATAATGACACAATAGCCGTAGCATACTTTCAAATACTACAAGTCAATTGTTCGGTCAATACTAGTATTCGCAGTGAAATAAAGAGGCTGATCCCGCGAATCAAAGTTTCGGGGACATCACTTCCCCTCTGATGATGCATTTAACCTCAGCACAAAGTTCTGCGTGTCTGATCATGAGTTTCTGCCAAACAGCAATGTACCAATAAATTTGACCACTTGTGCAGCATATTTGGCTGTCATTCATTGGCCCTCGGTTGTTTCTGGTGATCAAGAAAATGTAGTATTTCCCGGGAGTCTTGCTCAGTAACCAAAATCCCCGGTTGGATTGCCAAATGGCAACAGAACCGTTGAAAATGATACGGGACATTTAATATCGCTTACACTCTTGCTTTAACTACTATCTTTAGAAGGACTCATTTTACACCCATGCCAGCATGATTACGACACAAATAAAATACACTTGAAGTGCATTCAGACAATATCTAAACATTCATTTTAATGGAACAAACAGTTAATAATTTGGGTCTCTCGTCTGCACGATGGAAGCCTTTCCAAATACTTCAGTAGTTTTTTTTTGTTGTTTTTTTTTTTTTGGTCATGTGCTTTCCTGCACCTTGCTTGAAAGGTATGTCCATAGGGTATTCGGGTTGGTATATCCCCATGAACAATATCCTTTAATAGGAAACTATATGTGATCTGGGCCCATCCTATAATTCCTTAGTTGAACTAGAACGTGTGTTGATAAGACACAAACTGACAAAGGTGCTACCTGCAGAGACCGCCCGGCCACGCATCTTAATGTCCCGCTCTTCAGAAAATTAATACACCACTGCTCATCATTGAGAAGAATGACAGTGAAGACAAAGTTTTTGAGTTTGAACGTTCAAGGGGCAGTGTTCGTGCACGTGCGTATTGTGGCATGAAGAACAATTTTATGCAGTACATATACTTCAGTTGTCAGCTATGCCTAATTTATTGCAAATTCGTGTAAATGTTTTAAACAATCTGAACGTCTGCATGCAAGAGCGTACGGACCACAATCTGACGGGGTTAAAATACATCTCTGACACAAGATTTGATACATGATAACCTAGTATATCGCTTCTCAGACCCTGTACCCCGGGACTTCGCGCATCAATGTATGATCCCTTCACATCTTATCAGCGTTTCGTGATTTTGTTCTTCTCTAGACCTAAGTAAAGCTAAGCACTGCAAGCAGAAGACTTTTCTTTTCCAATACTTTCTCTTTCCGATAAAAAGAAAAACAAATAAAACAGGCAAACAGACACACAAGGCTGCACGTGTTCACAACAATACACGTTATAAGTCACATAGCTTACATCGACATCTTTATCTATCAAAATATGCTGCACATTTTGTAACATAAATCCTAGTTTCGCTGATTCTTACCATGGGAGTGGTCCTCAGAATGTTATGGTAGTAAGTAATAAGTAAAGGGACAAGGATTTGTCTTGTTTTCCATTGTGGCTGCTCCATGGACTTGTAATCATTGAACATCATGTATACGCTGTCGTCCCATGAGTTAAAAGTAAATCAAGGTGGAAGCGGGACTCCTTGGAAACCATCTTTACTGACTCGCCAAAAAATTTAACCAGCCCGCCGTTTCTTTTTTCAGCTCCTACCTACCTACCTACCTACCTACCTACGTAGAGACGATCACGTTTTTGTGCTAAGAAAGACAAGATGCTAGGAAAATAACCCTGAGGTACTGTAAAGACACAATTTGTTTAAACTTATACAAATATATGTTTGTGTATCCACGAAATATTTCATATATTATATGGTAATTTTGAAGTCAGTACCCCGTCTATTAACTACGTGACGTAACGTCTTGTTCATATCCTGTCAGCGTGTCTTGGCATTACTCTATCTATACGTATTGTTATTTGATGTCATTCTGAGTCGTAGTGACCGTTTGTTATGAAATGTCTATTTAATTTATTTCTCTACCTTTATATGTACAAAAGGGGTTAAATTGGGTGCATATCTGTTTCTCAATTGCCCCAATAAAAATGTTTGAATCAAGATGAAACTTATAGGATGATCCATGCATGTCAACCAAGGGTAGAGCTCAGGACGGATGGGAATAGGCTAGCTTGCAACATCATGACAAATGCGAAACATTGTAGGTTAAGAAAACCACATTAAATGCAATGCTTTGTAAAGATGATGGAGATATGATTCGGGCTATGCCAACATGGATTCCTTTTCTAAAAAGCTGTAAGAAAGGTCCCACTCCTTCATGATCCTTCTCACCAGGTGGCGCACCTTCGACACAGGCCACCTTCTGAATGAGAGTTACGCCATTTTTTACATACTCTCTTCCCAAATAAGGGTTATGACATTTTAGCCATACTCTCCTGCCAAATGAGAGTTATGACATTTTATCCAGACTCTCCTTCGAAATGAGAGTTGCGACTTTTAT
The DNA here is from genome assembly GCA_964020975.1 of Hermodice carunculata. Lineage (NCBI taxonomy): Eukaryota > Metazoa > Annelida > Polychaeta > Eunicida > Amphinomidae > Hermodice > Hermodice carunculata. The sequence goes on from OZ026617.1 coordinate 99,690,208, forward strand.
CCATACATTCCTTCTTAATGAGAGTTGTGACATTTTACCCATACGCTCCTTCTGAATGAGAGTGAGATATACTTTATTTTATTTTATTTCACCAGGGTTACAAAATTAGAGTGGCGCTAGTTTACATTTTGGCCCTGAAATAAATATTTACAATATATACATATAAAAAGAAGAATGTCAATAAAATTCAAGGCGTGGTTTTCCAGTAGCTCCTTTTAAACTTTACCAGTGATGGTTCCAGACGAACAGATTCCGGAAGTTTGTTCCAATTGAAGGGGCCGGAGTAGGAGAAACTATTGCGAAATATATCAATTTTAGGTTTAGGGACATATAGGAGGGATTTGCTGGTTGATCTGGTACTTCGTGTGGAAACGTCACTCGTAAAGACCAATCTATCACGAATATAGGAGGGCGTTTTCCCGTGTAAAGCCTTATATGTTAAAATACATTTGTGGAATTTGAAATTGTCATATACAGTATTCCACTGTAGTTGTTGGAATAAGGGCTCGGTATGATGTAAGTAAGAGGCACCAGTGAGTATTCGAGCCGCACGTTTTTGGAGCTTGTACACCTTGTCAAACAGTCCTGCACTACAGTTATCCCATACAATATCACAACACTCAAAATGGGGTTTAACGATAGCATTGAACAGTAGTTTCGTGTAGTCTTGGGGTAGAATTGTTCTTAGGTACTTCAGAAGTCCAAGTTTTTATGAAATCTTTTTGCATATTTTGTCAATGTGGGCCTGAAAGGTCAATGGCGAATCAAAAATAACACCAAGCAGTTTAGCTTCATTGACCTGTCGTATACTTAAACCATTAATTGAAACATTGTAGCCATCCATATTGCATTTTGAAAGACGCTGGTGGGTACCAAAAAGAATTGATTGACATTTAGGAATGTTCAATACAAGCTTGTTCTGATAGAGCCATTCAGAGACCTTAGCCATATTTCGATTTAGTTTCAAACTTAGTGCTCCAACGTCTTTCTCCGAACAGAGAATGCTTGTGTAAAGTTAATGACATTTTACCCATACGCTCCTTCTAAATGAGAATTATGACATTTTACCCCTATTTTTCTTCCCAGGGTGATCACCATTCTACAAGGTCTCTTCCTTTGGGTTTGGCTTTATATGAAGGAGTATTATCGCACCTGCACCTCCCTGCTATTGCTTCGTATTCTGGCGTATTGCAGTCAATATTCAATGTATTATATAAACCGCTGCATACAAAAAGTGATTTGAGTATCACTCATTTATTTCTAACTTCCCAGTAGTTTTTGCTACAGGAGAGACCATGCCTTTGGGTTTAGCCTTGTAAGCTTGTGCATTGCAATCGATGTATTATGGCCCGTCTGGACAAAACGTGATTAAGTATTTATTAGTTGTATTTAACTTTCCACCAGTTTTGGCTTCAACCAAACGCTTAAATTTAGTGCATGTGACCACAGTGGACTTTTGATGCTGACCGCTGCAGACACGGGAGCCATACCTGACATCCCTATCAATTCTTCCTTTACATGTTATGGCAGAAACTGCGTTGAAAGTCTGGATCAGGCGTGCTTTTATCCTCATGCATAGATGCAATTGCATTGTTATGCGGTTAACTTGGAGTATGTCGAAACTTTAGACCATAACAGCCCCAAGGAGAGCATCAGTGACGCCCTGTCGACCACCAATGGGTCCTATAAATTTAGACACATGAATACAATGATAACTGGTGTTCAAGAACAATCATAAAATAGACGGAAACGAGTGAGATAAACCGGGCGGCAAATGAGTAACTCATTGGCGCAGTTGTCGTGATCTATAAGGCTTGACAGGGATTAGAGACTCAGCACCGGCTTCCAGCAAACAAAACAACGACAGGTCCCATATTAGCTGCCTAAACCCATTTACTTTGGTAACAAATTTGATCTAGATCTTGTGATCTGAACCGCAAGCACGACCCTGCATATATTTTTTTATTTGCCTTTTCCCTCGCTCTTTCAAGTTTTTTATGTAGATGAGTTTTCAAAAATACCAAGCAAATTTGTTTTCGACCTCTCTGAAATGAAAGTTGAGCGAATTGGAATGTTCAAGGATCAGATTACAATTTTCCACCAAATGACAAAAAGCTTCATACTTCTGAAATGCTATAAAAAATACGTTCAAGGACGATAAAAGTATGACATAAAGCACATATTGCACAAATCAATTCATTTGTACGCAACTGGTAAATTTGTGAATTATGTCAAACTATGTCCGGTTTGACCGTTGCAACTTACAAAAAAGATGACCAGTGCCAATGGAGTTAAATTTCCTGAATCCCGGACTGCGCCTTTCATAAGGTCACCTTCTAAACGCAATGAAATTCAACTATGGAAGATAGATACCGGAGTTTTCCATTACGCCATGCCATTGTGTATGTATACTCTTTGAGTGCTCGCTTATGTACAATTTACCTTTCCGATTGACAAGAAGTATTTGAACCACTACATTTGATTCTAAATAAATGTCACTTTCGTGGTATCTTTGTTCTAGTTTAAGTAGACACAGTGTGTTAAAAGCAACCGATAATAAGCCAATCACTAAATGCTAAAATAAATACACAATAACGATATTTTGTGTCAAACATCCCTATAAACTATTTTCCCAGCAGGAGATCGGTTGCAAGTTGTTTTTGTTTTTGTTTTTGTTTTTTTTTTCACGCTATTGTTTACACTTAATTATTGAATGTGTGTTGGTTTTTGTTGAAAAAAAAGTGCATAATTTATTTTAAAAGGGATTAGGAGACAGATAATGCCCGTAGAAACCTTTTTTACCAATAGAAACATCCTGACAAGTTGTTAGTGACCTTGACTCTTGATCTGTTACACTCACTGCCACCTTTCAAACTTTTTTGCTAACAAAGGATATGCTACGATAAAGAGAAGATTAAAAGAGCGCAGGGCGTATCGGACCTGCTGGGTTAATGGATAGCACGCTGAACTTTGGAAAACACAGTTGCACTAAGACACTTTTGTCTACACCTCAAAAAATGTGTTCAAACCCTGCTCACCTATCCATTTTAAGGTGTCGACAAAATTGTCTTAGTGCAACTGGCACTTCAATCATGTCGAGCGGTTATATATGTCTATGAATATATATAGTATATATCTACATGTATATATATATATATATATATATATATATATATACATATATATATATATATATATATATATATATATATATATATATATATATATATATATATATATATATATATTTATAGTGCATGCACTTTAACTTGGATTTTCAGCTTTAAATTTTATTAACTTTACAGAAAAGTAAGCGTGTCGGCATATTTTATAAACATTCATTCTTCATAATGTCCACGTTGCTTAAGATGACCACAATATAATTTAGATTCACATTTTTGGTCCATTAACACAAACGACACAATAACAATGGTAGTGCTCTTCACAACAAAATTTCAATGGTCGCCATAGATGTGTCAGTGCCACAAAAGATTTCAAGTGGTATCTTTAAGGTGTTCTTGATTAAGCCACCATAATGGTATAGAGTGTATTCTAATGCATAGTAGAAAAGTCTTTACAGGAAATTATTGCAGTGCCAATACTTCAGGAGTAATAAACAATAGGCACACACACTCATCCAGTAAAGTTCTTAAAGCTTCAGTATTGATCACAGAAAATATGACGAAAGCAGCCGTTTGCTCTACGCTTTTCGGCAACTTTCAATCCTACAAGTGCGCTAAAATGAGCGCAATAGTGCAGTTGAGGGGCACTAAATGTTGTACGTAAAGCATGGCTGTTACAGTGCCAAAAAATATAGGAGAGAAATAAAAGCACAAAAACGGCAGACTATTGCTTTTAGGAAGACATAACAGCAACAAAACTGGACCAAAAATCAGCACGTGAGATAGTCATGATATCACCGAATAAAATGCAGAGGAAAGCCTTAAAAATAAATGCTTACCTTGTGTCCAAGGGGCCGGTTCAGCCGGTCGTTAGAGATGTCAGATGAGCAATTGTCTGATCGTCAGGAAAAGCAACACGGCTGAAATATCCAAGTCTGTTTCCTTTTTTCCCTCTCTCTCTCTCTCTCTCTCTCTCTCTCTCTCTCTCTCTCTCTCTCTCTCTTTCTTTCTCTTTCTCTCTTTAATTCGGTACCTAGCTCCAGACTAAAATCCTGACATACGAGTAACCACGCGCCACTGGCAAAAACAAAGTTTGCCACTTGGAAGCAGGGAGTGCTCTGTGATTAAAAAGGCGGTGCCGGCCACACTGGTAGCTAATACCCGGCACATGTTCCCTCTTCAAAGCCTGGAGACCGTATTCAACCGCATCCACCATGCCAGAATCTTTATACGTTCAGGCGTCATTCAATCAATGATAGGCGATATTACATGCTGGCATATGGCAGACGAAATCCATTATTTTCTCGCTCTCACTGTATGTACAATTATAGTTGGCATTATAATATTCGATAGGACGCTTACATTGAAATGACCGGGAACTCACACGAAATACCCTGTCGATTAAATATCGAGTGGGAAATGAAGCGACCTGATTGGCTGACGAGCGTGTGCGTGCAATCTGGCGTGTATTGACTTGACAGTGGCCTCTAATTCATTGGCGGAATGCTTACAATGTCACTTTAAGTGAAAGAGCCCATTTCACGCTAACACATAATTACAGTTTTCTCCTGCTATTTACTGATACATCTGGTTTGTCACAGACACAAGCGAGTTATGGACATGTTGCCGATACGTTCTGCGTACTACACGTATCGAGAAAACAAAATGTTGTATGTCTGCTTATATGGATGGCTCAGTTGCGTGCATTATCCGATCGATTTTTTGTTTGTATCCAGTTTCTACAGTCTTAAGACGTAAAAGAGAAATACCCATGGCGTTCTGTATTGTAGTAACAGATGTTGTGTTGAGAATTTATCAGGTAAGTCGATCTAAAAAAAAAAGTTAATGGCTTTTAAATGCGTTTTGGACTAAAATTTGAAAGAATATAAATATTGTGATCATCTGATTTCTGTAAGTATATCCCGATAATATTACGTCTTGAAAGAATTCTAAATCATGTCCATTGTCATTGAACCGCATTGGAAACATCTCAGATCTATGATACTGACATTTTAAGGGGCCTATCCCTCTGATATTGTCATATTCAACTAGTGGTATCATTTGACAACGTGGCTGTTTGACGATGCATCTTAAACTGACTGTTTTATTAGAGACTCATTTTGTTCGTCTAGTATGCCTTTACCATTCCCTCGGACATTTACAAGATTTCTCGCTGCTGCAGAGATATCGTTTTGATCATGAACTGTTGATTTTGCTGAGCAACAGAAGTCGGATTTGCTGTGTTTGCTGCTATCAGACCTCGTCAATCAGTACAACGAAGACGCGGACATTAAGCAAGTCACCCTTCTGGGAAAAATGGCTAAAGTGCATAAACATACGGTGTATTACGTTATGGCAGCATAGTATTGCAATACTTTTAGAAGCCACAATGAAGAGCTGCATACCGATGGCTTGCCTGACTCCCACACTGCTTATGGGCGTCCATGGTTTGCCCATTCCGCGGTGGGTGAAGCAAAGATCGTCGTTGAGCAAGCAAATCAATGGTTTCCTCATCAGAATTACATGTACGACTATGCAGTATATTAATTCCCGTTTTCTAACTTTTTGTGGTCATGTAAACAGCGATAGGCAAGCGAGGAAACAGCATCTCTGTCAGCGGACTGCGAGAAGGGACGCTGAACAACACAAGACAACTGGTAAAGGCTTGATTGTCTGTATTGATATGTGTTTCATTCACGTCTGTTGGCAAATAATTACTTGCAGGGCTTTATCATCATTACTATTATGTGATTTAATTTTCTTTTACTGACTTTTATTATTAAACCATAAGTGACTTTGTTTAGTTATAAGTTCAATTACCACTGACGTTGGGATCAGCTGAGGCAGGTCTCCAAATGCAATCACCGTTTTAGTGGCTGTCGACAGAGCACGAGATTATGTCGCGGCTGTAACCAAATGATACCAGTATATATCACCACTGCTCTGGTAAATGAAATGCTGCCATGAACGGGGACTCTAAATGATACCTTTAATTTGGTAGGAGATGTGTCGGGCAAACAACAATAGACCACTCTTTCTCAACATCTGTACCGCTGGTGTCCCTTTTCCAAATCATCTCATCTTTCTTTCAGTCGTGATCCTATTCAAATATCTTCCCATTCCCATTCAATAGGTTTTCAATTAGGATATGTACATGTGCGTTTGGGCTTAGCTGTCCGTATCGTTGTACCCGTGTGTCCATGGTAAGACCTCGGGCTGAGCTGCGTGTTGGCGCTTGTTGAATCCAGGCCACTGGTACCCACAAAATAATAAAAATCTCCATGAAAACTTACTGAAACTAATGCGTCGGGGGTCTAGAAAGGTGACTAATTGGTTGTCTGTAAGTGGGCTTCCCATCCTCTCTGACGTCCGCGTTAACTGTGCAAACGGGTTGTAGCGGTTCTAGTAAATAAATATTATAGGCCAAAAATCAGTGCCTTAAGTTGCATTGCAATCTATATGTCAAATGGCATCGACTTTTTTTACACCGACTAAGAGTACAAAGTACAAAGAGGTAGCAAATATTACCTTCTTTAATGTTTGAATAAAAAGTTTAAAATACAAATTTGCAGCCGAAACAGCTCTGTATTATCTTCACTATCCTCTAGTGGAGGGAAAACAAACAAACAAACAGGGACAGGGGCCTGTTTAGCACAAAAGGAAAATGAGTGCTATGGGGACAGCATGGTAAGATCAATAGCTTTCCTTTACCCGATTCATTGCAGCCACACCAAGCCAAGTTGTTGGCTGAGTGTCCCTCTAACTGGAAAAGGGTTAAACAGAAAAAAACACAGGGGAAAACTGACTTGTTTTTATATTTTTTGTGTTTGTTGTCTGGGGAAGCTGAGTCTCATGTACATTGAAAAATATGCAAATATTGCCTAACGTTTTGTACGGAACAGGAATATCTAGAAAAAGTCCTTCTGAAATTGATTACATATGACACTGAGAAAAGACTCATACAACTCGAGAAAGTTGGGGGAGACCTTAAAAATACATACCAACACAATACCAAGTCACTTGTGCCCATTTCACCTAATTCAAATTAAAAATATATGCCGCCGCTGAACTTTTTCAAATATCTATCACATAGTTTGAACTCACTACCAAAACATGTATCGTGATATCATTGAAACCCGGCCTCCTATACCAAACCTTACCTCTGTGTGCATCAGGTGAATAATATGTAAATCGTTAATTTAATTAATATGTAATGAAAAGAAAACAAATGCACCAAATAGCTGTTTATGCTAATGAAGATTAAATTTTAATGGGAACACATGGCTACCCTCACAGAAGGATGATATGACTCAAAAATCACAGCAAGACAATTGCTCTCGGTCATATCGTTAAAGTGCCTCTCGACTTCCATATGTCAGAGCTGGCTCGCAAAGTAATTCTGTTGTTTTTGCTGCTGCGTTTTTCCTTACCTCCAACAGCCTGATGATATCGCTATTTTATTTCTAATTGCATTTATCTATGTATGTTAAGTCGTCATCAGTTGCGGGGACCATTATTTTGAAGGGTCGTGCGTTTCAGTGAACCAAGCTTAATTACGTGTATTGAGCAGAGTAGCGAGTTGTGCGCAAGCTGGCGTGGGTCGTGCTGTACGTGCATGGCGTGCAGACCTAACCTGGCTCCTAATAGTTCATCAATGTAGTCCTAGCTTGCACGGTGCTAAGGCATCATGTAGCTGGCAACTGAGGGCGGCCAGTGGAAAATGTTAAGCAACTTTACCTCTGGTTCTGTTATCGCGCTCCCTAATTAGACAGCTCAGGTGGTAAGTCTTCAAAAAATCCGCACACCAGCATCATTCACTCCCTCGCTGCTTATCACAGGAAAAGTAGCGGTCATCTGAATCATTATCCTTATTCCAGATCCAAAATCCTCGTAAAAACACATTCCTTTCGAGTATCAGTATACCAGTAGTACCAGCAGGCATGTAGTACCCGCATACCCGGAGTACCACCATGCCCGTGGTACCAGCATGCTCGTGGTACCAGTATGCCTGTATTACCAGTATGCCTGTAGTACCAACATGCCCCTGGTACCAGCATGAAAGGGGTACCACAGAAGTTAGAATCAACATTTATAGCCACTTTAACCTTGTGCTCGTGCGATTTTCATACCTCCCGTGTTTAGTTCCGCTAAAAATTATTTTATTAGGCATGTATAGGTACTACTTCACCGCATCATTCATGTATCTCATCTTCGATCCATACTCAGCGGACTAGATTTTTCGTCGTTTGTTAGGCATCATGACACTACAATCTGTAATTTATGTCTCACTGTTTTCTTAATGTGTGGGAACTCATAAAAATATTGCTGCCGCTGGGCGCAACGTTAAATTTACTAGTTTCTTTACCTCGTTGCTAAGGACCAAATAACTGTAAAGTAGGATTAGCTATTCATAAACACTGCGTGTACCGCGCACTTCACCAAGTTGAGTTGTGCCTTGTGGAGCTAGGCCTACGTCTTTTCTAGTATTTTGGCGACTAACCACAACAAATTAAGGAATGCATGGGAATAAAAGTAGAACGTAGCTTCTGTGTAGAACGATAGAGCTTATTAGATGTTCCGAGGAGAAAACGTTTTGCCGGCGCTACTAATCGCCGAAGGCGATTACTTCGGCAAAACGTTTTCTCCGAGGATGTCTGATAAACTTTGTCGTTCTACACACGTGCTATGTTGTAGTATATTCTCTGCGCCTCGCGCCCTAAGCGCGCAGAGGAAGATTGTTGACTCAGTCTACAACTAAGCACTGAAAGTGTTAACAGTTTCAACGACATAATGCGCTTGCCCAACTCACACATCTAACAGTCATTACTTGTCAGTCTCAACCAGGCAATTTTTCAGTGATTTGAATGCAGATTGGGAGCAACTAACTTAATCAGATTTTTTAGAAGCAGTTGATACAATCTTCTTTCAATCAGCATCACATGAGCAAAACAATGTCTGCACATGCGCATTGGAAATAGATCAAGATAGAACGTCGGTTGTGTCCGTCTACCTATACAAAACTTGCCCGCCGTGTTGATAAAATGTACCTTTAATCATTATCATCAGTAGTAGTAGTAGTAGTGGTAGTGGTGGTTGTAGTATTAACAGTAGCAGTAGCTGCAGACGTAGCAGTAGTAGTAGCAGTTGCTGTTCCTTTTAACATCTTAACAAATTCTGCAAAGATACAGAAATTTTACCGATGAAATCTAATTAACAAGCAAAACAATCAATGTGGAATGATGTGAACTACACTGAAGTACAGTGAAGCGATGCAGAAGACAGGAGAGGATAGAAGACAAGAGAAGGGGAGGGGAGGGAGAGGAGCAGAGAGGAAGGGGAAGGAGATAAGGGAGAAAAGGACTGTGAGGGGGGGGGGGGAGAAGGCGGGGGGGAGAAGAGAGCAAATATAGTGAACACATTTAAATTGAGATATGTTGTTGTGCTTTTCTTTGATGCATTAAATCTAGATGGTGCCCAGATTTAGCATTCACATGGCATTGCATTAAATCTACAAGGGCATAAAGAATAAAAACCATGATGTTGACACAACGCTTTGGAGCACTGCGTTTCTTAAAAGTGACTATTTATCTTCGTGCAATGTACTTATCTGAAAGTTTGTCCTAAAACAAGTTGATCAGTAACTTCCATGGTCGCTTTTTGTCCTTTATCTATGTGCTTCTGAGACAAATTGCAAGTTAATGATAAAAATAACTGCAGCAATTATACGCCAGCCTGCAGTCAAAAGCTGTACTGCAGGATGAACTCGTGCCGACGAAAGTTGTTGCCTGGGCTTTACCCTTTCAATTCTACAGCTACTAAACAATTCGTTTCATTAACGTGCTTTCACGACACAACAAATGTTCAGGTTGCCTGCGAAACAGACTCTGTTTTTTTTTATTTTCCTTTTTTTTGTGTGTATAACTTCCCTGGAGCTAGAAGCCCTGCTTCGTAGACAAATATTCAGGCCGTAGGACACTGCATGCTGGCTGTTTTCATGAACAACTTCTGGTAGGAACGTTGAAAGTAAACTAGTAATTAGCCCTACATGTAGCAGTTGACAGGTATCGTTTGCGCCCATTTTACGCCATCCCAGCATCTATAGAGTTAAATACATATAGATACAGAAAGAGCTTTCCCGCAAGATGATCAACAGAAGCAAAAATACAGCTACGGCGCTGGCAGGTAGTCTCAGAGACTCATGTCAGAACCCAAACTATATGGCTGATTTCTTTGTCCATCATTTCTATTGTGCGTTGCCAATTGTTGAGGTTAAAGGCATTGAGTCTGAGTTTAACGATATCCACTTTGAGCTTAGGAAAACAAAACAGTTGCAAGAGTTTAATTAGCAAAATCTATAGAAGCCCCCAGGAATGATGAGACACCCGCTACGACTAATAGGACAAAGGTATTTCAACCCCCGGGTTTCAACCCAGGTTACCTGTTAAAAAGGATGATTCATGTCATTATCTTAATTGACTTTTTGCTCAAAACACCTGTTGTCCACAAAACAGACTGGAAGGAAGAGATTTTAATAACCCATATGGAGCCAAGAAATTAAATTAGCACTGAGGTCACACTCTACATTATGTGTCACAAAGCGTGACCATGGCCGTGACGGCTGTTGTTCACCGTTTTCGTCAATGGTATCCAGACAGCGCCACCCAGCATCTGCACTTAGTTTATGAACAAATTTAACAAAACTCTTGTTGAATTTAAGGTGTTTTTTCTTTCCTTTTTTGATCGCGTGAATGAATTTTCTGTGTGCCGATTATATGTGATGAAATTGTAACCTTGAGCATAGAAATGCTTTTAAGTCTGTTTTAAGAAATAAGCATTTGCATTTTGCTAGCCAAAGCCGTCCAAAGGAGATTAAAATTATAACGTGTGAGCATATTCTTCTGTCTTGATTATTTCTCATGTGCATATAGAATTTTTACCTGTTTATTGAATAACAATAAGGAATTTGATGTACAAAAAGGGAGGAGAACGTCACTGAGTGAAGACGTGAATGCATCCATAGTGGATCAGACAGACAGAAAGATGAGTCCACTGTGGATTGCTAGATGGATGGATGTATAGGCGAAAACTAAAAGATAAAGCGAAACAAAAACCGGGGGCCGATGGATGGAAAGACAAATGAGACGATGACGAAGGCTGGACAGGTGGGTGGGATGGATAGCTAATGTGCAATATTCTAAATATTTTCGACACAACAGTAGGTCTGAGGATGAAACCAAACGACGTGACCCACATAAGTGTCAATGCTTTTGAATATACAGCGAACCGTTTGTTACAGAAAAAAAAAAAAAAAACAGAAGAAAAGAAATCTCCTGCAACCGGACAAGGTGTAACAAGGTATCGACAGGAACTTGCATACTTCCCTTGTATTTTTTCTATTTGAGTAGCATATGTATACACACACACACACACACACACACACACACACACACACACACACACACACACACACACACACACACATATATATATATATATGTGTGTGTGTGTGTGTGTGTATGTGTATATATACAGTAGAATCTCCAATTAAGACCACCCCCATAAAGAGACCAGTTCTATACTATGACCACCAATTTACAGACCAATTTTTGTTCATCCTAATTACATTATACCCCATTAAGACCTCCTATTTTCAGTCCCTTAGGTGATCTTCATGGGGGGGATTCCAATGTAAATACACACACACACACACACACACACACACACATACATACATATATATATATATATTTGTATGCGACTGTAATTTTGCCATAACTCGGACATATTGGATCTTCAAACCAAATTTACCTGAACTGCTTTGCACAAACGCTCGACCCAGAGACCTATTTGGGGGGGGGGGGGAGGAGGGTTACCGTGACCTAGATTTCCATGAATTCGGATTATATTGTCACTTTTGGATTTTACACATGCCTCAAAAACTGACAATGTGGTTAGTCAAACAAAATACAATAGAAAGCGTGGTACTTTCAGCACATTCCGCCAATGGTAACATATAGGGTAAGAGTTGAAGGTCAAAGACATATGGCCATTTGAAGAAAACTCTTAAATTCTAAAGTTTTGGATATTGTACAGGCGGAATCGTAGAAATTGTAAAATCTGCTGAGGTATCGTTTCATCACAAAGTGTGAATTTTACTGAAGTTGTGCACCTGATATTTGATTAGTGACTTTGACCTACGTTTCTTCGATTAGTCGGCCATGTTGAAAAAATGCATAACTCGAAAGGTTATCAACCAATTTTAATTATTTTGCGTTCTATGGATAGCTGGACTCGGGACGCAAAAACATTTTAGTAAGACTTAGTCCGTCAAGTTTAAACATCCAGGCCATGGCCGTTTGAAAAAAAATATATATATATTTGGCAAACATTTCATACGCGCAAAATCGCAGTGACGACTGAGGCCTAGAATTTGTTATTCGAGCTAGATTACAGTTAATTATGTACTGAAGTTTTGACCAGATATTTGATTTCTCACTTTGACTTCTTTATTCAAAGTCACAATCTTTTCCGTTGGATTTTTACCAATATTTGGAAGGTCATGACCCTATGTTGTCACTGATCTTTGAAACACTATGGACCACTGTTTTTATTTCGTTTTACATCCTTTTATTGGATGTATTCAATTTATGACCTCGACCTAATTATGTGGGCATCATGACTTCCTTGCGGAAAGCATATTCTGGCCTATATCTAAAAAATATATGAATGGATTTCTAGGATGTTAAATTTGTAGCATGCCTAAACTCAAGCCCCAATAATGTAAATTTACATTTGATTCGTCCAGGTCAAAAGTCAAGAACATCAAGTCATTTGAAGATTTACATATGGTCTTAACTCAGTCGATTTCAGTCCGATTTTCTAATAATAATTATAATAATAATAATAATAATAATAATAATAATAATAATAATAATAATAATAATAATAATAATAACAATAATAATAATAACAATAACAATAATAATAATAATATTAATATAATAATAATAATAATAATAATAATAATAATAATAATAATAATAATAATAATAATAATAATAATAATTGAATATCTTTATTGTGGGACACCCAATCAGCATAACGCTGTACTTCCTTGGAGACTACTCAATAAAACACAATGTACAGTCAATACAGAATATATAAGTAGACAATGATAAAATATGATACAAACTATAATAAAACATATACAGGGTTTTATCAAAATAAAATTGTGATTTTAATCACGTTAAGGTCAAAATAAAGGACAAAGGTCAAAGGTGCCTCGCCATCTGAAAATTTCCATCTAGCCATATAAATTTATATGTAAATTTGAATGCCATGTCTGGTTGTGTATAATTCTTCTTCTCGTGTGGCTTGCCACTCTATCTGTACCAGTCTCTGTAGTAGCGTTTCTCTTTGCACTCGTCCTATACCTGTTGTCAAGCGTTTCATTTTTCCTCTTCTGTTTTCAAGAGGGATCCAGATAGGACTATGTCCTGTTTCCCAATTGATTTAACAAAATATGTTTAAACCAATGCCTTCAGCATTGTTTACCAACATAGAGAGTCGGAGTTGAATTTCAGGGTCATATGGCCATTTGAACAAAAGTTTTGAGCTTTGAATTTTTCATGGGCGGTATCTCAGAAACTGTAAAGCATGCTGAGGCCGCGTTGAATCACAGGTTTTAAAGGCCTATCCACATTGTTTAGGATGGTCCGAAAAGCCTTGTACTTTAATATGCCTTTGTCTATCTATCTATCTATCTATCTATCTATCTATCTATCTATCTATCTATCTATCTATCTATCTATCTATCTATCTATCTATCTATCTATCTATCTATCTATCTATCTATCTATCTATCTATCTATCTATCTATCTATCTATCTATCTATCTATCTATCTATCTATCTATCTATCTATCTATCTATCTATCTATCTATCTATCTATCTATCTATCTAGCTGTCTGTCTGTCTGTCTGTCTGTCTGTCTAGCTCTCTATCTATGTATGGATTACCAATACATAGATAGATAGCTAGACAGACAGACTTACAGACAGACTTTTTTTTCTTTCTCCAAAGTAGAATAATTCATTTCTTCTCGGTTTACTTCTGCTTAATTTCCGTTTGTAGTCAACATTTTCCGAATATTTTATTGATCTTAAAAGAAGATTCCATTCACGGATAGTAGATGGGAGGAAGGAGTTATAGTGTATGTTTTTTTTCTAGCAATATGAGGTGTTTTAGTTTGTCTGGATCTTATGTTATATGCATTTCTTTCTCCCCGCTGTCTGGGGAACTAGATCACAGAGGTAGGCAGGAGCAAAACCATTTACTATTCTGAACATGAGGACTAATTTCTGTTTGCGTCTTCGTTCGGAAAGTGTTTCTCAGTCCGTTTCTTCATATATTTTACTGTCACTTGTTCGACTCATTGCTCCTGTTACATCCCGGGCTGCAACCAGTTGAATACTTTCCAGGAGATCCCTGTCCGATTGTGTGCATCCATCCCAGACCACGCTGGCATATTCTAAACAGGGCAGAATGAAAGAGAAGTGTAAAGATTCCAGCGTCCCTCTGTTCAATTTATATTGGAGGCTTTTTAGAATACCTACTAATTTCCTTGACTTTACAGCAATCGAATTTATATGTGATGCCCAAGAGAGGTCGACAGAAAAGATAATCCCAAGGTGCTTATGATGTTCAACATTTTCAATATTTGTTTCTTGAAACAGTAAGTCAGGGTGATCAACAGGCCTTTTTTACGAGTAAAAAGTAATAATTTGGTCTTTGCTAGGTTGAAACTGACCAGCCATTGTTTTGCCCAATCAGACATAGAGGAAAGATCGTGAGTTTGCCCCTTCGGCTGGATTATCTACTTGAATATATAGTGCTGTACCGTCTGCAAAAAGACAAATTTCTGACTTGACTATATCTACAATGTCATTTACATGGATCGAAAACATGAATGGGCCTAGTACTGAGCCTTGTGGGACGTCTGTTTCGATACTGCCCCAAGTAGACGCCCGACCTTGGATAACTACGCGCTGACACCTGTCATGAAGATAATTTTCGACCCATTTTAATAAATTGCCACGAATCCCTGCTTTCTTCATCTTGTAAACCAAACCCGAATGATGTACTTTGTCAAAAGCTTCGATTATGTCACAAAAGACTACACGAACTTCTTTTTCAAAATCACAGCTTTGGTAAGCTCGCTATGTAGAAAAACTAATTGGTTAACAGTGCCGTCACCAGGAATAAAACCAGATTGTTTTTTCAGAAAGGACGCAGTTGTCCCGGAAAAAATGAGCATATGCTTGAAAACTGCTCGTTCAAACACTTTACCTACACAGCTTAGGAGCGAAATGGGTCTGTAAGTTTTACAATGTTCTGGTTATCCACTTTTCAAGATCGGTGACACGTGGGCTTTTTATGGAAATCTACAATTTACTGAGAGAAAAATTAAACAGTTTAGTAAGGGAGGGAGTGATGCTAGATGCAGCCTCTTTTAACAATAAAGGACTCATACCGTCTGGTCCACAGGCTTTATCAATTTTCAGAGATTACAAAATGTTATAAACTGTTGTTCATCTAACTCTACTTGTTCTAAAATGTTTTGCTGATCAGGAATATCATGCCCATCCAGTGTAAAGGCCGAGGAATCGACACGACATTGTTCAAGGAAAAAGTCATTAAAATGTTTGCTTTTGTAGTATTATCGGAAGTGACTGTATTATCTGATACAATTGCAGGAATTGATGATTTAGATTCTCCACAGATAAGGTATTTCACCATTTTCCACCAATTTTTGATTTTGAATTTACCTTCATTAACAACTTTACACTGCTTTTTATGATACTCCTCTTCGGCTGTTCGCAAGTCACTTACATAAGCATTACATCTCCATATGTGATGATTTTCATTTGAAGCCTTTGCTTTTTTATGTATTCTTTCCATTTTCCTCTTTTGAGTGCGCAATTTGGACGTGTACCATGGTGCATCATTTGCACGTATAGTAACATTCCTGTTGGGTAAACAAGCTTGTGCAACAGACACGAAGGACTGGGTGCACATGTTGCAGGCCGTGTTAATACAATCAGTATCGAAGCAGGCGTCCCAATCAGCCTCATTTAGTTTTTGCCGGAAAATATCAAAATCAACTCTAGAGTAGTCCCATATGTGTCGGTCGAAACAGTTAACTTTTTGCACCCTCAAAATTAAACTTGCTGGAGTAGTGCAGTGGTCCCTTTGTCCCACGGGTGGTAGCACAGTTATTGACTTCATATATTGAAGCATGTTACTGATTATTTGATCCAAACAACTTGACGTTTGTTGGATTATTCTCGTTGGTTCTGTTACGTGAAGTTTTAGATTATTGTTAAGAACGAAATTACAAAGTTTTTTTACCATGATATGTTTTTGGATTAGCGTTCAAGTCGCCCTCTATCATAAAGTTTGTACAATCCGTGTTACTAGAAGCTAGATCAATGTTGAGTTGAAGATCATCCCAGAAGGATGCACTTGAATTTGGAGACCTGTAGACAACGGCTAGTAAAAACTTATTATTGTGGAGCCGGATCTCCATCCATATCAACTGGAGATTTGGACTTTCTACACCCGTTCCACGTTTAACAGCTAAGGCATGAGAAGCATAAATTGCAATCCCTCCACCAATCCCATGAACGCGGTCACGACGCATGATTGGGTGAAAAAAAAGCGTGGAAAGAAAATGGAATGGAATACGAGTGGTCTTATTCTAGTGCATGAATTTTGTATAACAAGTATTAAAAACAGTCAGTCCATGGCTGAGAAAGATTGGTTGAATCAAGGACGTACATACAGATATATATCCCTGTTTGAATGGCATCAGTTTGTGTCTGAAAGTGACAGGAAATCAGCCAGGATCGTTGGTGGCAAGAGTCCGGAAGGTCCACGGCACAGTCTATGACCAAGGCAGAAGGTCACTGGCGCTGTTTTATTTCCATGACCCGAGTTTTGTTGGGACCCTGTTCTGGATCTGCGACCTTTATTTCAACTCTCTCATCCCTAGTCCACGTGTCCACAATTTTTCCGCGTTTTCGCAGTCGTCTTGCCTGCGCTGCAATAGTCCCCCACTCCCCCCCCCCCCGATGCCTTGTCAGATCTTGGTTTATGAAAATCTTGGAGCCTTTCAAATTCGTCCTGGCCTTTAACAGTTTGACTCTCACGCGGTAGCTTACGAAACGAACAACTATTGGTCTTGTTCGTTTTTAATTGGGTTTGCTCACGCGATGCGACCTTTGGATATCTATTTCATATATGGGTAGACCTAGTTTGTCCTTGGACAAAGACATTGTGGCCAGATCTGTGTCCTCAGATTTACCTTCAGACAAATCAGGCTGTAGTATACCATATACCCGTAAACGCCATCTCCCTCCATACCGCTCCAGATCGTCGTGACTCAATTCCAGTGTATCTAGCTAATTTCCAGATTTGAATCCAACTCCTCCTCACACGCTTTGATGAGCCGATCAAAATCGGAGTTGAAGGTAAATGTTATATGGCCATTGGAAGAAAAGTCTGCTATCTTTGAAAATTTGAACTTTGTATGTACGGAATCCCAGAAATTGTAAAGCCTGCTGAGGTGTCGTTGCATCACAGAGTGTTCTACTGAAGTTGGGCATCTATTTGATCAGTGACCTTGACCTTCTTTCGATTAGTAGGTCATGTTGAGAAAAAAATTGCTTTTTCATATATAATTTGAAAAGTTCACAACCAATCTGAGTGACGTTGAGCTGTGTGGACAGCTGGTACCGGGGCGCATCAATATCTTATGAGGACTTACCCGGTCATGGGTAAGGGTCAGGGTCAAAAACATGTACACGCTAAATATCAGATGCGGCTGGAGCCAGCGATTCATTATTCCAGCAGGACTACACTTGTGTACTGACGTTTTGCTAGACTTGCTGACGTCTTTCATTAAGTTGCTTGTTGCAAAAGAATTAAAATGATTCATAGCAACAGGCCAAAATTGTGTGACAACCAACCAGGCAGCCAGGCCTGGTTGGCTGTCATAAACTTTTTGGTCGTCATAACTATTCGGTCAACACACTTTTCGGTCGTTACAACTATTTTTCTTCTCGGACAACTTTCTTAATGAAAGACGTCAGCGTGTATGACGTTTCGCATCTGATATTCGATTTGTCACCTTTACCTATGCGTTAAAGGTTACGCCCCCCCCCTTTTTTTTGTCAGTATCTGGAAGTTCACAATTCTGAGTTCCCAATGACCTTTATAATGCAAAAGTTTCAAAAGATCTGGGTGACTATACAGAAAACAAAACCCATGTCCATGTCATAATTCGCCATATATTTCAAATAATCATGGTCATATAATTACTGGCGATCTTTCTATTGTACCAAATGGTGCACTACATAAACTACTTAGAAAAGGACCTAAATACTGTGAGCAAAAAAGAAAATTGCTTGGGGTAAAGACAAGAAAAGAAAGATTATGGAAGCTGTTGAAGAATGTGCTACAAAATGGGCAAAGAAGGATGAGCTTGATGTCTCCATCTTACATGAATGGATTAGTGACATAAGGCATATTGTTACAAACAGAATAAGAAAAGTACCGAAAACAACCAAACAACCACAGGAACCTGTTCTGACAATTCCAGAAGTCGTTCAGTTCCTGCAAGAGACGCATGATAAATGTGTTTTTGCACCTGCTGATAAAGCACGCAGTAATATTATTGTCACATGCAGACAGTTTTATTATAAGATTCTCATTGACGAATTGGGCCTATTCACCATCTCAATTTCTCCCACATATGAAAAAGTTAGTCATCGGATATTAACATTAACAATTTTAATTTTTCATTTGGCCTGAATTTTTCTGATGTACATGCCTATTTACTAACTTTCAAGACTACTTTAAAATCCTTGTAAGTTCCGATTAATAGTAGGTTCCAAATTTCGTTCCACTTAAGAATTGTCAGTTTTGTTGGCTAAAGGCTTGAAGAAAGTACAGGAATTTTGGCTTAATTACTGTGGTCAGACAGAAGCATCTCACGGTATTAACGGTTTTGGATTTTACTTAATTCAAAGATCCTGTTGGAGCAGTTGAATGGTACGGATAATCATTTTCCTTTTCAACAGATTTCTTCTTGGAACATCTGCACTTTATATACAACTACTACTCATGCCGATTTGGAAGAATGGATCAAGTCTCTCATATATGAAACACATAAAAAATAACTTTCAAAGAATGATCATATGATATAAGGGTGCATATTTTGGTCATGATATAAAGGATGGCCAGTCTGCATTTGAATATGATCAGTTTGTTGAGTTGAACTTTTTCATTGATACTATTTAGGTCAATTGTGGAAATTACACCTCTTGTCAGATAATTGGTATTTCAACGTAACGGGTACCAATTTTGCACCTCTTTTGGCCAATTTACATTTATTTTACTATGAGTTTAAGTTTTTTTGTTAAGCTGCTAAAATAGAATAAATTTTGTGATAAATGTTGTAAGTTGACATTTACATATATTAATTACATATTAAGCATAAATAATAAACACTTTTGAGAATATATTTCACAAAATATACCCTAATGATTTGGAATTAAGAGAAACTACAGGCAATGACATGGGATGTTCATTTCTAGACATACTGATAATAGTGAATTGAAGTTAAATCATAAGACAAATGGACGATTTTGAATTTAACATAGTAAATTACCCTTATATGGATACTAATAGTGCACTCGGGCCAGCTTATGGTATCTATGTGTCAAAGTTAATCGCCTTTGCTAGAGTTGGCACTGATTTTGACAACTGTGACTCTTTCACTGTTTTCTTTAAAAAAAACCCAGGGATATCTCGAAAATGAAATTGAAACGATTGTTTCTGAAGTTTCTTGGTAAAAATGAAAATTTATTATATAGCTATGTATTGGATTTGAGATGTCATATCAATGATGTAGAAAATATGTAAGCATAACAATTGTAACTTACTTTTTATTTAATGCGTGTATGAGGCAAGGTTTTTTTTTTAAGTTGAGAGTTGCTATCATCAAATCGATTTTAACTTTTACTAGCTTTTGTTGGTACCTGTTTCCAGGTGGCAGAGAGGTGTTTTTCTTCATAATGCATTTCTTTTTTGTTGACTGATATATAAAAATATAAAAAAAAGTTTTTGGTATGTCTACTTTCCGGATCTTGACCTGGCTTGTTTGATGACTGAAGAGTTGTGATCATGGGGAGTTCATGTTTATTCGCATTTTCGGTTAAACTTCTCTGACATTGTTGAAAAGTGTTGTCCGCTTCTGTTTCTCATCACAGTCATTTATTCTACGTTGTCAATATGACATTTATCCTCTTTAGATGTTCAATGAATAATACATTGCTTGATGGCTATTCAAGTCTTGTTGTCATATCTGGTGATGTTCATGTTGATGGACTTGTCAAGATTTGGATGTTTTTCGCCTATGATATCGACACGTAATGGTCTCACTACTATTTGATTTAATGCTTTAACCTGTACTATAACCCTTTTATTTGAAGTATTAAGTTTTTGACCTTGACCTTACTTTGAAAGCATCATGACCTACTTATCGAAAAACTTTTTGGCCTATATCTCAAAATACCATAACTGAATATGCAGCATGTTAAATTTATTGCAACACTAAACTCAAGCCCTAACTTAACAAGATACATGTGACTTTTCAATGATCCAGCACCTCTGGCTACCTGAAGAATCGGAGCATGTGTCATAGTGCCATAACTGTCAGTTTTCATCCGATCTTAGTCATATTGGGCTCAAAATTTAGGCACTTAAGCAATGTACACATATGTACGTACATTTGACCACTATCAGTCAAAGAACAAGGTCATTAGGTCATCCGAGGATTTACACATGGCCTTAACGCGGTCAATTTCCATCCAATTTTAATCCTGTTGAGCTAAAAATTGAGGTCAAATAGCAAAGATGTCTGACCATCTGAAAACTCGCATGAGGTAACAAATGCGACCCGGTGCAGTGACTGACAGGGGAGCGCGGGGGGAGATTTATTCTAAGCGATTGCTTGGGATTAGTGATATCTAGTTGGTTTTTTTTTATTTATTTATTTATTTATTTATTTATTTATTTATTTATTTATTTATTTATTTATTTATTTATTTATTTGTTTATTTATTTATTCATTCATTCATTCATTCATTCATTTATTTATTTATTCATTTAAATCTTTATTTGTTTATTTATGTATTTATTCATTCATTCATTTAGTCATTTATCATTTAATGATAATTGAAATCTCTGTTTGCCTTGTTGTGTCAATATGTATGTATATATATATATATATATATATATATATATATATATATATATATATAAACCCAACTTGGGCCACACTCTTTCAACTAATTTTAAATAGAATGTAGATGGAACATTTTATGGAATATTTTCTTCTGTCGAAACTGTACTTTTTTTTCATATCAGATCTCTCAAGCTTTAATGTCAAAATTTGGTTCATGACTGTAACACCTTTTGAACTTGGTTCTCAAATGTCGAACCTTTTTGCTGGTTTAATAGCTTCAGGTCTGCATTTGTATGACTCTTTGGTGAAACAGTGGTATACTACTGACTACAAGGCGGGCGTAAAAGAACAACTACAATAATAAAACAAACAAACGTAATTATGAATAAAATAAAATTAAAGAACATAGAAATGACAAAACACATTATAAGAAAATACACAGAAAAAATAAATCATTTAAATTAGAAAATTGCAGGCTGCTGAGCTTTTTTATTACATCTTTGGATTCACTTTTTTCAAATAGGTCTATGTGAAGATAACTCTCAGCATTGTAAAAGGTCCACGTTCGAACAGTACAACGTTACTCAGCAACCAAGTAGAAACAGTTAGCAAAATGTGTCATTATGAAAATGGTGGGCCTTTGCATTGTAAACTAATTATATGCATGCAGCTTTTGAGTAAGAGGTGTGCACCGTAAAAACAAGTTTTACCAAAGGCCAATTGAATCTGAAGCAACATTTTTCCTATTTGAGCTGTCCACTATCTAACAAATTCACAGTTACTTTACAATTAAAGTTGGAAAAATACACACAAGTGATTGAAATTGGAGCACAAGTTGAACCGATTGCATTGCTGGTCCCTCAGCGTCTGACTCGTTCTGCACTTGTTACAACTAGCTGCAGCCTGCCAGTCACTGTGCGGCAATTAATCCAAAAGTGCTCGGCCTCAGTTCACTTTCGACTTCATTTCTGGGAAAAGTTCTTGAGTTCGCTGGCCACTGACTGCTTTTTTGTTTTCTAGGCAGCATAGTAAAGATAAAATAAAATCATATCATACCAGGGCGAGCAGCTGCTGACCGGCGCAACCAGCTAAAGATGGAACTATCTGATATACTGGAATTATCATAGGTGTTTAGGCTCATTTTCCTACTGCTAAAGAGTGCAAGAAGTGTGATTTGAGTGTGACAGGTGATATAGGCTTAATTACGGAAGAAAACATGCATGTCACCAATGATGCTTCAAATGTAAATTTGAATCACAAGCGTGAGACTAGCAAAATAATACAAATTCTAGACATGCACATAGTGATAAACAACTCACAGGTACAATATAATTGAGATCTGCAAAGCATATTACCTTATGACATGCAACTATATAGGTGTAGTAAAAGAAATAATCTCAAATAGCATATGCTAACTCGCATTAGTAAGAAACCGTACCATGGTGAAGAATGTCATTATCAATTTAATGGAAAAAGTTATCTTAAAAGACACAGAATGACTTATACTAGTTAAAATTCATACTACACCTACAGAGTGTGATTATACATGTATTGTAAAGGGCAGAATCCTAAAAAAATATGTAATGAATCACACTGGAAAGAAGCGTACAGTGTGAGGTCAAAAAACAATCAAAAGTGTAATCTTAATACCCAAATGACTTAAACTGGAAATAAGTCGCGCCAGTATATGGTGTGTGATTATATATACACTCAAAAGGGTTATCTTAAGAACCATATAAAAACTCGCACAACACAGATCCATACAATTGAACACCGTGTGATTATAAGCGCTCAAAAGAGTGACCTCAGTCACGAACCGTAGACAATTCACACAGCAGAAAAGCCACACCAGTGCACAGAGTATGGTTATAAATGCACTCAAAGGAGTAATCTCACGACGATATGCAATGGTATTTGTCGAGATTTCAACACGAAATCAGGCTTAAAGCGGAGAAAAAATGCAATTTAAACCAGAGTGTGTTATGATCTCATTTATAAAAATTATCTCTCTCTCTCCCTCCCACCCTCCCTCCCTCCCTCTCTCTTTCTCCCTCTTTCTCTCTCTCTCTCTCTCTCTCTCTCTCTCTCTCTCTCTCTCTCTCTCTCTTTCCCTCTCTCATACATTGTATACCGTCACCAAATATTACTGTGCAGTTTTACAGATATAGTCATCAATGTACTTCTTACATAACCTACTTGCAAAAAGGAATGCGGGGGCAAAGTTTGATACAAGTTGTGTAATTATATTTCTGCTTACAGCCATGGTGTGCCATGTGTCCACAGATCAGTGACCAAGATACTGCTTATATACTCATTTGGCATACACTATTACATACTGTCAATAAATGATGGTATCTGAACTTGGATCCCGTTATTTTACGTATTCAATCTGCAACAAAAATTCTCAAGTTATCACTCGGACACTCAAACTAATATTTATTATTTTACTAAGTGAACTTAAATAATGGGTGAAGGTTATTTATAGGAACTATTAAGAGCTAGGGCCGTCAAAAATACGCCCCTATGTCATTTTGAAGCAGCATTAGAAGGAATTTCCCGCCAAGTTTGACGAGGATATGGGCAACGGTTCTCGGTAAGAACTCGAAAACGTAATTGTAGATTAGAGGACACGCAGGGGTGAGTGGGCCCACTGGAGTAGGCTATGACTTATCCTTCCAGCTTAGCAGACAAATTCACTGTGCTAAAATCATGCAATTCAAATCATGTATTCGTGCTTGAGACAAAGTAACATACATGAAAAAACCCTTGCAGAAACGTAAATATATGTAAAAATAAAATGACAAACTTAAAGTACTGTCCAACCGATTTTAGATAATTCTGTTCATTTTGAGATTTTGGGACATTTTACTAGACACATATGTTGTTGATTAAATGTCCAAATTTAGCAGTACTAGCCCTGATACAATCTGAAGAAATTTCGAAGACATTTTCTATGTTAACATACCAGTCAATGGAATGTGTTAACCTTTGGATCTTGATTAATGACAATAGGTATCTGCTCTAAAATATTCGTTTCACATGGATATATCACTAAAAGGAATTCTCTGATTTTAATCAAATAAACACCTATTTACTTTAGAAATTCTCCAACAAAAAACAAATCAGGGATTTTCTAAGAAACGATCTTTTTAAATGTGTGTCAAAAATAAAAAGTCCTACAACCTTTATCAATTTCATAATAGCAACCGTTTCCCCGTTTTAATATCATCATAGTAAACCAACAGATACACTTATGAAAAATCACTGACATCATTTTGTAGATACATATGTTGAGATTATAATAGCACAAATTTGACCGTTTTACCTTAAATATTTTCAAGAAATATCCAAAAATGAAAATTTTACACAAAAAACACATTTTGACTAAAAATACAACTTTGAATTTTGAGTTTCATCTTTAGAGCAGACCGATTCTGCAAACCTTGTTGTAAAATGTACAGGTTCATTATGTCAGACGTTCGCGTTTCTGTAAAATTTGACATAAAGATTAAATCACTTTTCCGTGTTGGGCATTACCTTAAGCTAATATTAAAGATTTACAATTGGAGAAAAGAAAAAAGAAGAAGAAAGAAACAGAAAAAGGAGAAAAGGAAAAAAGAGACAGAGAAAGGAGAAAAGAAAAATATGAAACTCTTAGAAATTGTATTACGTTTAAGTTTTAAGTTTAAACATATTTATTTCAAACTGGATTGCCCAATAGTACAAATAGTGTTACTAATCGAGGGGTTCTTGCATCCCTCACTTCATTTATTTCCAGAAATGATTGCCCCATTCCATCTCCCGTTAAGCAAATCCTCGTGCGCCTGTTGGGCCACTCTTACGCCATTTTCCCTGAACAGTTTGATGTCGTCTCTCGATAGTCAACTTGCCTACCTACTAAAAATCAAGTTTAATACACTTGCAAAGATCTATATCTAGCGTTGAACCCAATACATCTGATATTTTTCTTCATCATTGATGGAGTAAAACTATAACAAAAAAGATACTTTTAACCTTATTATCGTTACTATTAAATCCACAGGAAAAAAGTTTCATGACTCTTTTGTTGAAGCCTAACCATGACCCGAAGATAATTAATTTACAGGAGGCAAACACACACACATTAAAATCTGTATTCATTACTCCTGATCATAATTTGTTCGGTGCAAATTTTCATGCAAACACCTTTATAGTAGTCATAATTAAAATCAAATTTGTCTCTTTTTTTAATTTTCTTGGTAAATTTTCAAAATATATAGCACATTTTTAACTTACAGAACAAGATGTTTCTTGGTTGACTGAAGAGTTTTGCTGCTCGAGGGAAAATAATATTCGTATTTCAGGATAATTCATCTGAAAAACTGTCGTCCATGGGGTAATATTTTGTTTCATGAAGTATTTCTCTCTCAACTTGAATGGCTTACACAGAGTCGTTACATTATTCCTGACTTCGAAAGCCGTTCATCTTCGAAAGCCGTTCATTATGTTCAATTAAGAGGTCATCCTTACCTACATAGCCAGCAGAGGATACAGAATGATGCGAGGTCTTCCTTTTAACCTGTGAAGTCATGCTTGAAGACAATTTTATACTCCAAACTCGACCATCACATGGATTACATATTGGCCTGTCGTTGAGGTGAGCATTAATAAAGATGAAATAAAAAAAACAGACAGACGGACGCACTGACAGACAGACAGATAGATAGATAGATAGATAGATAGATAGATAGATAGATAGATAGATAGATAGATAGATAGATAGATAGATAGATAGATAGATAGATAGATAAAACTAAGCACAGACACAATATATTGAATCCATTGCATCAAAAAACTGAATAACACTGATGTACACGTCATAATACAGCTCATGCCAAATGATATTTTGATAATAGTAAGTCCATCAAGTGTGGATGGAAATTCCCCAGGTTGTCATAACCTTCATCTATAAACGCTAGCTGCATCGTAATGTTGTCCAGTGCTAACCACGAAAAGGTGGCGTTGCTCTCATTTTTTAATGATCGCAATCAAATTGCTTGTACAATGACGTTTATTCCAGAGCAAGCATATTTTTTTTCAGAGAATAATAATAGTTCAGGTGAACAGATATTCTGACCCAGACTGTAACTTAGCATTAAAACAGTTAAATGTAATCAGACTATAATCTGAAATAAATGCCAGCCAGTGAATGTTTTCCTGCTACAGACTTTTCGGCAATTCATATCTATTCAAGGCTTACTTTGCAAGAGAACACGCGTTTTTAACAATATAAGCTAAATCAATATTAAATGGCAAAACCCAAAGGGTATGTTATCAGAATACAAATTGTAGGAAAAATACTAATTGAAACAATATCCAAATAGTGAAATTAAAACTTCAGTTAAATGCCTAAAATCGAAAATTTGCAAATTTATACACGTGAAAATAGGTACATTTACAGTATACTATTCATTCTGGATTATGTAATATATCTACAAAGTGGGTTGCGTCAACTTTCTCCAGAGACCTTGATGGACACAGCAAAAAAGAAACCATGCATGTCAGTGTGGTACTTTTATTTTGCAAAATATCAGACTAATTATCAGGGAAATAATGAACAAATCCAATGTGTACCATAATAGCACAAAGTGCCAAATCTACAATGTACCACGTACTATGCTCTCTCTCTCTCTCTCTCTCTCTCTCTCTCTCTCTCTCTCTCTCTCTCTGTCTCTCTCTCTCTCTCTCTCTCTCTCTCTCTCTCTCTCTCTCTCTCTCTCTCTCTCTCTCTCTCCAGCAGCCCCCCCCCCGCCACATTTTGTTCATAAAGCAACCCAAGACTCAGCTTACCATATAGGCTTAGCATGATATAGCTGCGCAACAAATCCCAAGGAGCACTATTCATAGTCATAATACAGCAGGCCAAAGTCAAACAGTCAGCGGATGACATAATTTCAAATATCATTCATTCGTCAACCTCTCCGCCTTCTCCTCCTCCACATCATCATCGTTATCATCGTCGACATCATCAAGATATATAAAGATCATCGTTATGATCGTTGACATCATCAAGATAGATAGAGATTATCTATCTTCATTATCATCATCATCACTGTCATCAGGATGCGTTTACAGAAAATATTAAGATTTGTAGAGGCCTATAGATAGAATTTAGACTACAATTGGATTTTTACCATGAGCAGTGATTTGTATTCAGTAACTTAGGGAATAATCTGTTTCACACAACTCCATTATACTTCACGTGAGATTTCTATTTCGTCCACACTGGCTTTTAGAAGTGGCCTGATGAACCGGGATCCCAGGTTCCTACCCACAAAGGTGCCCTCGTGGCCGGCGAAATGAGGATCAGGATGGCCAATGTGCCTGGTGTTGGCACGCTAATAAAGCAAATACTACATTGTCATGGAATGGAGCAATGACCAGGTTCTATTGCCACTCTATAGACAGATACACCACTAGGGCATTCCCCAAGTGCTCTATCATAAATACGCTACAATTTGATTCCGTGAGAAACCGCTGGCAATACAAGTGATAGGAAAAATGAATGCGCGGGCATGAGCGCTTGGTATCCGTGGATGGCTGCTCTACACACATTGATTACATTTCCAAAATGAAATTATTAAGCACCAATAGGTAAATGTGTGTAAAGTTAATCAAAACTAATCGTGGACTCATACTACTGATCAGACAGATGTCTATAATGTGGTATGCATTGGACATTAGCGGCCCTGATTTATGCATGGATTAGACTGTGCATGTGTATTGGATATTGTGCCTTCTTTCAATCAGAAAGAGATGATACGCAAGGGACCAGGAGGCAAATCAATTTGACAACGGCAATGAAGTCTCTGGCGGCACGCGAAGTCGGCCTGACCCCGTGGGGGTTACCGCCAAACCAATCTGAAACTGATCCTTTGGTCGTGGAAATCCCCCGACCCTGGGTAATGGCAAATGGTCCTGGGGTTAGCCCGGTGTGTCTCAGGACACGGAGACGTGAATCACGGCGCGAACACGGCAGGTTTGCCACAACCCTAGGATCAAAAGGGCACAACGGCTTATACCTCCGCACGTGGTCACTCACTATGTAAAGTTCTGAGAATGCACCTAATAAAGCCTCGAGAAAATTGAAGCAGATTGGGAAAGGTGTGGGTTTGGTCGGGTAAACAGAGACGATGTAGTGCCCTTTCTCAAAACGCTACCGGATGTGATATTGAATGTCAAAATCTAATCCTTGATATCCCTCTCAAAATGTAACAAAGACCACGGACAAACGTGGCGTTCTGTAAGCACAGGGCGGCTCAAGTGACTCTCCATTGGAGAACTGAAGGTGCACAATGAATTCTGGTATACTGATAGACTAAGAGAGAATATGTGAACAAACTTCAATTCCTCGCTTTTGTGAAAAAAGAAGCAGACCAATAGTTTAATGATATATGATATGATATCAGGGATGCTCAGACTTGTGTTCTCTTGAAGATAAAAGTAAATTCACGTATTGAGCACATAGCCATCAACATTTAATTGCATTGGAACCGTGAACAATTGCTCTCGCTCTTAACTTCAAAGATACTTTCTATCGATTTAAAATATATCATTAAACAACGTTGCCATCTCTTACTGAGGAAGGTTTGTGTAGGCCTTTGCCTTCCCTGCCAGCCTTTCTTTACTGTTTAAATGGAATATTTTGATAAACGCCCCTTATAATCATTGATATAATTATTTGCATCTCTGTACCCACAATGGTTCTGACTAAACAGTTGACCACTTAGGTTTAATTATTTCTGAGCTGGGCTTCACAGATATTGACAGCCCCCCCCCCCCCCCCAACACAAAATTACTCAATGGTTCGGTCGCTTGACTCCTCTTTAAAATCTGTATCCTGTCTTTGGATACATGGATAATGTATGATGTGGTAAGAAACGCACTTTTGACCATTTGGAATATATGTAAGACTTCAATTCATCTGTGAGTGAAGACCATCTGGCAATCCTTATGCATATTTACGCATGCAGATGACTCAAATTGTGACAAAGAGTTAATCGATTTGAGACCACCCGGTCCCAGTCAGGGATAAACCAATGTCATTAAGCATAACTTCAAGAAAACTCAAACTGTTTAAATTTTATTTTTCATGAGATATTCTGGAGTAAGAAGAACTCGGTGCATTGCGTTCTGATCGCTAATTCTTCTTGCACTATAAACATGAAAACATCCGTCTTCTTTCATGCTGAAAACCTTAAGTGATATTGACCAAATGTGCTACAATCTACGCATATATGTAGCACTCGGAGGCACCACGTGCCCCAAGATTATTGCCGATATCTTTCGTGGACATACATTGATTTAAGTAATTCAAAGATCCATATTAAGGCAAGTCCGATTGTCTGGGACAAGTAAAATCTCACACGGGACAAAATAAAATTAAACATAACAAGCCCGACTGGACAACCAGTAATTCCCAGTGGACAATCAAATAATTTGGCACTTCTAAGACTTCAATGGTACATTTTACCTTGAAGACAACTGTGCTGAATGGGAAAATATCTTGCAACCCTCAAAACCACTCAAAGAAAATTTCAATACGTAAAATAAAACAGTGAATTAATTGTTATAATGAAATGATTTCATGATGGTCGCAAATATGACGTGCTTATTACTTACTCCCTTCCACACCAAGCTGCTCAGTCAAGCCGGTGAGAGCAGAGGAGAGAGAGAGAAGGAGAGAGAGAGAGAGAGAGAGAGAGAGAGAGAGAGAGAGAGAGAGAGAGGAGAGAGAGAGAGAGAGAGAGAGAGAGAGAGAGAGAGAGAGAGAGAGAGAGAGAGAGAGAGAGAGAGAGAGAGAGAGAGAGAGAGAGAGAGTGAGACCTTGGCAAGCTTTGCTCCGGCCTACCTTGTTGGAGTGAAATGGTACTGAATGAAAATTATACGAGCAGAAAAAACAGATGTCTTTTCATTTTGATATCAACTTTGTTCAATAAAACTATAAAAAGTCTACACCTGCAGTAGTGCAGCAACAAACAAAAAACCAAACAAACAGGTACATCATCAATGAAAAAATACAAACCAAAATAAACAGAACACAGGTGTTTAAAAATAACAATGTTACTGGCAGCTGAAAGTACAAACACTGAGGTTGACCTTTCTTTCCATACCCTGTAAATTTGGTGTCCGCTCAATTAACGTTCATCTGGCAAAAAACTTAAACAATTCTATAAACGTCGAGACAATCTTCGGAGTTCGGCCTTTTTCGGAGTAAACAATGTTAAGACACAAATTGAATGTAGATGTATGTGCTCAATTATGGGGAAGACTTTGTTTTTATAATTTCAGGACCGCATCATGGCACAACTGCGACCATCGAGCCAGCATATATTTTGTTTTAGTTGGGGATCTTGAGCTTGTGTTCTGTTGTCATCGCTGCTAAGCACAACTATTCGCGCTGTTCACTGTCACTGCAATGGCCTTTTGTGTGATTCGCAATAAAGTCAAAGTGATTGCAAACTAGTCTATTATGACGGACTGGGTGAAGATACGCACTTATTGCTTGGCTATAGCACTACCAATTACATGTATAAGTCACAAAATAAAGGCGGAAGCTGTAGCACCGAATTAAGCACACTTTTGATGAAAAATCGGTGGGACCCATGTGCGCTGGAGAGCTGATTTTCCGCAAACTGGTGTTTAGCTATTGTTCGACTGCAGATCAATCAGCGCTAGCTGAATGGCTGTATTTAGTCGCTTCATCCGATACCCCTAATGGCGCTCCCAGCTTTAATTCTAGCGTGTGTTATCTTGTTTGTCGTATCTCCATCCTTCCTGTAATTACAAACAGAATGACATTTATAAAATCCATCTTACATGCATCAAATGACTGAGTTATTGCCCCGTACTTCAATTATGCGACATGGTTGTCTGTTTACCACGGCTTTGCACGCGCTCCAGCGCCAAGAGACGGCGCTATGCCGCGCTGCGTCCGTACATCGCCCATTCCCAGGTTCCCAAAGTTGCTTATTAAGTGCAGCATGCATGAGCTAATAGACCTGAGCTTTTTCTATCTTTGACTGCATAACCTAAGTGATTGAACGAGCTCGCTAAAACATTGTGCAATATGAATGTGAATTCAATTCTTACACCACAGGGACGGCGGCCATCAAGTGTGAGTTTGTTTTCACAACCAAGGGAAATCTAATTTAGAAAATTGATTACATAGATAATTGAAACAATTCGCAATTGTATCCGATTTGATTTTACTGTGTTAGGCCACTTGGAAATTCTATTTGGTGTATAAGCCGCTACATATTAAATAGCCACATTAACTTTAATTCTACATTACAGATGTGCGGATTAAGATTTGTAGATCTTTCTTTAATTAATAGTGACATCACAATAAGCAAATGTACAGCCTTGGTTCAATGCTGGCTCCACACTCAGACTGTTATTTTGTCCATTGTGAATAACACATAGTCAGAAATGTAAAGTGTAATAGATGATGAAATGTTACACTATTTAAAAGTCGCCTTTTTCAGTCTGCTCAGTCGATTCTGCTTAGTTGATTGAACTTTAAATATTTTTATTATTTTAAAACATAATTTATATATAAACGAACTGAAACATTTTACTTCATTTTCCAACAGATGCATATATATATATATATATATATATATACATACATATATATACATATATATATATATATATATATATATATATATATATATATATATATATATATATATATATATATATATATATATATATCAGAAGCGTTTTTTGCAGGAATTCGTGCATGTTGAGTGGCACAGACCATAATGCATACACAATGTTTAGATCTGTTAGATCTGCCAGATATACCTAGAAGGAGGTAAGGCCAAAAATGCTTCTCATCAGGAAAGAACTGAACGTCAACTAACACTTCAGTTACACAATAATACGTACCTGTGGTGACTAACTAGCTTCATGCATTTCATAAAATATTGTGCATATAATTATCAGGTGGGTTTAGGTGATATCGTTACGACTCTAAAACGAATATGTCACACATTCTGGTTCATTCATATGTTTGGATTTATATGTGATCCAGTGAAAAAAATAGAACTCGTTCGGGATCCATTCATGACAAAATTTTAACTTACATTGCACAGCCTGACAAACCGGAGCACCCTTTACGGACAGACAGTGCTGTCATAAATATCATGGCGACCCTTACGGGACAGTCAAGTGTTCAATTGGCCTGTACCACCCCATATGGACCAGTAGACCCGTAAGTACTGCTTCATGCGTTATAGGGAGACAGTACAATCTTAAGTACCGCTTTAACATGAGACTGGACTATACGGGACTTGCATATTAATTTCCAGTCAAAGTCTCTGACACTTGGTAGGCAACAATGACAATCAGCCGCCATGATAAGGGCATCGTTGTGGAACACCAATATGGTGTCACTGACATTTGACGGCATCAGGGATATTTATTCCAAGCATATATGACGGCTTTTTCCGATATCAGGTTCAGTGTGTGTTCGAAGATGCCCAGCTTTTTATTCAGGTCCCGCGGGGTTGGGGGGGTACTCCCATCGGATACGATACTGGGTATGTGCCGCTCTGAAGGCCCCTCATTTAAGTGAAATTTCCCCCAACAAAGGCCTAGTATTTTGCCAAAACGTTCCTAAAAACAGGGAATTTTTTCTCTTTTATGGCCCAAAATTGAGAAAATATTCCTAAATAAGGTCAAAATTTTCTTCCTGGAGCACTTTTCACGCCAATTTGGAACCATATGTTCGACTATTTCGCTTACAAAGTTCCATAACAAAGGTATAATTTTTGTGAAAAAGCGCCCTTTTTACGACGGGTGGGTTTCTAAAAGGTCAAGCCGCACACACCAAACAAAAATTTGGGGAAATACCCCCCCCCCCCCCCTCCGATTCACGTTGCTCATTTACAAGAGGGGCATGTTCACTTGCCAAAGCATTACCGCATCTGCTATGAATGTCATGTATTGGGCCACGTGGCCTTTAAGTGCTGGCTTCATGTCAGCAACCTGTTAGCTGACCGAGCATGCGTTGGCCTGCACATGGATCAGTATTACACATAATTATTATGTCTGGGTGCCAACCCAGACATTTTGTTTTTCCAAGAATTCTTTTTTCTTTCTTTCTTTCTTTACGACCAGATTTGTCCGGAGTTTTTCTCGGACCCTACTACTCCAAAAACCACCAAACTTGCCATGGTGACTGACCTATCAGTGAAATTAGTCACCTGACTTGGAATAGTCATGATGTTTAAAATTATGCAAATTAGGGACACTTAAAATTTTAAAAGCTCCATATCTTCCAAACTATTGCAGATAGACACAAAGTTCTAACTTACACATGTAGGTTTGAGACAACTGGCAAATCCAATAGCACATAAACAAAACCTGGGGAATTTTAATGCATGCTGAATTCACCAAATTTCTACCCAATCCACACGCAAGCTTTTATCTGCCTGCTGTATGACCTATTGCTTGACCTCTATGGTGCCAGGCAACCATTTTGCATTCATAATTAATTAGCTTGAACCTGTCTCACAGCTTTCTGTCTATGCATGCTGAGTGTACGCTTTGTAAGGTTTGGGTCTTGTAGCAAATTGTAGGCTGGGGTTGGGGGGACTCCCCAACAACTGTGTAATGAGACTCTCAATAAAAAACAGAGCATCTCTTTCTGTTCATGCAGGAACAGATTGACTCCATGCTGCCATATGTACCAGGCAGGCTTTTGCTTCCACTGGTGTCCTAGCTGGCCTGTTTTTGCCCTTTTGCCTGAGGCAATGCCAGTGTGCTGAGCTCAGTCCCAAGGGAACTCACAGCTCTGGACTTCTAGGCAGAACAAGCCTGAGCGTACCCTCTGTTAAAAATAGACAACATACACAGCTGAGTCAGCCAGACCAGGAAAGTCCAAATATTGTGTCATCTCAGTGGACACTTTCCTGTCTTTGTTTTCTTGTTACCAGTGAGATGAGGTGTGTTCTTCATAGCCAATACTGAGACAGTATAGTTTTGTCTTGGTTCACAGGTACATGTTTATGTAGTTTTTTGACAGCTTTTGTTAAAATTTGTTTATGTAATAAAGGAAAAAGGACAGTTTTGTATTGCATTTATACACATCCCTCTAAATTACAATATGTGTACACTGTACATGCACATATACTCATCAATACTGCCCATAAGGGCTGACCCTCGTAAGAGTGGGCACTTTTCTCTGGTCGAGAGGGTGCTCACTGTAGAGAGGTTTTCACTGTACAGTGGTACTTGTAATTTAAGACCACCCCTAATCAATGAATGCCAGACAAAAATGGTCACATAGGACAGGTGGTCTTTCATTTCAGATAAATTAACAAAGAAATAAAAGGCCAATTTCTTTCTTTCCTTCCTTCCTTTCTTTCTATCTTTCATTATGACCAACTTGGTCCAGAGTTTTTTGTCAGACAATATTTTTGCAAACAGCACCAAACTTGCCATGGTAACTGACATAACCAGTGAAATTGTGCATCTCATTTGGAACAGTCATGATGTTTAAAATCATGCAAATTTTTAGAGGCATCAAAAATTTTAAAAACGCCATATCTTCCAAACTATTGCAGATGGACTCAAAATTTCAATGTGCATATATACCTTTGTGACACTTGCTACTATAATGGACAGTATACTTGTAGAATTCTAAATTATGCTAATAAGGGGCATTGAAAAATCTAAAAATTTAATATCTCCAAAAGTATTGTACATAGAGATGCCATTCCAACTTCAATTTGTAGGTTTGTGGCAAAGCCGCATCCTTTGAATCATGAACCAAGTTGTAGGATTTTAATTTATGCTAATTAGGTGAATATGCAAAATGTAAATCTTTAATAGCTTCAAAACTATTATAGAGGTGCCATTCCTACTTCAATTTATGGGTTGATGGCATAGCCCCATCCAATGAACAATAAACCAAAGTTCTTCTAGGCTTATAATTCATGCAAATTAGGCACATACACAAAATTGAAAGGTTGAACAGCTTGAAAACTGTTGTAGATAGTAGTTTCATTCAAACATCACTTTATAAGTTTGGGACATGGCCACATCCCTTGAACCAAGAACCAAAGCTGAGCGTTTTTATTTATAAAAATTAGGCTAGTACACAAAATTTAGATTATGTTGAACAATGGCAAAGTGTATCATTTCAAACTGTTCTCATTTTGAAGGCACCCAGACAGATTTGCTGTGAAGCAAATCTTCTTTTCTAGTTTATCTTTTCTTCTTGCACATATAGTTCGGTTGGGGTTTTTTTTCGTCCATCAACTGTCTCCGAAGAGAGGGTCTAACTGCGAATTTTTCCAATGGATTTCCCGGGTGAAAAGCGTCGAAGCAAGACTGAGGGAGTTAAAGTTACTCGTTTCCACGCCACGCCTGTAAGTACCTGCCAATACGATAGCTTATTAGCGCTAACCTGAGCTCAATTTCTTTTCTGGTGTTTGACGGATAAAAAGTCACAATTACGAGACAGAATGCTGTAAGAAGAGGCTTTCAATCGCAAGGCGATTTCTAAATCAACCCACCCCGCGGAATCTGGGAAAGTCATCCAGCTAACTGTGTTGCCTTGTTGAAATCAAGATGATGGTACTGGGGGGAAACTGAACGCCACTGGACGGACGCTGGGCGGTACTAGAGGAACCCTGGCCAGTACGGGACGCACCATGGACGATACTGGGGGGACCCTGGACAGCACTGGATGCACCGTGGACGGTACTGGATGGACACTCATTGTAACCCAATGGACACGGCCATTGATCTTGACCTGACAGAAGCAAAGCACTATATTCAAAGTTGCATGACCACCCATTAAAATGATGATTCAAGATTCGAGATTCATTTGTTTGACAAAGAAATAACATTTTGGTGTGTTCATAGTTAATCTGTTGATAGGTAATGAAAAGGACCTATTTAATCAAAGTAACAAGAAATAAAATCAGTTTGCATTACAATGGTTTGTCAGGTGGACCCCAATAAAGAAATATATTCCGCTATCATTGGTGCCACGTATAAAATAATTCTATCTGATTCATAGAGTGCATCGTATTAGTTCGGTTTAAGAAAATGTAATCAAAAATGATGAGCAAAGATATGTGCACAACAATAGGTATCAGTCTATCACAGACCCAACTTGATTATTACAAATGTAACAAATTGCAATTGTACAAAACTCAAAGTACTGATTCAGAAAGTAATTATAATACATCTGGAAAAACCATCATATGAATGTGTGTGAATTTTATCGGTGACACATGGTGGCATTTCTTTAAGAAAATTTGGCAAATAATCTCTAATTGAATTTTTGGAGCTGTTTCTTCTTGAAATAGCTGTACGATTTAAATCTGTTTCGGGTATTATAGACATGTGCAGGGCGTCTAGTGGCAATCATGCCTGAAAAATATTGTTGTAATTTATTTTGAATATATCTAAAATAAAGTTTCAAATCTCGAACACGCAGAATATCTTCAATTTTTAAAGTATGCAGGTCGTTGTATAGGGGTTCCGTGTGTGCACGGAATTTGGCAGAACCGAAGTAGAATGAATTAGAACAAGCATTTTTAAACGGAACATATTGAGATCTGTCTTGCAAATAACTTTCAGACCAGTCCGGTTCAAAACCAGTAACCCAGTATGATCTAAGTTTATGAAGTCAAATGTTATGGTCTAGCTTATCGAAAGCTTTAGATAAATCACAACAAACAGCTACAGGTGATTCCCTTTTATTAATCATTCTGTAAATTCAAACATGCCAGGTGGCGGTAACACGCTGACGATTGTTGGATCTGCTCGTCGCATAAGACTGTTTTTGGTGTGAAAGTTGTGTCCAAGTGACATTTCGAATGCACTAATATTTTGTCGAAAGGACAGGGAATACAGAATATCTCAACTTGTTTGTGAGCTGTGCTTGGTGAGTGAAAAATATTGCTTTTTTCCCCCGGAGTCAGACATTGTGGTACATTGCCGCCATAGGCACGGTGTAAGTGACAATGACAAGTCAGCAAACTGAATCGGAATCGGTTCCACAAGGATGAGAACTTATGAGTGAAAAAAAACGAGAGTAACAAAGATCTCACAATGCAAGTAATTCCAATGAATAAACAGAATTCTCCAGTGAATAAACAGAATTCTTCAGAATTTATTCAGAAACTTGCCCACACGCCAGGGCGTTTCACAACATTTCAGTTCACAGACAACCCCTGTTATCGCCAAATCACTGAGCCAACCCCGTATTCTTGGTTTCAGCGTGACGTCACTGGTGTACACATCTGGAGAACCTATCTGGGTGAAAACATCCTATGCTCTCCATTCACTTAGATGTTAAGCTTTGCATTTTTAAATCTCCAATATGGAAACAATTGTGGTCTTGATGATTCCAAATTTTGGACAAATGAAAAAAAGAACGTCCAATGTATGAAACTATGTAATTTTGAGTATATTATATCCCCCCAAAAAAATGTATTTGAGCAGTTTTTTTCTGACATGGTAATATAAGAATATACAGGTTGCCAGAGTGTGCTTTCACCTAGCTTTGTGTGGCTGCAGATCTGTTGTTCACACCTTTTCATTGGCTGAGCAGTTTAAGTGCCAGGATGGTGAATCCAAGAATATCCACAACGGACACAGAGAAGTCTAGTCAAATGATACTAAACCCTGACGCACCCCTTTTTGAGTGTGGCCCCTCAAAGACGTTAAATAATGACGATCTTCATGTGAAAGAAATAGCAGATATTTTAGATATGTCGCTCAGCGACGATACGAGTACAGACGACACAATTATAGAGAACAAACAGGTTAATTACTCTGCAAACCTCGAACAAAGACCAGCCTTGAGACGAAGTGTGCGCTCTTAATCGTGTGATAATCATAAAAAAGAAACAATTGCCACAGAAAATCAGACTGAAAAACAGCGAGACAAACAAGAAGAAAAGAAACCACAAAAAGGCAATTGCAGAGAAAGAAAAAGAAACACAAACTAAGAAGAAACAAGTAGCCACTGATAACAAAAAAACTACAACACAAAATACTATATTCGACACAGCATAGAAAATAAAGAAACGTCTGAGCCAATTCGTCTGTGTGTGAAAGGATGTATATATGGTGGCAAACGTGAAACAGAAATGATACAGTGTGCCGCTTGCATAGTATATCACCATTATGATTGTATCCAAGAAAAGAAACCAGATATTTGTGGAACATGGTGCTGTGATACATGCAGAAAGACACCTACAAAAGTACAAGACATCTTAAATGAAATACGGTCGTTGAAACATACCAATACAAATTTACACAGCCTTCTATTGGAAGAGACGCAGTGGACGATATCGTCAGAAGTCACAAAGAGTTAGAGGACGAAAATAAAACACTTAGGAAAGAAAATGAGAAACTATGCAATAAAATATATTGGCCAAAAGCATATTAGTTGAAGTGGAGAAAAAGAACACGGCCTTGCACAAGGAGATCGAAAGAGTGACCTCTGAAAGTACTGTAACCACGGCTGAAATTGGAGAAGCAACCAAAAGATATCGAAACAGCGCTTGGTACACAAAAGAAAAAGCACCAAGATAAAATCACGGAATTGGCTGAAGAATTCCAAATAGAAATAAGTTTAAATAATAGTGTCAGAAGCGCTCTTCATGAAGAGGTGGCAAAGCAATTTGAACTAATCGAGAAGCAGAGAAACGAGATAACAATACTTACAGACAGGCTGCTGACAATGAAAGAGGATGTTATCACAGCTAAGGAGCCAATCATAAGCTGGCAACTGCATGCCCAAGGAATGGATAAGGGAGAAACCCCCTCCCCGTGGACAAAAGTACACGGCACGTATAAGATAAATAATGCTAAAGAACCATGACAGGGCCCATCACATGCGCCTAATGGTGGGAATCCGCTGCAAAGAAGTAACACAGCCCAAAACGAAAACCAAGATGAAAAGGCACAGATCGAAAACATTGCTAAAAACAAGCTGTTGATATTAGCTAGCTCACAGCTCCAATATCTGCGGCCAGATAAACTGATCTGGGATTACTACGTGACAAAGCAAACAGTATATACACAAAAACTGCAAGGACATGTTTGATGTTACCATTCTACATTTGATTACAAACGATGTAAAAAAAAAATGAACCCCCAACAAATTGCCGATGGTACTGAAAATCTCTGTGACTTGATACAGACTAAAGGGATTTCAGAACGAGTCATCATTTCGTTAGCTCCGCCCAGAACTGACAAGAAAGACTGACATCTGAAGGCAAAAGCTGCTAATTCTCTCGTTAGCTTGCAAATTGAGGGTCGAAAAAACACCGTCATGTGCGACCACTACAACAATTTCCTCAGTGCTGATGGTCAACGGAGAAATGATCTCTTCAGAGGCGCTGTTCACGTGAACGAGGATGGGGCAAGCTTGGTTTCAGCGAATTGGAAGTACACAGTAAACCCAGATTTGCGCCCCAAAGACAAAACCGCAAAAAGGGACGTAAATAGTGCGGACAAAACAGTGATAACAGAATATGACTGGAAAACCTAATATTGCATAAGATACCATATTTTTGAATCTCAAACTCTGTAATGGAAAACACAAGTAAAATAATGTCTTGGAATATCCATGGCCATAAACACAAAGTTTGTGGCCAGTCGCTATCGAAACCATTCTGCAAATACACCCACAGCTGAGTGTAATTGCACGATGACTATATACGTACTTCAGGAAGATTAGATGATAAATACAAAATTCTTCCTCTCATGCAGGGTGAAACTTTCGGGACTTTTAGGTTCACTGTAATGTAATGGGCTTTGCTGACGCACCTTTACACCTGACCTCCAATGGCAGGGGTTGGTAGGTGTCACAAATATGCACCATGGGAATGACAGGCTGTTTGTCAAGAAATTAAACCAACCCAGATCACCCCTATTTTCATGCGATTTCGATCATGCTGGACTCAACTTTTCGGTATTAGAACACTGCATATTTTTGTAATTTACTTGTGACTTCTAAAGGTCAAAGTTCGATGTCGTTTCTTTTTCAAAAATTTCTTCTAGCCACAACCTGATCAATTTTAGTCCGATTTTGATCGTGCTTGGCTCAAATTGTAGATATTGTAACACTGCATTTTTTGTAATTTACAAGTGACCACTAAAGTTGAAACGTCAAGGTTATCTGGCACTTTGAATTTTTCATCCTGCCATAACTTGCTTAATTTTTATCTGATTTGGTTCACGTTGGTCTTATAAAACGACACCGGAATCCACTCCATTTATGTTATTTACAGGTGACACATAAACATCAAAGGTCAAGGTCATTTGGACCTTTGAAATTTTCATCCAGACATAGCTCGGCCAATTTCCATCTAATTCTAATCATTTTGGACTCAAATTTTAGGTATTGCAACACTGCAAATATTTGTAATGAATATGTAACCTCTAAAGGTCAAAGGTCAAAGTCATTTGGACCTTTGGAAGTTTCATCTAGCCATAACTTGGTCAACTTTCATCCAATTTCCGTTATGTCGTGTTCAAATTGTAGATATTGCAACACTGCAGATTTTTGTAATTTACATTTGACCTCTAAAAGTAAAAGGTCAAGGTTATTTGAACTTTAAAATTTTCATCCAGCTATAAGCTCAATGGAATGCGAAGTACCAAAGGACAAAGTTGTAGCATTTAATATATACAACTTTTAGAGGCACAAAAACAGATTTGCTTCGAAGCAAATCTTTTCTAGTTTCACTTGCTTTAACAGAGTAAGTTGATGTCATGACGATATGCTAAACGTTTTTCGCTTATTTGCTAGTGGTACAAAGCCATGAAAACGCAAGATGGAATAGCACTTTAACATAGGTGGAACAGCAGCCATGTCCGAAATAGTGAAATGAAAATTCCAATCAAATGCCCGAAATGTAAATTCTGTGAAGATTGTATGCGGTAAAATCAGTGTATTTGCTGAAATAGGGTATGCTCGCCACGATGATATCAAGTCGGCGCCTAGGTTTTTAATTTCGTGTTTTAAAACAAACAAACAAACAAACAAAATAATAGATAAATAAATAAATAAATAAATAAACAAATAAATAAATAAGCAATCAAGCAGGCAAGCACGCAAATAGATAGCTGGATAGATAGACAGACAGGTAGATAGAGAGATAGATGTATAGATAGGAAGATAGATTGATAAATAGACAAACAGACAGACAGGCGGATAGATAGATAGATAGATAGATAGATAGACAGACAGACAGATAGATAGATAGATAGATAGATAGATAGATAGATAGATAGATAGATAACGAGATAGAGACAGAGACAGAGAGGAAGGTAAGCAGGCAGACAGACTGACGAACAGACAGATAGATACATAGATAAATAGATAGATAGATAGATAGATAGATAGATAGATAGACAGAGAGACAGACAGACGGATAGATAGATAGATAGAT
This sequence comes from Hermodice carunculata, assembly GCA_964020975.1. NCBI lineage: Eukaryota > Metazoa > Annelida > Polychaeta > Eunicida > Amphinomidae > Hermodice > Hermodice carunculata. The sequence continues at coordinate 99,732,117 of OZ026617.1, forward strand.
AGATAGATAGATAGATAGATAGATAGATAGATAGACAGAGACAGACAGATAGATAAATAGCTAGAGAGAGAGACAGAGACAGAGAGGCAGGCAGACAGACAAACGAACAAACAGACAGACAGATTGATAGATAGATAGATAGATAGATAGATAAACAGACAGACAGACAGACAGACAGACAGACAGACAGACAGACAGATAGATAGATAGATAGATAGATAGATAGATAGATAGATAGATAGATAGATAGATAGATAGATAGATAGATAGATTTAAAATGAATGAATAATACACAAAGAAACAAATAAATATGCGAATTGATAAAGAAAGAGAAAGAAAGAAGAATCAGATAACATATTACGACATCGCATGCTTGATGGTTACTTGACGTGGTGAAAACGTTGAATATAGTCCGGGAGATGAGACACCTTTATTTATGTTTTCGAGTGCATTTTGTTCGAACATGTTTTCTAAGGCAGAAATACCTGGAGAAATCAAATCTGGCAGTCTTACAAGCTGAAAGTGGTCCATTTTCTTTCCATGCAGCTGTTTTGGAGGGAATCTCGCCTTCCAAAATTGGCACAAAATTAAGGTGTAGGGGAAATTTAAACGGCCATATCTTCGTCCATATTGCTTACATCAGAGTGAGTTACCCCTCAAAATGTTTGTATTTGGCCTCTCTATCCAATAAAGCAAACCAAATTTGAATATGTTAATTAATGACGTCAACAGAGGTTATAAGGTCACCAAAGCGGGTCAGAGGCTATACCTCCTGGAGGCTCCAGAAAAAACACCACAAACTAGAAGAAACAAGACCAAAATGATTTATTTGACTTTTATTCAGTAGAAAAGATGATACTTCAGACATCTGACTATAGTAAATCTTTGTAAAAGACAATCTGCATTGTTAAAAACAAACTGATTCAAGTTTTTCGTTCCTACATCAAATATTGACATCTTCTGCCCTTGTGCATTACCTTTCAAAGATAAATGTATGCGGAACATATTTCAAAATATTGCTCAATTCATTTGATTATATTTATGTATGTGGGGGTAATTTATGTATCAATCAGTGATTAGGCCTAACAAGCAACAGTAAGTGAAATTTATTTTAAACTGAACTTCTCATAGTGAAAGTGGGTAATCCCCACTTCAAGTACTCTGCATGGTAACGACTGACAGTGGGGAATCCCTGCTTCAAGTACATCATGTACATTGCATTGTGAAACTGAAAGTGGGGAATTCCTGTCTCAAGCACATTGCATTGTTCTGAAAGAGGCAAAACCCCATCTCTGTTCTGTTCTGTTGTGTATAAATACTGGGCAGATCTTTTCGTGGAGTAATAGTTCCCAGGGGTGTAGGACAATTAGTCCAAGTATCATGTTGCAGGCAGTCTGCTTTTGAAAGTGTCTATTGTCTCTGCAGAAATTTGGTGATTGGTGAGATTGTTCCAGTCAATGACCATTGTTGGAAAGAACAAGTTTCTGTGTTTTTCGGCTTGTGATGTACATATTTAGTTTTTCATTAAGTATAAGTCAGAGATATTGGTTGTGTGTTACTTGTCGAAGATGATGTTGGTATAAATGGTAAGAGTGGTGTTTAGGTTATTTGGTCCTATTGATTTGCATGATATAACAAAATTTTGTTGATGTTGAACTTCATGCCCCACGTATTTGACCAGTGCTTGAGTGCAATTAGGTCTTGTATTGTCTTTCTGTCCGGATTTGATGTACCAGAAGTGTTTGCTGTTTTTCTGAACAAAACTAGTTTCGATAATTTAATGAGATATTTAGAATAAGATTTTTGTATCTTTGTCTGGGTGTGTCCTTTATGTTTCTTGTAGATTTCAATATTGAAATGTTTATGGGATGACTGCATGTGGTTATATGGTTTCTGCTAACGTTTTATCAGTTTTTTATCTTTAACTGCCGCCTCCGTTTGTATTCTGGTCTTTGCAGTGTATGTTGTAATTTGGTGGGAAAATTTCACTGTCCTTGTTAGAATTGTCTAGCCACATTTATGTTCCTAAAATAAGGTCTGGTTAAATGTAGTTTGTAATTAGGGCTTAATCTGTTTATTATTTTTTGTTTTTGTTTTTGACACTTTAGCAGTTGACTAGTAAAGTCCCAGTTGTTTGCTTTAGGTAGGCAGTAGGCCGAAGAGGATGGTAAGCAAAAGGACAGTGCATTTTCTCCACTCTGTTGTTGGAAAAACATTTAATCTTGGCCTAAGTTAGGCCAGTAGAAAAGCCAGTCAGTTTACTGCTTGCTTCTGGTGAGCAGGAAAGTGATCAGCCTTTATTTTATTTCGTGAATGTGCTGTTTGTATCATCCTTAGTCTTTCTTATATGCACTTGTGTTTTGTACAGATGCAGTGATATTTTATGCACTTTTGCTTTGTATCTAGATGCAGTCATATTTTATGCACTTGTGTTTTGTATAGATGCAGTGAAAGCTACATGATAGTTGATAAGTCTGCATTACTCCATGTCAGTTGTGACAATGTCAGATAAGCCATCAACAAGTACCGGTGTCAGAGAATACTTGCCCCCCCCCCCCCAACCGATGGTCCCCCAGGGGCCCATTCATTTGCCGAACGTTTGGGCCTCTCTGCAAACATTTGGCGCCCCCCCCCAAAAAAAAATACCTTGTAGGAATTATCTCACAATCCCTCCAAGTTGTGTTTTTTTATTTGTGCAACACATATTTTAGCACATATCTACCCCACATGTATAGATTCGGGTGTCTCCATTTCCCCCTGATTCCTGGTTATCTGCATTGCTGGAGAGACATACGTGGCATATCTGGCTCTTGATATGAATGAAAAATATACAATAAAACACCAGATTTTTTTTTTGTAAAGAAAGCTCTTTCATACTGGGAGGGCCTAAATATTCTGGAATGGACTCAGGGATGTGGGTTTACAGCTGATTTACTCAGTGTGTAAGCGTCTTAAAGTGGATATAAATGGGAGGGGCCCTTTGGTTCCAGAATATTTGGGCCCCCTATTTGTCTGTGTCTTAAAGTGGATGTGAATGGGCAGGGGGCCCTTTGATTCCAGAATATTTGGGCCCCCTGTTTTTAAGTAAATGCATTGCAGTGGATATATATTGGAAGGGGCCCTTTGGTTCCAGAATATATGGGCCCCCCATTTGTATGTGTCTTGAAGTGGATATAAATGGGGAGGAGGCCCTTTGGTTCCAAAATATTTGGGCCCCCTTTTTGTAAGTAAATGCCTTGCAGTGGATATAAATGGGGAGGGAGGGGCCTTTGGTTCCAGAATATTTGGGCCCCCTATTTTAAGTAAATGCCTTGCAGTGGATATATATGGGGAGGGGGGCCCTTTGGTTCCAGAATATTTGGGCCTCCCATTTGCATGCGTCTTGAAGTGGATACAAATGGGGAGGGGGCCCTTTGGTTCGAGAATGTTTGGGCCCACTGTTTGTAAGTAAATGCCTTACAGTGGATATAAATGGGGGAGGGGGTCCCTTTGGTTCCAGGATATTTGAGCCCCCTGTTTGGAAAATACCTTGCAGTGAATATAAATGGGGAGGGGGCCCTTTGGTTCCAAACTATTTGGCCCCCTATTTGTAAGTAAATGCCTTACAGTGGATATAAATGGGGAGGGGGCCCTTTGGCTCCAGTATTTTTGGGCCCCCTATTTGTTTGCGTCATAGAGTGGATATAAATGGGGAGGGGAGACCCTTTGGTACGAATAGGGGGCCAAATATACTGAAACCAAAAGGTCCCCTCCCCATTTATATCCACTGCAAGGCATTTACTTACAAATAGGGGGCCCAAATATTCAAGATCCACTTAATGCATTTAGATACCAAAAGGGGGCCCAATAGTCTGGAATCAAAGAGCCTCTTCCTCATTTATATCCACCTTGAGGCACTTAGATACTGTTCAGGGGTCAAGTGGCCAAAACATTTGGGAAACAAAAGCCTCCCCCGCCCCTCTCTACATAACTGGAAATTAAAAGCCATTTATAGTCATTTTACAGAAGTATGTGTGCATGTAGTTTGGGTAGCTCAGCTATTCATAAAAATTACTTTTATACTCAGATCGCGAACATACTTGCACCAAGTTAAATTTCCCATTTTCTATTAGAAAGTAAACTTAGGATCGAGTCATCTGGTCATAATTCCGCATCAATTATAATGCCATTCACATGATTCAGGACTACATTTCAACATTTTGCGCAGAATCTATTCTCATGCTAAACTGACAAAACACTGTGACCAGCACCTTTTACCTTTAGTCTAGTGTAACATGACCAATTTGGCTATTTTGTACTGTTAACATCATCAATGTTACAACTGTAGTTAAGATGTCACATGAAATGCGACAAAAATCAAATATGAAAGGGGGCCCAAAAATTCGTTGACACGGGGTTGGCAAAGTAGAGTCGTCAGAGTATTACCAACATCTCTTTGCTAAGCTGGGAGAAAGCAAAGAGATCTCAGAAGGCAACAACGAAGCAAAAGTCTCTAACCTAAGGGAAGCCAGGTACGCAATCTTCAGAGAGAAGTATGCACCTAGAAAGGAGTCTGAACCACTAGCCAAAATTAAAGGAGCAGATGCTATCACTCTTCCCCCATCCAGGCGAGTTCTTTCACAAAAGCTGAACAGGACAAACTATGTGACTATGTTTTGGAGAAATGCACACCTCCAGGAACCAATATCTGATTCAATTGATCCTACTGAGTGTGGTTGGAAACTAACTGATGGCAATACCAGATGGTCTGGTTTGTTGGGGACCAAATGCTTTCTTGATATATCAAAGGGTGCCATATATTTCCATTATTTTGCAGCAAGTCTGACTATGTTTGGAAATGGCAACGAGTTATGCTAGAGATGTTGTCATTGTGAACTTATAGTCCCATTCACAAGTACCGAACTTCATCTGTTGAGTCCTCTCTATCATCCAAGTGGTCAGAAAAGACCACAAGCAATGTATCCGAGCTTTGCGTAATCCTGTAGTTCAGAAAGTTAGCCTAACAGCTGCGGACCACTTTACAATGTCAAGCAATGCACCAGAGTGGAAAACGTCAAAATTTGATGAAAAAGCAATGTAATTTGAGTCACTTTGTTTGAAACAATGCAGATTGTCTTCCAAAGATTTACTGCCGGCAGATGTGTGAAGCATTATCTTTTCTACTGAATAAAAGTCAAATAAATCATTTTGGTCTTGTTTCTTCTAGTCTGTGGTGTTTTTTCTGGAGCCTCCAGGAGGTATAGCCTCTGACCCGTTTTGGTGACCTTATGACCTCTGTTGACGTCACTAATTAACATATGCAAATTTGGTTTGCTTTATTGGATAGAGGGGCTAAATACAAACATTTTGAGGGGTAACTTATTCTGATGTAAGCAATATGGACGAAGATATGGCCGTTTAAATTTCCCCTACACCTTAATTTTGTGCCAATTTTGGAAGGCGAGATTTCCTCCAAAACAGCTGCATGGAAAGAAAATGGACCACTTTAAGCTTGTAAGACTGCCAGATTTGATTTCTCCAGGTATTTCTGCCTTAGAAAACATGTTCAAACAAAATGCACTGGAAAACATAAATAAAGGTGTCTCATCTCCTGGACTAATACCTATACATCGCCATTGAGCCCCCTCATAGTGGTGTGAAGGCATCAGCATTCAAAACATCTTGATGTCGTCAATGTTTTTTTCATAACATTTTTAACAATGTTAACAGAGTGACGTGATCTTATTCTTAAACGTCATTGGTCAGTGTATTCCAATGATATAAAATAAAGAATACATCTTCTACAAACTAGGCTGACCTGCTCTGGTCCCCACGGTTGCTAGGCAACGGAACTGTGCCCCCGCGATGATGAGGGCACTTGTACTAGTAATTTTACTTATCCATCCAGTAATAACACATTTCCTACCAAAACAATGAAATTTTCTAAATTTGGTTTGCATGTTGTATGTTTAAAAGTTTGTGAATGAGTTTTCATAACCTTTTTGCTGTGCCCAGGTGTTGCTTTTACAAAAGAAGCCCATTTGGTGTCGCTTTATACATCAATCAGTCCTTTTTTGGTTCATAATAAGCTCTGAAAAACTGTATACTGGGCATTGCGTAGTTTACTGACTGTTGTGGGTGCCTAAATTAGTTTAAAACAGATGCTTCATATTTGTTTCTTCATACAAGCGTTCAAGGCTATATTCTATTTATTTCTGAGTGGATTTTTCAGTAACCGGCCGTTTTATGGAAAAGGGATACATATCTTGGAACTTCACCGAGATCAACAAACCTGTTCACATTACGTTCTATTGTTTTGAAGAATGAGTTTCCATGCACCTGGAACTGCAACACTCCATTATGTGAAATAAAGTCAGTTTTTACCTCACATTTCGTACCAAGGTGTAATTTGTCAAAACAGGTATATTTTTGGCCAGCAAATTCTTTGCATGTTTTACTCCCTGAAAGCTTATGGGACCGTATGTTTTGTGACCGAATTTCATACTGTTTTTCGGCATATGGTAATTGTGTTTACCCCAACCCAGCATAACATGATACCAGAATCTTTTCTGTACCCTTACACATTGATATATCATCATAATTGAAGTTATATCTGCCTATAAATTTTAAGCTGTTTGGGGAGAGTATCAATTGTCCCTTGTTGCATAATCATCCATTAGCAAACCAGCACACTTTGCACATGTTCACGGAAATGTATCCGGTATACCCACAGATTATCATCCTCAGCATCATCATCATCATTATGACTAAATGGGTATTTTTATTTTTATTTTATTTGGCTTTTTATCCCACATGTACCTGAAAATACTCCTTCGGTCATTTTAGTACTTAATCTGAAGGCTGTGCTATGGCAGATTCTGTCATAAATTGATTGGAAATTAAACACTTATTTGATTTTTTTTTCTAAATTATAGTAGCTTTCTCTCTGACCACACTTTGATTATATTCCAAGTTTGGTTAATGTGGGGTTGGTAATTAAATTGTCCTAGTTCACTGACGGTCGGATCAATTTTTAATGAGAAGTAGTGGTGTTACTGTTAGTGGATTACTTGTTAATAATATATCTCCTACTATATTTGTGGACCAATTAGGGTATATCAGACTTCCAATCTGCAGTCATTTATCTTACTCAGATTGCTTTCAGCCAAGAGATTCTTTCAAGATTTTTCACGCACAACAAAGTTGTTTCCCATAATTCTCTGTAGCTGCTGGGACAAATGCTTTGTCATCTGCATATTCGCTTAATTTACATCCTTCAGCATCAAATGTCTCTGATGTTAATACCTCTGGGGAAGATTTTTGCGTGCATTTTTGCACCCAAAATAAAGATATATGGCACCAAAGGGCAGCCTTGGCGAACACAGGTGACGAGCGTGATGACCAGCTATTATTAATGATGTAGCCGTCCGAGTCTATGCAAAATATTTAACCAATTTTCCCATTGGACAAGTTAAACATGTGTTGACCTCACATCACTCCAGACAATCAACAGCTTCTATCTTTTTAAATATCCACAAGTGTAATAGCCCAGCGTTGTCTCCTTGTCTGTTTTCAGTTTACCATTTAACGACCTTTAAGAAAACCCTGTTTGGTGTTAATGGAGCAAGGCTGTAATCACTTTGTATGGCTTTTATCTGCAGGATTGGCTGCAAATGTACAGTCAACATTAAGAAGCCTCGGCTTCTGCCAATCTTTGAACTTTATCATATCTACCTTTTCAGGCAATAGTAACAGAATTTCCACACCATCCTACAACCTACGTGTACTTACCCCAATGAACATCGCCAATATTTCATGTTGTTCTGTCCAAATTATTCAACTTTCACAGTACAACTACTCCACTCCGTCATCTGTATTAGAGCCCCTGATGTCCATCCAAGATTATACATGTGGCAAGTATCAGACCAGCCAATATTCCCTTTGGTTGCGACGAATGGTCCATTCCCCTCGACATATGAATTTGTGATGTCTTCCATAAATACATTATAGATTCAAGATGTTCATATTTCAATTCTGTATTGGCAGTCAGTTGAAATAAGTTATTTGCTGAATCACATAAAATTATAAAGTGTCATTTAAGACCTCTCCTGTCGGTTAGTATTATTATGAACCATTTGGCCTTGCCTTGTATCATTCTGTCTTATAATAGTATCTATAACTTTATTGATTATTGCATTGAATACAAATCAAGCGTTGCCAATGTAGCTGATATACCCCTTAATACTCTTACTTTGTTGGCAAGCAAATATTCTCTAGTACCCATCTTTTATTCGTTTAAACTCTGTGCAGTCGGAACGTGTCACAAGTTATAGCGTGGAGATGCTTAGAGAACGTGGTGTATAATTATATTGGATCAGATGTGTGTACTTATGTTTGATGCTAGTAGTTTTACTTGTGTCATATTTCTGCTTGTCATCGTGAGTACGTCGCTTTGAGTTGGCTCATCGATATGGGTCCTTTTGGTATCGTGTCTGTAACTACTCATATACATTGATCTTTAATTTCAGACTACATTTGATATTTTTTCGGAGCTCTCGTTTACTTGTCGCTACTCACACAGTCAAATTAGAGTGACAGTTGACTATTATTCTACTTATTTATCAAATAAAAAGGCCTATATACTTACATGCCAGCATTGACCTGTCTATATCAGGTTCATTCACCGTATACCATCACATGAATAAGTCTTTGTATTGTGTGTGATTGCTGACTCATCATGCAGCGATTATCACGACATTAACTGCCCATGGGTCGTGCATTGATTAGAGTAACTGGTCGTGTTTAATGTAATGATAATTTTACATTGGACACTCTTTTGTCTTCCGAAGCAAAGGTGAGCACAACAGGAATCGAATGGCAATTTAATTTTCTCAGTATACAGATAGTTTTACAGAGTTACCTCCGACTACACACGTTAGCATAACCAGTGTGGCTGACATTGTTACATTAGTTTCTCCCAATAGGTAACCCAACTTCCATTCACCACGGCCCTTTTCTTCGCTCAAATATTGATTACAATTTGTTTCCAAACTTAAAATCGAGAGTACTATCATTTCTATAGTTTTAGAGATAATGATACAGCAGTATTTGAATACAGCGATTGAAAGAATTACACACAAACACCACACACACACACACACACACACACACACATACATACATACATACATACATACATACATATATATATATATATATATATATATATATATATATATATATATATATATATATATACATTGAAAGTTTTTGTGCTGTGTAGTTTGTGTAGTTTGTTCGCCTCAATTTTGATTAGCTAAAAAAAAAACAGTTTTCTTTGCAAGCAATATGCTCCCCAGCTTTCATGTTTCTTTGTTTCAAATATTTCCCATTTAATCTCAAATTAACAAAGGTCTTACATAATAATTGTAGGCTTAGCTTGGTGACAGATGATTAACGAGTGTAGAAAATTCATGGGAAAAATAAAAAAGTGGTAGAGGTGGCGAGTGAGGGCTGATCCTAGAGAACAGTGGGTTCAGTTGGTGGCAAGATGGTGCCAAGCTTGCTGCTCGCTGGGATGCTTTAGTTGCAAGGATTTGTAGACGCTGATATGGAGGTTTGAATGCCATGGAACAAATGGTTCAAGTGTACATAAATTTAATGCCTCTTCACATTGGAAGTATGCAGTCTCAGCATGGCACGCCAAGTCTGCCAGTAAAGCAGTCATGTCAGAGACTTTCTGGTTCAAGCAGTCAAACAGGTCAAACAGTTGTCAAACCATTAGCCTGAACAAATTTTCACATGTGTCTCATTTTGCCAATAAAAATTAGTCCTTCCATATTTCGTTACCGCGGAACAAAAGACACACGGGTAACAGCCTCCAACCTTTAACCTTTTTAACCACTTTACATTTTACTGTTGCCTCATCTTTAATGCGCCAGGAACAAAGGTTAACAACGTTGCACCCTTTGTTCCCCTTGTTACTCTTATTTCGCTGGTTCTTTTCGGACCCTTTACTATCTTTGTTCCACTTGTTACCCTGGTTCCCCTTGTCCTTTCTGACCTCTTGTTCCTCGTGTTGCTTTTGTTCTTCTTGTTCTCTTCAATCCCCTTGTTGCTCTCATTTGTGTCAGAATACCTCTATACCATGGCAGCATTGCGTTGCGTATTATAACACATACATCACCAAGAAACTCAGTGAAACTGAATTACTCTCCCCAGAAAAAACAGCCGGGTGATGCCTTCCTGAATTGCCGTTTATAGGTGTCCCCTCTATAGGCGACTTTGAGGAGTGCACCACTTCCATCTTCAGTTTTTGGGCAGCCATTGCCATTGGTACATTTTTAACACGGATCTTTGGACTCCCAAAACTACTTTGTTGGCATTTGTTCAGACGTCCTGTAGCTGAAATTCGTTTTTTGGACTTTTTGCCATGTGGATTTCATTAAGAATCAGAAATTTTGAGATGGGAAACAACTTTTCTAACTTGTTCAAGTGAGTGTTTCCTGCTCTTGCATCCAAGATGGCATCACTTCAAAATATCAAGAGAAATGCAGCAGGACATCCTATGGCCAAATGGTATGACCATCCAAGCTGTTGTTGCAGCATGAAAAAGATAAACTTAGTGTTCTCTAGAAACAACCTATGTCCTATCTGCCAGAAATGGGCCAAAGAGGCATGAAAGATCTATGATCATGTAGTCACTGAGAAATAGATGAGGAATGGGAGCTAAATTGATACTGACACTGGGGAAGCAACACCTGCTACCATATCCTTGGAAAGCAGCAGAAATTCCATTTTATAAATCAACGCAACCTAAGAAAACCAAGAAATCCAAGTCTTCTGAACCTTCGTCAAGCCAAGTTTTAGTCATCCACCATGAAGTCCAGTGACCAACCAGCCAAACTGGCCCATCCCATTTGGGAGCACAGTCTGCCTCTTGGTAGACAACCAGTCATGGTAGACAACCTACCAACACAGTTGGGTGGACCCTAGAACAGGAAGGATGTACCATTACCTACCAGTACAAGTGTCCACCATGAGAATCAGTACACCTTCCCAATTTGCAGCAACTGCCCCTTTAAGATAGTCCAGCATCCTGTGAAGTGACAGAGAGGGTAACTTCTTGTTACCACTCAAGAAAAAGTTGATGAAGAGCTTTGCCAGTCACCTCCACCAAAGCGCCACAAGAAGAACAGGCCCCATGGGTCCAGATCCAGACCATCCTCTTCTAACTCAAGATAGCATCACAGATCTCCGTACAGAGATTCCCCAGCCAGGAAAGTGTCACCTTTGCAGTCTCGAAAATCAGTATTTGACAGAGTAGTGTGCTCGTCCTCCAGCAGGCAGGAAACATCCCCAGAGAGGCCACCTTTGAGTGGAGAAACCAAGTCCCATTCCCATTGAAGGTGTCGTAGATCTCACATATGATCTCTGCAGAAAGCCTACCATCTACCACACTCTTTAAGGCATGCCCCCCCCCCCCCACCTTCCTCAGGTAGACACCCGTCTATACTCAGAAGACCAAGCCATCCAGTACAGTCAGTGCTCTGCATGATACACCACCGCCTGAGGAAACTACACAAGACCTGCCAGTCGAGCTGTTGACTCACCTGGATCTAGGCACACACACCTTGCCCATCTACAGGAGTCAGACCACCAACTGATGAATAGCACAGCAGGTGCTCCTACCAACCCAGATTTACCACTAAGATAAGGTTTGTCTACAGACAGTCCTGAGTCAAGAGACTCCTCTCCATTGGATTGCGCTCAGTGCTCTCCGTGTCACAGCAAACCAGAGAGTGATGATGATGAAGAAGAAGATCAGACTCAATTCAACAGGCTGTGATTAGTGGCTTCCTAACCATGGCCATTTAAGCAGCTTCTCATCTCACTGTCTTAGATATCATCACCACAGACTACAGCAAAATGGACTGATAATAAATCGACAGATTTGGAGGAAGAATGGAAATGCTCTCCAAATTCAATGTTGCTGTTAAATAAGCTAAACTCACTCAATACATATTTGTAGCTCACTGAAAGACTTCAGCAGGAGACTTACCAGTCATCACTACTGTTGGCCATGTCTGTTAGACCATCATCAAAAAAGTATTCCAGCAAGCCATCTATCTTGATGTTTACTTCAGAACAGCAGAAATCTTGGATTGGTTCAGTCAAGGCAAGGATTCCAATCAGTGGTTTCCAACCAGCATAGGCCATTGAAAGTTCCACACCTAATGACACCTGGCAAGTGCATGCCTATGTGCAAGGCAGTCAATCACCCAAAAAGCTGGCTTTCAACTTGACCATCAAAGAAGACACTGCTATTAGCATGGGGAGGGAAGCTTGAGCACTCATTTTGCTTACCTCCAACTCTGATGCAATTGCTGCTGCACAGAGATGCACATTGTGCAAGATCTTAAAATTAGACAACTTAAATTATAACTCAATTTAAGAGCTCCAGAAGATAGAAGCCTTGTGGGCAGTCAATACTCCTCACATTATGACAGAATGGACTGATTATAAATTGACAGATTTGGTGGAAGAATGGAACCACCATCTTGCAAAGATGCCAACACATTACTGCTCTGCAAGCTGGGTTTGACGCATGATGTAACCTTCAGCAATCACATCAAAGTGCAGTTCTACGCAGCTCTTGTCAGTGACCAATACTAGTTCCTGCCAGATGAATCTCTACAAGAGCTAATCTTCCTGCATTATGAGGACCAGGAGGAGAAGCATGACCACTTTGCTGTAAAGGACGCCTGAAAGCACAAGACATCCAAGCCTTCAAAGCCTTCTGTGCCTCACACCCAGCATGATAGAGAGCAGAAGCACAAGACCCCTTACCAATGAGGTAAGAAGCAAACAAAACAGTCCCAGAACCACCCTTTATGTAAGGACAGAACCAAGAAGCAGGCCTAGGAGACAGTACCAGTCATCAGAACACCAATCAGCAATACCACCACACTCAGTACCAATGGGGTCCCATGCATCCATCCAACATGGTGGGAATGAAGCTACTACACTAGCCCACTGCTGGAACAAGTAAATGTTCGACTCTTGGGTTTTCAATGTGGTGAGTCAAGAATACTCCGTACAATTTGACCCGAACCACTGCCCTTGTCACCAGAGCCAGTGGATTAGTCAGACCACTGTCCAGCATCCAAGCAAGGCCTACTGCAAGTGGAACAAGAACTTCTTGCGAAGAAGGCCATAGAACCAGTGGAGAAACAGTCTTCACATGAATTTTACAGCCTCTTGTTTTCAGTGCCCAAAAAGGACAATGGATACAGTCTTCTCATCAAAATGAATCCATTGAATGCATTTCTCCTGAAAGACAAGTTCAAGATAGAAACTGAAGCACACATCTCAGCAGCCCTTCAAGTCAAGGATTGGACCACCTCAGTGGAACTAAAGGATGAGGATTTCCATCTTTAAATATCATTGTCATCGAGGAAGTATCTATGTTTTGTGACGGAAGTTTTGAGCCCTACCATTCGGCTTGTCTCAAGCTCTCAGAGTCATCATCCTCATAATGAGCACCATGACAGGATATGCACACCACCATGGAGTAGCTCTGTTCTTCTATGTGGACAATTGGCTGACACAATTTTTGATGCAGAGTCAACTGTACCACGACATGTCGTTAGTACTTCTGATCTGCATGGATTTAGTGAACTACCCAAATCCCAACCACAATCCATCCCAAGAGTTCACCTTCCTTTGGATTGACTTTTCTACAATCCTATTCTGTCATCCAACTGGTTCCAGTACCTCGATCTTGATTATAAGGTTGTTCCTCAAAAACAGGGCTCTACCAGCTTCAATGTGGCTAAGCCTGCTTGGGTCAATGAAAATCAATGGGAACTAAAGTGCTGTTGAGGATTGCACGTCACCATCAACTACAGTTAAGTTTCCGCAACAAGTGGTCCAGCTCACGCCTTCCTTTGGACTACCTGGTCCCAGTCTAGAAGGCTGACAAACTAAAACTCGGGTGGTGGCTGGATACCAAGAAGAACCTAACAGGGCAGTCTTTGGTACCCATCTGGAAACACATGGCGATCTTTACAGATGCATTGGAGTTCAGATGGGGAGCCCATATTGACACACAGACAGTATCTAGTACCTGACCATCCCAGTGTTGGGACTACAGCATCAATTGGCTGGAGATGGAAGCCATCTGTCTTGGCTTGCAAAGATGGCTCCCCCTCTTAAGAGACCAGCATGCACCAATTCCATCTGACAACTGAACATCAGTGACTTATCTTAACAAACAAGGGCTGAGTGGTCAATTCATCCGGAGATAGCATCAGCCCTGTGGACGAGATGGGGAGGCCTCACATAGACCTGTTTGCCACCTCAGATGATAACAAGCTTCCAGTCTTTGTGTCTCCTTATCCAGATCATCAAGTCTGTGTGAAGGATGCAAACGGTGGATCCCCTAACACTGCTCCTGGAACTTCCACTGGCTCTATCACTGTTGGACACCCTACTGAGACAGCTAAGAACCAATATGTTTCACACTGTTCCACAGCTGTCAAATCTACACTGAACATGTCACAGCTTCCAGATTCTCAGTGAAGGTGGCAGTGTAAATCACTAGAGACAAACTTTGCTCCACTTCTCTGAAGCTGTACGATGCCTACTGGCAATGTTTTGAGGAGTAGTGCAACCATCAACAAATATACCCATGGAAGTGTTCAATTGCAGTGGTAGCAGATTTTGTGATGTCACTCTGCGAATCATGTCCTTTAACAGTCTGCAGCATCAAAGGGTACAGATCAGAGATTTGCATCTGCCCTTGGCCTATTTGGAGTGGGTGGAAGTCAGTAGAAACCAACATACTGATTAACAGTTTTTACATCGAAAGACCAATCAAGCACAATATATACCCTCAATGGTCGTTGCCAATAGCACTATCAGGACTTATGAGGTATCTCCTTTGAAGACCTGGGCAAAGCGTCATTTGCTGACCTCATCCGAATACAGTATGTCTGTTGGCTATGGCTTCAGGGGCCCATCAGGCTGAAATCCATGCCTTTGATTTCACCCATCTAGCATGGAATGTGTGGAAAACTGAAGTAACTCTTCATTCTCACCCAGATCATGTGCCCAAGAGTTATGACCCCAGGCTTTCCTGCATCCAACTTCATGAGTTGAACCTTGAAGGTGTTCGATCACTTTGTTGGTAGGTCCAATACTGATGTAAAATTGTGTCCCATTCAGTCCCTCAAGTTCAAGGCCAGTCCCTTCCCCAAGGGTGTTCAAATGCAGTGAGCTGAGGAAGAGGCCTAATGTAATGACAGCAGTCCACTATGGTGAGTATTGTTTTCATTATTTTGCCTATAAGCTACGTCTCAGACATTTTAAATTAGGTACATTGGGCCACATTAGGTAACTATACTTTGGCAGTTAGGTAGTTTTTAACTTTGTATCTTCATGTTTGCTGCCTTGGGGTCTATGGGCTCTTGGTCATGTAACCCACCACCTATCAGGACGTACACAGGCTATGGTGGTATAGAGGTTGTATTCTGACACAAATTAAATGAATTTCTAGCAATTCCATTATTTGTTAAATAATGTTTACCTCTTTACCACTCACCCCAACTCCCTGCTTTTCCAGACTCCTTTCGGGCAATCAAAACAGAAAACTGAAGATGTGGTACGCATGCGCACAACTCAAAGGCACAGTAAGAGGGCCTACCTATAGACGTCAATACAGTAAGGCATCACCAGGTTGTTTTTTTCTGGGGGCAAAAGTCAGTTTCATTGAGTTTCTAGTTGGTGTATGCATTATAATACACACTATAACGCTATAGTGGTATATGAGTAAGTATTAATTAACATATAATGGAAGAAGGAGAGCAAGGAGGAGAAGAAGAAGAAAAAGAAGAAGAAGAAGAAGAAGAAGAAGAAGAAGAAGAAGAAGAAGAAGAAGAAGTAGAAGAAGGAGAACGAGAGGGAAAGAGGAAGACGAAGATGAAGACGAAGAAAATGGAAAGAAGAAGAAGAGGAAAGTGAAGAAGAGGAAGGATAAGGAGAAGTAGAAGAAGAAGGAGAACGAGAGGGAAAGAAAAAGAGAAAGACGAAGATGAAGACAAAGAAAATGGAAAGAAGAAGAAGAGGAAGGAGAAGAAGAGGAAGGAGAAGGAGAAGAAGAAGAAGTAGAAGAAGAAGAACGAGAGGGAAAGAAGAAGAGGAAGACGAAGATGAAGACGAAAAAAATGGGAAGAAGAAGAAGAGGAAGGAGAAGAAGGAGAACGAGAGGGAAAGAAGAAGAGAAAGACGAAGATGAAGACGAAGAAAATGGAAAGAAGAAGAAGAGGAAGGAGAAGAAGAAGAAGAAGAAGAAGAAGAAGAAGAAGAAGAAGAAGAAGAAGAAGAAGAAGAAGAAGAAGAAGAAGAAGAAGAAGAAGAAGAAGAAGAAGAAGAAGACGCGCTCAGGGCCTCGAGGATTTATATCACAAAGTAAATTTTCGTTCACATGAATGCAACAGATGCGACAGAATTCTTTACTTTGACACATGTGACTGCGGAACAGATAAAGTTCACTGTATTCTCCACTGGACCGTAACAAGTATCGCGGAACTTGAGTTGTCTAGGAAGAAATACGTACAGAATGGCCAGAAAAATAGTCAAACATTCAAAGCCAGGTAAGTGAACGTGCTGTATGCCCGTCTCTCTCTCTCTCTCTCTCTCTCTCTCTCTCTCTCTCTCTCTCTCTGTCTGTCTGTCTGTCTGTCTGTCTGTATGTATGTATGTATGCATGCATGTATGTATGTATGTATGTGTGTGACCGGGAATTGAGATATATGCTTGCATTTGTGTGTTTTTCACTACGGTGCATATTTCTACTTTTTTCATAAGATTTCAACTATATCGTCCATAGTGATGTTTTTTGAGTTATTCCCTCGGGATGTGTTGTGTTTTAATACTGCCTAGAATGTCCTTCACTCCATATCCCTAGCAGGAAATAATTCACTGTGAGAAAAACATATCTATAAATCAGTTTAGGAAAATCAACCTATCTCCTTTTATCACGAGAGATGTCGTTATTGTCTCCATAATCATCAATATCGTCATACCTCGTAAAAATCTGCCATGCTCAAGCAAGTCAACTAACTGACAGGCAGTCCATAACTTGTTTGCTGAAAAGCGTTTAAACATCTACTTGCTTAGCTACTGTCTATGAATAGTAAGTACCCCTTTGTGCTGTAAATGTACCTTTCACATGTACAAATGTTCACGATTTTTGTACTTCGACATTTAAAGCCAAATTTTAATATCACTATATTGGACATAATCATTATTAAATCTTTTATAAAATAAGATTTCATTATGAGCTTATTTTCACGATTTGGTGCCATCTTCGACATATTTGAAAAGTGGAATGCAACGAAATTATTTAGTGTATATACATTATTCCCCGGGTGAAATGACATTAATTTGTTAACTCATACAGTTTCCTCGCACCACTTTATTTATGTCCAAATTGGCTGGTATATATGCAGGCAATCTTAAAATAATGCCCACAATTCAATGTCTGTGGAAAAACTTTGTTGCCTGTGGAGCTGGTTTGCCTGTATACAAAGAAGGTAGTACGCACAATAACTTAGCTTCATGTGGTGTGTCTCGCTGGCTGGTTCCATCAGGGCTCGCAAATACTTAAGACGACACTTTCTTGTGAGGGATGAAGCTTTTGGATCAGTCATCATAAAAGTGCGCTCGTTTGCAACATAAATACAGACAACTCTGCTGGAAATTTTCCATGCTGTCTCCGGGGCTATGCCAGTGTCGCCCTGGGTCTCTTTCATTCCTTTCCATTATTACACTTAATGCCTTGGGTTTGGTGGAATATAAAGGTTTTTGGCTGCTTTGATACGTGGAAGAGATTCATTATGAGTTGTTGTGTCGCCACTGCTGAGCCCAGTAATTACCTTAATGAGTAGATATGGGTGGCGGCAGAACCACCGTCTGGCTCTGTCGCCATCTGTCGCCATATTGAAACATTTAACATGGGCCTGCCGCCGTAAAGGACAAATTTCAAACCATATGTGTATATAAAACAAAAATACAAATGGCTGAAGGGGATATGAAGCTATCAAATATATGTGTATGCTGGCTTTGTTCATTGTTCACCGGCTCATGTGACATCTCGCAACCTCGAACATTCAATTCAACATATTCAGCTTCCAGATAAGTAATTTTTGAGTTGTGTTTTCTAGTTCCGTTGACCATAGGTCGCAGGGCTTATGCGATCATTCCCGTCTGTCCGTACGTCACGCCGTCCGTCTGCCCGTCCATCCATCCATCCATCCATCAACTTTTGCTTTGTAACGCCATACAGTCAATATTTTATATATTAGCCCCCTATAACTTTCACGACTTATCCAGGGTATATAAATCTGGGTTGACTTCGATATTGAAGTTGTCATCTATAGTGTTATGTAATATTTGGGCCAAAACAGATAAATTTTGAGATTGTAGTTTTCTGAAAAATTTTTCGTAAAGCATCTTGAACTTGGTATGAATGTGGAGCGGACAAAGAGACAAGACCGCGCCTAAATTTGGTGGCGTCACCAACGGTACTACGGAAGATAATCGACCAAAAGGTGTTGAAAACATAGTAAATTTATTATGTTGAAAAAGGATTAGGGTTATGATACCAAATGTATTACAAATGCATGTCAAATGAAGAAGTTATATGTTGCCTAATCTGGATGACATTGACGTACTTTCTGAAGGTCACGGAGGGAATATATATCAGGAAATTTTAAATTTAAAAGAAGGTAAAATTTTAAGGGACCTTAACATATTTTTCGAGGTCATGAATGATGTGGTAAAGGGCACTAAATTTTAAACGTTGAAAAATCAGAAAGCTAAAAATACCAAATATACCACATATGTGTTTCATATATAGAAATTCGATATGGCGTAATATGGGTGGACTTCAACTGCTTTCTCAAGGTCACAAAGGAGATGCATATCATATGGAAGACCTTGACCAAATTATCAGGGTCATACAGGCAATGATTTCAAAAAATGAATTTTTGGTGATGGTGAGCAGAACATTAGGAACAATGGACCTCTTTTTATCTTCATCGTCATAAAAATTGAAACAAAGAAAAAGAAATTTTAAATAACAGATGGGATTGGCAGGCAGTGTTTCTTTAAGTGGCAAACTACATACAGCTGTGAACGTCTGAGAACCAAAAGGCTGTTTTGATAATAAAATCTTGAATTATTGAAATGCACATTTTGAGCATAAATTATACAGGAAGAAAAACTGGCATGCATGTGTTAGGCACAAAAGTGATCGTTTCTTACAATTGCTGGACAGTATATTGTTGTCCAGCATTTTATATGGCAGCTCTTATGTTTCATACTTCTCTTCTGTTAAAATTTCACACACACACACACATACATACAGACACACACACACACACACACATATATATATATATATATATATATATATATATATATATATATATATATATATATATATTTATATATATATATATATGTATATATTGAATTAATCTGGTGCTTTGATGGGATATGCGATGTGATATAATCTGGTGCTTTCATGGGATATATGATGTGATATAAGTTGGTGCTTTGATGGGATATATGATCTGACATCATTTGTTCATTCTTTCCATTATGAAAAGATCATGTGTACACAGTAGTAGTACAATATTCAATCAGATTGAGTGATTATCTTATAAAATGGCGTTTCCGGTGATCAACAAACTGGAAAGCGTACTGCGGTCTTGGCCTATCAACTCTTGATTAATACGTTCAGGGGAAACACTGGGTGTGTTGGGCAGGCAACTGTAATAATCTCCGTCGTTTTTAGTGATGCCAAGTTTCTTCAGTGATTTGGACCGTCTTTTGTGATGCCTGGTTTCTTCAATGATGTAGACGATATGAAATAGCATAGAATGACATGAAAATGAAGTGATTGAAAGGGACAGGTTCACGCGTATAATTCCCAAAATAGTCCATGCTATCATATTGTTTCCTAAAATCACACGCCCCTTGTTTCCTGAACATAATGGTAAATATCTCCTTGTCCCTGAAAATGATGGTTAATGTCGCCTTGTTCCCAGAAAAATAAAGAGTCATATGGCCTTAAATTTACCGGCTGAAAGCATTTGAAGAGCCGTTAGCAAAACTGTGGTGGTCTGTATGCGATATCAACTTAAAGGACAAGGACAAGACGGCTGTCACGTACAAGATCTCCAACAGCAACCTGTGATTTCTAATCAACTGCGTATTATAGTTTATTTTAATTGGTGTATATAGACGTGTTGTTTATGTCCTATTGCTTAAATCCTGCTTTTTCGGAAATTAGCTTGTCTAAAATTTCTGAGAAAAGGAGCCAAAGCTGGCCGTTAGGGCAAGAATTCACTAACGGCACGAAATAGGATGATTCTTCTGATAATGCAATAAATAAGAGTGAATATGTATTCCATTTCGGTCAAAGCAACTGCCACACGTTTTTTCCCTGCATGCCCCTTTAATACCCCCCCCCCCCACACACACACACACAGAGGTATGGATACAGGCAGTTCAATCAGACGCAAGACATTTCATGAAAAATAAACTGCCATTCAAAACAAGGGCAGATGTCAAAGTTACGGTCCACTGACGGGCTGTGTAAAGTGATAGCCAAAAGCCCTGCATGGGGGATTTTCAAAGCGACGTTTTAGCCAGAACTTAATTAGAATATCAAAACGGTTTCCTCGCACATATTTACAGATCTGATAACACAAATAGCTGTGTTCACCAGAAATGTATCGGGCTAATCATCGCAGCGTTGTACTGATAATGGTTACATGTGACTTATTTACAATTATATCGCGCACATACAAATTTTAAAATTTAATTGGTTCCCGAGTAGTAACATTATATTAAGGACCCAATATGGAAAAAGACTGAGCTGTCAACGTCGCCACACACGAGTTATTCCTTTCAGTCCAATTGAGAGTTTCCATTCAAGAAAAATGTAAACAATAATTGAGAATGTAAACAGGGTCGATGCCTTCAGCGGACGGAGAAACAGTTCATTTTTTACTTATTATTGCATTCCCAGCTTGTATCTTTTCAATGTATTTCAGACCTATATAATTTTCATATCAGTTTATGTCGGCTGTGAAACAAAAAATACTGTAGTTTTTTATCCAAGATTATAGTTTATTTAGCAAAGAAAGTTTGTTTTTCTTCTTTCCGATCATTGCACCATAATATAAATGTTATAATTGGAAAGCCCGATAAAAAAACCACAATAACACACAGGATTATTCAGAGGAGCGGTGGTGGGAAAGTGTACATTTTTAAACAAAAACGTAGACTTTCTTTGTTAAGAATAGTCCACAAACCGGGTTCACATATTTCCCTCGTACGGTCGTGTTTACAAACAAGCTATGCAGCCATTGTTAGGGTTATTTTGTCACTGTATTTGTCACTGTAAGGCTCGTGCTGGAGCTCACAAAAACGGCACAATTATAAACATTACACCCGTAGAAAACATCAACCGCAGCAAAATCCAGGAGTGGTATCTGTTGTTGTGTCGAGACTCCTTTATTATATGAATTGCATGCAAATATATAGTTTCAGAGATAAAAGACACAATTAATAAATGCCCTTATTAATGTGAATTGTTTTTTCAACTTGGGTTTCTGACGTTTTTACATTGGACGACTTCAATTTACAAGCTGCTTCATATTTGAAACTGTAACTTTTAGATAAATAAAATTTTCACGAGATGAAACTGTCAAATGAAGCGTATAAATGACTAGAGAAGTGTTTAAAGGACACGTATGCCCCCACCTGCCATTGTCCCCATCAGCATTGGAAAGAATATGGCATGTAACTGGTGTGAGACCTCAAATACTTTTGAGATACATGCGACACAAATATGCGAAGCCTAATGTCGAATCAACATTTTCCCTAAGTTAATTAATGATTAATTAACACTGAGCCTGCGTGGAAAAGATATGCTTCGAGACAGGATTTATAAGGCCATAAAAGATCTCCAGAAACAAAAAGGGGATGAACAGATGGGAGAAGTGTTCACACCCCAGGTGAAGGAAAAAGAGTGAGAAGTGACACCACGCCTCCATCATTAGAGAAAAGTGTAAAAAAGCAAAACGTACTGACTGAACTATAAATGAATTCCATTAAGTGTATTTCACTTAATGTGAATGGAATGCAGGACAGAATGAAACGAAATACGCTCTTTTACTGGTTAAGGAAAAAGAAATATGACATAATCTTATTACAAGAGACTCACTGTGATAAAAGCAATGTACAAAAATGGTCATGGGAATGGGACGGAAGCAGTTTTGGACAACATATTCAAAGAATGAAAGTGCATTCAAGAGTGGCATTGCTTTTTAATTGACTTAACGAGTACAAAGTTTACAATAGAAATAGATAATAAGGAAGATACATACACTGTATTCTCAATGTGGAAGAACAAGAATACAGATTGGTTAACATATATGAAGAGATATTACTATTATTAGAACTAAAAAGTGATAGGCCTACCATTTCTCTTTTCCTTTTTGGCAGAAGTAATGAAATTTGTGTTTTGCGTGGTTAGGCCTATACAATTTAGAAACACTGGTGTGTGCAGTTAATGAAGAATATTTCGAAGGTTGAGAGGACCGGTTTTTGCCTTTTATGGGTGACTGCCTGTCTGAAGTCAGGAGTGAAATTCGTTTCATCACATTGGTATTGGAAGATAAATGTTCATGCTTTGGCAAATCTGGAATTTATTTTGATGTTATTGTTGGGTTTGGAATTTACGAATATGGATTAAGTTTTTCTGTACTAACTGGTAATGCAAGACAATGATCTAGAAGATATATTTAGGAGACGACATCCAGATGAATTGGCCTATACATTTAAAAGGGGAAACACCATGGCAGAATCAAGAATAGATTACTGGTTAATCTCAAGTGAGCTCGATGTAAAAATTCAGAAAGTAGGAACAGTGAATAGTGTCGGTTCTGATTACAAAGCAATAAACCCTCTACTACAGACAGATAGCAAAGATAAAGGCCCATGACGATGGCAAATGAATGAAAATGTGATAGAGTGAAAAAAAATCAAGATTGTTTCAAACAATTTTGGGAACACCGGAGAAGTAAAAAAAGTGATTTTCAAAATTTGAGGGATTGGTGGGAATAAGGGAAGCTAAAATTAAGGATTTAACCATTACATGTTCAAAGGAAAGAAAAAGTCAACAAAAAAAGTTACAAGATTAGAAAAAGAACTGATTGATGAGAATATTGTAGATGTGGAAAGGAAAAGAATACTGGAAATGAAAATAGAGAATATATACAAGCAGAAAGCAGAGGGAGCGCGAATTAGAGCAAAGGTTAACGGGACAGAGGACGGAGAGAATTCAACAAAGTACTTTCATGGTTTGGAAAAAAAACAAGCTAAAGGGAAACTGTGGACAAAAGTAAAAAGACAATATCGTCAAACAGTGGAAGGAATTCATAATATTTTGAAGGAGCAAAGGCAATTTTATAAAAGGCTGGATGAGTCTGAAGGAATAGATAGAACAGCAGCCAGCAGATTATTGACAAATCTAAATGTTTCACTAACAGAGGAACAAAGGACAATGTGTGAAAAAGGGCTGCAAAAATGTGAATTTACTGAAGGACTGAAACAAGTTAAGGCTAATTCAAGCCCAGCTGGTGATGGGATTACGAACATTTTCTATAAAAATGTTGGAGTGTAATTGGTGAGGATTTTACTGCCATGGCAAATGAATGTTTCTTGTCAGAAAAATGCGTGAATCCAGTGTGAGGGGCTAATTACATTGTCATATAAGCAAGGTGACAGACAATCACTTGTAAATTGGAGACTGATAACATTGTTACAAACTTATACAATGGATAATGGCAGAACGAATGAAGCAGCATTTACAAGATATTGTTAAAAACGACCAGATAGCACATTTCAAAAACAGAAATATAGGACAAGGAGTAAGGCTGAATGAGGATGTAATATATTATTGTGAGATAAATAACCAGGCAGGAGCAATATTGTATGTAGATCAGTCAAAGGCATTTGATCGTGTGGAGCGGGAATGGTTGAATTTACTCCCAGAAAAATGCGGTTTTTAGGAAATGTTTTTAAAAAATGATCAAAACTTTCTACATAAAGGGTAAAAGTTCTGTTTTCACAAATGGGTATATGTCAGAGTATTTTGAAACAAGTAGAGGTGTGAGACAAGGCTCACCGTTGTCTCCATACCTCTATATTTTAAAAGCAGAGCCTTCGGCACAAACAATATGACAAGAGAAAGAAGCAAAAAGTATAAAATTAATGGTTTGAGATAAAAGGCAAGATAAAATTAAGATAAGTGCATATGCAGATGACACGCAAGGATACATTTCCAACGAAAAGTCTGCACACAATTTGTTTGAAATTTTAAAACTGTGTAGCAAAGATTCTCGTGCAAAAGTGAATGAAGATAAAACAAAAGCAATAAAATTGATTACCTTTGGTGCAGAAAGAAGCAGTCATATTAACACAAAAATTGAATGGACAGCTGAGCAAGTGAAAGCAGTAGGGCTTCCACAAGGAAAAAGAAAAATAACAAGGAATTTGGGGAGGAAAAATTGCAAAACTGAAGAAAAACTGGGAAAGGTAGAAAAAAAAGAAACTGTTTATATTTGGAAGAGTGTATTTATTGAAATCAATAGGTATTAGTATCCTAGGAGGAAAGTATCAAAGATATTTAACAAATACTGTGGAAATATATCTGGAAAGACAAGGTAGAATTGGTCAGTAGAAATGTATGTACAAGAGGAAAATCAGAATGGGGACTAAGTGCAGCCGATATTGATAAAATAAAAGATATACGTTATATTATGATGTTAAAATTTTTTTAAAAGATGAAAATACAAGTTGGAATGTTTTAGTAAAATGATATGTAAAATGCTTAGATGCTAAATTAAAGTACGAGTATTTTGTTTTGAAATATAGTGATTCTTCAGAATTGGTACGAGAAACAGATTTTCCCGAGTACTATAAGAATTGTTTCCTGGCTTTCAAAAAAGTTAAAACGATTAGAAACTGGTTGCAAAAGTGCCAAAATGATACTAAATGAGATTATTTGGTGTAATTATTTCATTAGAGTGAAAGGAGAGGTCGTGGTTAAGGAAGACTGGGCACAGCAAGGAATGATGAAATTTAAAAATGTTCTTCCTGGAAGAGGAGAATTTAAAGTTGAGAATGTAAAAACAAAAGTGAGAAATAAAGCAGAGGTACAGTTTTTATATGGAAAATTTGGAATTGCATACCCCAAAAATAGAAAGAAGTATTGCAGAGGAATCAAGATTAGCATCGATTTGAATATGGCGAAATTGGAATATTCAGGGAAGAAAATTGGATAGATATGGTAAATTTCAGTTCAAAATTAATCTACCAGTACATGATTGATGGAGATTATAAAAAAAAAGGAAGCAGGAATTTAAGTGGGAACAGATTCATGGAGAAATGAATTGGGATAAAATATACACCTTTTATGCAACAGACTGATTTATAAGAAAATCAAAGAATTCCAATGGAAATGGTTAAATGGAGGAATTTATACGGAGGAATAGTTGAAAAAGTTCAAAGCATCATATCGGATGTGCAAATAATATGACATTGAACTGGAAACAGTCACCCATCTCAACCATGACTGTAATACAATTGGTATTATTTGGCAAATAGATAGTGGGGGAATTAGTGAAAAAAATAGTACAATTATGATATAAAGGAGGAGAGAACATATTTTGGTGTAGAGTAGAGAGCAAAAAAGGTGTGAAATAGATATGATCATTTTTACTATAAAATGGGGAATATGGAAAAGGAGAAATGTTGTAAAACTTGATGAAGTGTAGATAAATGAAGAAAAAATGTGGGCATACCTAAAGCAGTTTTAGAAGAAAAGAAGTAAAGAACTTAAGAAGAGTAAATATGGCAGAAACCTTATTTTTACAAAGATTGTGTGGTAAAAAAATCATTATATCAAGCAAAATGACAGCCTAGAACCCTAGGTCAAGGGGTATATAAAAGCTTGTAAAATCTTGACCATATGGATTTAGTTAAAAAAATAGATAAATTAAAAAAGAAGAACCAGTGTTCAATGGTGTGCAGGTAGGCCACGTGGTATTTGAACAAAATAATGTGAATTAATTTATAATATGTTTGAAGTCATGCATGTACACAAGTTGTGTTTTTACATTGCAGTTATTGAATAAACTTTGTCTGGGGCTTAGGGAAAAATGAAATTGTACATAGATGAGAATAAAAATTTTGAAGCTCTGTCCACAACAATGATTAATTAACACAAGATAACTAATCCAAGGGAGACACAAAACCCCAGGTGCACACTTTCATATATTGATAGATGTTTCTACAAAGTTTCATTGTTGAACCTCAAATACTTTTTGAGATTCATGCGACACAAATGTGACAAGACCAACGTCGAAGCAACATTTTCCCCAAGTTAATGAATGATTAATTAATATAGACTGTAAATTCAACCCAAGAGACAAACAAAACCCCTGGTGCACACCTTCATATATTGATAGATGTTTCCACAAAGTTTCATAGTTGTACCTCAAATGCTTTTTGAGATATGCGCGACACAAACGTGACAATTTTTGTGTTGGACGGAGGAACGTCCGCACGGACGGACGGACAAAAAAAATCTATATGACCCCATGGGGGGTATAAAAATGTATATTTAACATGATTTGATGTATTTCGTGATATCAGTAACTCGTTGCTATATTACTGAATTATCGATAGGGAAGCGGGGGTGTTGTTCTTTTTTCTCGGGGGGGGGGTGTAAGCTGTTTTTCTGCTCCCCAATGTATACATGTAATTTTTTCGATCATTAATTTATTTGTCCCTTCATTCATTCATTCATTCATTGAATTGGCCCACGGCTGGAAAATGGGATGGCGAGTAGTAGTAGTAATAGTAGGAGTAGTAGTAGTAGTAGTAGAAGTAGTAGTAGTAGTAGTAGTAGTAGTAGTAGTAGTAGTAGTAGTAGTAGTAGTAGTAGTAGTAGTAGTAGTAGTAGTAGTAGTAGTAGTAGTATGCTTTATTCATTTCAAGAGGATTGGACGAATAGCCTGTTAGCTAACATGAGGTCCTCTCCTTATGTACATACAATTACAAAACATTTACATTCATCATACAAAAATGCGTTGGAAAGAAAATCAAAAGACATACACAGGGATAGTAATATAAATAACACGTGACAGTAAACAGATGTCACATTTTGTGCTAACAAAAGGGACTACAAGCCGATCAGCAAGGTACTCCTTCTGTATCCCCTAATAATTGTTTAGAAAATCTTTTTGTACGTTCAATAAATTTCATTGTAGCATCTAAAATGTTAAATTTAGTATCTAATTAAATATTGTCATTCCCATAGAGGCTAACATGTATTTTTTTCCAGAATTTGATAAGTTATCAAAGAGTATCACAGGTGGAGTGGCCTGTAGAATTTCAGATATCCTTCCAAAGAAATCATGTCTAGGAAGTGAAAATAAGGGACACTGCATAGGAGAGTGATAGGTGGTTTCGAAAAGATACCCGCATTGGCATGCATGAGTGTCGATCAACTGCCGTGTATACAAGTGAGCATTCAGCGCTCTAAAGTCAACTCCTAAATGGTTCAATATCACATTTAGATGGGGGGGGGGGCATAACGGAGATGATCGAGTCTTCCCGGGAAAGTCACTTGTTGAATGTTTAATTTAAAACCATTAATATAGTTTACATTCCGAACAATTTGAGGCAGTGAGTTCCAAAGCTTAGTAGTAGATGGAACAAAACTTTCAGGGGAAACAATAATGCGAGCAAGTGGTAACTGCCTCGCAGTAACATTACATAACATGTAATTATGCACTTCATTGTTTTCTGTGTTTTATGTC
Source organism: Hermodice carunculata (assembly GCA_964020975.1). Taxonomy (NCBI): domain Eukaryota; kingdom Metazoa; phylum Annelida; class Polychaeta; order Eunicida; family Amphinomidae; genus Hermodice; species Hermodice carunculata. The sequence goes on from OZ026617.1 coordinate 99,760,064, forward strand.
CCCATTCTTGAACCTTATTTTTACTAGTTGTTTTTCATAACACCCTTCACATATAATGTTGCACTGTATTGTACTGATTCTAACATAGCAAACCATCGTAGTGTACAATTATCAATGATTGGAGAAGCATACTCCAGTCTGGATTTTACACTGGTAATGTAGATACACTCTAGACCTTACCAAGTTAATATGTACATACATTTCCTTTGTTTGCTGAGTTGACTCTCTGCCTTTTTTACAGACTGACCGTATGCTAGAATCCCAAGATAAATTATGTGGGATAATACAGCCCAAATATTTGTGTTCTTGTACCGTTTTGACTTTTTTACCCATACACTGTAACTGAGAATGGTGTATTTTTATTTCTTTTTTAAATGACCAGTTCTTCTGTTTTTGATGGATCTAAATCCACTTTGCATTTATCTCCCCATTCTTGAACCACCAGTAAATTTTCATTTAAACGTACCACTGTTTGTTCAGGGGATTCCACAATATCAAGGAGAGAAGTGTCATCAGCAAAAATAAAGACTTTACATGATAAATTATCTATAACATCATTTACAAACACTTGGAACAGAAGGAACCAAAAACACTGCCCTGGGGCACACCAGATTCAATTCTTTTTCATTCAGAAAATTGTCTATTCAAAGGAACCCTTTGTTGTCTATTACATAAGTAGGACTAAATCCAAGACAAGAGTGGATCACATACACCAAGCTGACTTAGCTTAACAAGAAGACCTCTATGCCAGACCCTGTCGAACGCTTTAGATACGTCCAAGGAACCTATCATAATATCTTTACCTCGGTCCACGGCATAACTTATCGTATGAACAATATTGATCATATGATTAACAGCACTGTCAAGTTTCTTAAATCCTGAATTACATTCAGTGAGCAAACTATTGGACGGTAAGAATTCATACATTCTTTTAAACACGGCAATTTGGAGGATGAGCACAAAGTGAAGCTGTTCCATAGTTCTTGACCGGTAATCCTCGTCCTTTTTGTGCAGCCTTATTCCATTGTCTTCCTTCCAACACGACGGAAAAGCTGCTTTTCTAAAGGAAAGATTAAACAATTTCGTGAAGGCACTGGCAACTATAGAGCAAAAAGTTTTAATACTTTATTTGGAAGATAATCTGGTCCGTTTTTCAAAACTTTAAGCTTGTACGAAATATTTAGTACTTTAATTTCAGAGATTCTGAGATTACCTAGTTTTTCATTAGTTTTGTCAGGAACAATAGGAATAGGCTCCAACTCATCTTTGAGCCATTGTGCAGCAAAAAAAATTATTATAATAATAAGAACAGCAGCCTTGTCTACAGAGTCAAAAGGTATCCTCAATCAACAGTAGAACTGGTTTGCTGCGACTCCATCCACATGCACTTTTTAAGGTCAACCGCCATTTCTTACTCTCAGTAGACTTATTTTACAGAATATGACACACTTTAGAAAATTATTCCCTTTTAGTTCTTCTGACTAAATTAACATAATTGTTTTCGAGTTGGCGGTAAGGTTCCCAGTAAATTTCTTTGTGTATGTCGTCCATTGCTTGTGCCTTTTTTGTCCTTTTGTAAGCTCGATCTCTAACCTTCATAGAATGTCTTAAAGAGCTAATCAGGAAAGGCTTGTCCTTTGGACATATGGTAACATCTTTATGAGTTCTGCATTCTTCAGCAACTTCTTTTAAAAATAAAGTAACACGTGTACACATATCATCAACATGATCATCGATAAATAATGCATCCCACAGTTCGGAGATATTCTCGTTCGTGCATTTTCTCTCTGTCGGTTTTTGAATAATTCCATATAGTCTGATTATAACCAATGTTTTATGCAATATTAGGAGGGCGGGGGGCGTTCTAACAATTAGTGAAAACTCATGGTCACAAGTTGATATAGGAGCAGGACTGGAAACCTGACTATCAAAAGTATCATTTATAATTAACGCCAACTCAAGAAATGAGTTGCCTCTTGTGGGCTCAGTTACCAATTGACTTATGTTAAACCTGAGACAGGTGTTTGAGAATTCCCATTTAAATACAGTATGACAGTTTTACGAAACCCAGGAAATATCCGGTAAATTTAAGGCTCCTGTTGCTATAAATGCACTAGGTGATTCAACATGTACCTTACCGATTTCCTCTTGAAATGCATTTAGAAATCTTCTAGACGCAGCCCGATCTTCACCAGGTGTCCTGCAAAATGTTGCTACAAATAATGTATGTTTTTTAACATTAAACTGGATCCATATCGACTCTGAATCAGAGCTACGTAAATCATTTCTGGGCTTTACACTTAAATAGTCTTTGCTATATATTGCCACACCCCCTCCATGTCTATTATGGTCACACCTTAATGGGGCATTAAACCCCTAATTGCAAAACCACAGAGAACTGGTTTCTGCACATTTGAATGATGTGTAAAACTGAAGCCAACACAGGCTACACCCAATGGTCACTCAGTACAGATTTACTTGCTTATTGTTTGCTTCGACAAAGCAAAGTTGCAGGATAGCTCAAGCTCACCCCAGTGTACTTCCACACGTTGACAGTTTGCTTTAGGCGTGGACTCTGCTGGTCATGCAGACTGACATGTACATCTCTTCTTGGCAATTCTTGACGAGTTTTCAAAATGTATTTCTCTCTTGCAATGAAAAAATATTCACATTGTAAAAATATATTGCAAAATTAAAGTTTTTAGCATATAGCCATTTAATAAACTTGTTGAATAGTGTATCTTTGAAACGGTTGTGCACACTGCCACACTTTTTTTGCAATAATCTGTTTTAGGTTTGGAATTGAGGGCTCATGCACTCTTCCTTTCTATAGTAAATTATAGCAGCCTTGCTTTCTCAATTTTTGCAAAAAATGGAAAACTGTTTTTGCAATTTTCATGAACACTGAAAGTTTTTCTGTAACAAGTACTTTATTCAAAGTTTCATCTTGAAACTTTGAAATTTTTTCTAGTCACAAAATACGGGAAACTGTATTTTGTGATTTGCTGGGCAACAATACACAATTCATTCTGTTGTTAAATTAAATTGCCCTCAATACACAAGACAAATATCTAAAATTTACATCAACGAAGCCTCCAAAAAGAATTGATTCAAATTGAACAAATTGCTGAAGCAAGAGCTGACTACATTTTTTGGCCAAAAGAGATGAAAGTGGAGAAAAATTAACACCTTCTGAAGTATTTGAAATTAGAGAAATACCAGCTTCCGTATGGCTGAAACTTATGGATGAAAACAGGCTTATCTTCAAAGAGACAAAGCCAGGGACAGATTTTGATAAAATATTGTCCAAATGTGAAGAAAAGTTCGTTACAAGAAATTTGAATAAAGATGTGACAAATTATCAAAATCCTTGCCTGAAAGTCCCAAAATTGCCAAACGTCAGTGACCACAGAAAAAATTGGAAATACAAAGAAAATATGAAGCTGACATGAAATAGTTGAAAGAATGTTATAAGCAATATTGGCAACAGATTGAACCTGAATCAGTTGAACACTCATCTGATCAAGAGCATGGTTGCACAGAACTACCTATTACTCCTGTATTACCAGTCCTTATTAGGCATGTGTCTGTTGAATCTCATACTTCAACCTGCACCAGAAGGACTGTAGTTGACACTTTAAAGCATGTTGCACCCGATGGTATATATGTTAGATCAAAGACAAGACCCCAATCTGGTGAAGCATCAAGCACAGTAGGTAAAACAAATGTATCACAAAAACAACATGGTAGAAATGTTATTCGTGTGAAGCCTACAGGCCCTGCTCCTCCGAAAATATCTATTTATGATGGAAAATGAGATTGGAGACCTTTTGCACTTCAGTTTGAATGTATTTCACACAGGTATGAATGGAAAACTGAAGATAAACTACACAAGTTGATCAAATCCCTCAGAGGGATGGCTCTTGAATTTTTAGTGGCTTACCCAAACAAGTAAGAGAAAGCTACAGTAAGCTGAAAAGCTTGACGACAGGTTTGGTTGTAAAGATCCTGCCCCCACGGTCAGAATGAAATTGCACTCAGCTAAGCAAAAACAAGATGAATCGTTAAAAGAATTCGCAGAAAGAACTCTCAGATGAGCAGTAGACAGTTATCCTCTTGGAAGTGAGGACATGATTCACACCCTTGCTATGGATTCTTTTCTTAAAGGTAGTCTACATAAGGAAGAAGCAAAACAGGTTGTAAACAAACAACCTGAGTCTTTGGAGGAAGCCATTTCTCTCATAAAAATTTATGTTCACAATTATAAATTAATGGCTGCAGACAAAAAGAAAGTAAGAGCTGTATCTTTTGAAGAGGCTAAACATAAGAATAAATCTGCTGAGTCCAACCCACTGAAAGATTTATCAGATTTGTTTAAAACACTCATGAAAGATCAAAGAGAACTTACTAAAGTAGTGACAGAGACACAGGGGAGCTACTTAAAGCTGCTTAGTGAAAAGAAGTTCAAGATTTCAAAGGATAAAAGTTCAATATCTGAAGAGCAAGTAACTGCCCCACCCCCACCCCCGCCCAGCAACTCCACCAGGGAGCCCATCTAGAATCAGGTCTTTTAGATGCAAATTGCTAGGCCACTTTAGCAAAGACTGCGCTAATCGATCTTCTCACCAACGGGATCCTGTGCTGAAGTTATCAAGGACAAGTCCTTCCAATTCTCCAAAGAAAATGCCAGAAAACTAGGCAGGGATGACAAGGTTGGCCAAAAGTTATCCCAGATTGAAGTTTTCGGCGACTCAGATCATGCCAATGATATCCTTGATAAAGATCAGCAAAAGAAAGATTTAACATCTGAAAAACTAAGAGAGGTAACACTAAAATAATCTACAGGTGGGCAACGTTTAATTACTCCAGTCAAAATTGAAGTCATTTCTGCTTCTGCAGTGGTAGACACAGCTGCACAAAAAACAGTTTTGAGCAAAGACTTTTGGACCACAAATTTTACCTCTTAAAGAAAGGAGGAGCAGAAAGTAAGATTAAAATCTGCTCCAAAATATGAATATATTGAATCAACTTTGTTTCAAAACATCTGTATCACATTAGGAGATAATAATTGTCAATGGAAAGTGAATGTCGCCCCAATTTCAGAGAATTTCATTCTTGGCTTGGACTTTCTTTTGACACATGACCGTTTGATTGATTTTAGGCAAAATATTCTCTCCATCAATGGCAACACAGTAGTTGCATGCATATGGAGAATGGGAAAAAACTATGCAGGTATCAAGAGTTACAGTAGAAAAGCACGTAGTTGTGCACCCAAATTCTGAAAAGTTAACTCATGGTCATATTAACTCTGCTGCCAAAATTCAGAGCAGTTATGTAATAACTCCTGAGAATAATCATGATCATATGCTTTTGCCTTCTTTGTTGGTCAGAGGTGTGACATTCCAATTTGCACAGTCAATGCAAGTGATAAGTTCATTACTCTTAAACCAGATCAAGTTGCTGGCAATGCAGTTTAATTGGATCACATTCTGCAAAATCTGTTGGAAATCCTGATATTTCAGAAAATCACACTCAATCCTTGAGGCAATGTACTGTTGAGCAGGATGTTGAAAAGTCTGACCTGAATGACCTTTATGTTCCTGGTCACTTAAAATCCTTGTTTGAACAATCTTGTAAACACCTGTCAAAGGAAGAATCCTATAAGCTAGCCAAGTTTTTTGCGAGAAAACAAACATGTATTTTTCAGAGATGATCAAGATTTAGGTCATTTTGCAGCCTTAAAATTTTCTATAGAAACCAGGGACACAAAGCCGGTTAAACAGCATTTAAGAAGAACACTTTTAGAGTTCCAGGAGGAAGAACAAGCACATTTGCAATCTATGTTAGATATGGTTGTTATAAGACATTCTTGTTCTGAATGGGCAGCAGCACCTGTTTTAGTTAGAAAGAAAGACGGAGGTCTAACATGGTGCATAGACTATAGGGGACTCAACAAGGTGACAAAAAAAAAAAAAGATGCTAACCCCTGACCCATAATTGATGAATGCCTCAACACTGTAGGCGGATTAGTTTCTTGTTCAAATCTAGACATGACTGCCGGCTATCATCAATGTGACATTGAGGAGAAAGATAAACAGAAAACTGCATTCCTTATGAAGTTCAGATTATTTGAACATAATGGTTTAGCTTTTGGCTGAACAGGAGCACCGAGATTTTTCCAAAGAGTTATGCAGTTTGTGCTGGGAGGCCTTAAATTAAATACAGTTTTGGCATTTCTTGATTATTGTATAATAAGTGGAATATCATTCTCTGAAATCGTGGTTAAATTTACAGGAAGTGTTTCAGAGATTTTCAGATCACAACCTAAAACTGAAACCACATAAATGCAGTCTTTTCCAGAAAGAACTAAAATTCTTGGGAGAATGGATTTCTCCTGAAGGCATCCCTGTTGATCCTGAAAAAGTTGCAACTGTAGTAAATTTGCCAGTGCCAAAGAGCAAGAGAGAAGTAGAATCTTCTCTTGGTTTTGCAAATTATCATAGAGACCACTTAGAGAACTATGCAGAAATTGCTGCTTGTTTATATGGTCTCACAGCTCCCAAAGCAACTTTCTGTTGGGATGAAGAGCATCAGGAAGCTTTTCAAAAAATAAAACAAATGTTAACAAATGCCCGTCTGCTTGCTTTTCCACAGAAAGAAGGAATTTTTCTGGTTGACTGTGATGTATCTGACTTTTCTATTGGCTGCTAGCTGTCTCAAGTTTTAAACCATGTAGAAAAGACCATTTGTTACAGTGGTTTTGCACGTACCTCCGCTCAAAGGAGAAACTCCAGCTCATACACCTTCTGTATTGTTTGAGATCATCAAGTGCAACCTACAAATTGTACAAATCAGCTATGGCCTTGTCGTGAGAAATTTGCAGGTCTTTCAACTGAGTCTCTATGGATGAATTTTTTTCGATACCTTGAGACAACAAAGTTGCTTTAGAAGATAGAGTAGTCACGTTAGCACATACCTTGGCTTCAACGTCTGCAACATTTGTTTTCATTGGCTCCATCTGGGCATGGACAGCTGGAGAGACAACTCTCTAAAACTTGCATTACTCTAGAGTCACATAACTATCCAAAATTTCCTCAACAGGAAGAGACGTTTTCGACTTAGAAGACAGCGAAAATTCCCCAGTCGGCATTGGTGAAAGCAATGGTCTCTTCAACGGATTTTCATTTTCCACATTTTTAGAGTTCTTTGACTTGGAGTCAGAATTGTTTTTATCAGCCATGATGCCTTTGTCTTTACCCTGATCAATGGTGGGAAGATTCAACAAAACATAAAAATATTCATAACTAAGATTCCAAATCACCCACCAAGATAATTGTTCGGCCACTGATTCTAGCTTAAGACATACACGTGCCCATATTGTAGATCACTGAACTAGATCCACAAAAACACAAGATAAATTGTGGCTCACAGATGAGAGATCCCATAGATAGAGAGCTTTGATGGAAAACCTTTTACCGGACTTTCTGGAAGGCATGCAGCTTTCATCATCCCAAGAACCTCACATCTTATACTGATATGTTGGCTCTGCAATTATCATCTTAATATGAAAATTAGAAAATGCTATCATTATTTTTATTATCTGAACAATTATCATCCAAGGTTATGGAATACAAACGACCATGCAGCCAGATATAGGTGGCAGGCCACTCATACACAGAGTGTTTACAGCACGATTTGCCCACACGGATTACTTTACTGGACTGTTACAAACATCAATGCCCATAAGTACTACTCTCATTGCCTGTTACAGACACTGAGGCCTACCCAAGAGTCCCACTCTGCATGAATGTTGCGAACATCACGACTACTGGCCTCTCTCATTTTGTCAAAATCCAGTATTTATTATTATGCATACCAAGGTGCCGTACGGTTAAAGCCACTTCGTATTTATTCGTAATTAAGACATGGAATGATTGCAACATATATCATTTATCAGAGTTACTGAAAAGTAGTGCACTGGGGTTGATGTGATTTCAATATATTTTATTCTATGATAATCAGAGATAAACAGGCTAATTTTACAAAATGTGATTTGCCATGGAACACAATTGGGGAAGAGTGCTTGGCACAATATTAACCCCTCTTATAGAGAATTGAAGAATAGACAAAACGGACAAGACATCACTCTGCGTGGCGCTAATCTCTATGACCTGAAATATCTTTTTCAGTCGCGATTGGAGCAAAGTGATGCGCTGAACCAATAAATTTAAGAAAGACACAACAGTTCGACAGGACAGACAGAAGGGCTGCTAAATACATAATCTATTGTCACGGTGGTAATCTACAGTGGAATCTCCCTATTAAGACCACCTGAGGGACTGAAAATGTGGTCTTAATAGGGGAGTGTTCTTGAAAGGAACATGATTTAAATAAGTATTAACAAAAATGGGCCTGTAAATCGGTGGTCTAAATACAGAATTATCTTTTTATGGACGTGATCTCAATTGAAAATTAAATTGTACTTGTAAATACAACTCATGTTACGGCAACAAGATGGAAGCATTCAGTTTCATAATATATTCTTAAGCCAGCAGAAAAATGATTTTGTTTTCTTTAAATGAACAATTTTGTGATGCAAGTAAACCTGTTTGTAGGTTAAAAGGACCAAAATGTGGAAAAGATGTATGCAAATTGTCTCTGAATTGTGTAAAGTGGACAAACAAAAAAGTAATGCTAAGTATCCACTGCATGATGCCCGCGTTTGTTTTTTTTGTGTGTGTGTGTACAGATTAGTGCAAATGAAACTACATAGCAGTGCTTCATAAAATAAAAACCAGGGCAATCTTAAAAGATTTATATTAAAATCCTGGCAATATGTATGCTAAATGGCAATTCTTCTCAATAAGTGACATTTTGAGCCCCAAATGAAGTTATTGACATAAAATATTGCAAATGACCACTCATTACAAACCGTCAGCATTTGACTCATGGTTTGCTTGGGCTTATTAGTTGGTTACGGGGCATGTGACTGGCATTGAGTTCCGTTAAGTGTCACATCTAACAAATGACACCGGCCTTTACCACAGCACCTGCCTGTGATATCATTAGATGTCCTTCATCCCTGCAAAGACGGGTGCTAAGATTGCCACTGTAAAAGGACAAAATGGGCCCTGAATATCGGTAGTTTTATTCCAAGCTGTTTTTACCTCACTTGCAAGTAACTGGTATGCAATTGCCAGCGTTTTTTATTTTTATGAAAAGGGTATATGTGAATTAGTTTAATCTAATCGATCCTTGTTACGTGTCTTTCTCGCATTATATGTGAAAAATAGACTATAAAGATGAACGTAGACCAGTTCAAACCCATGCATGCTCCTTTTTCTCCATAGTTTGCTTTTTGTTGCCAGTCACCTGATGTAGCCATTCATCACCTGATCTGTGAAATGCTTGAACCAAAATTATAGGAATACCTTGATAAATGGATGCTGGCTGTCATATTCGTCGACAATGTCTCATTGTGAATTCAAAGAGTTAATAGTATTTGGAGGATTTGCCTGGACTTTAGAACGTAAGATGGCAAAACTTCAAGCTATTATGTAGTAAAAAGTTGTGCAATAAGAATCAATTATTCCCCAGATGAAATAAGATTGTGGTCTATTGATCCCATTGATTAATTAAAGAGATGCACGCGATGTCTGGCATTGACTATTTGCATGGTGTCAACATTTCCAATTATAACTGGTAATGTGAACAACAACTGTTGAATGTTCGCAATTCTCACGTTATTATGAGTTAGCTATGAAATTTCCGTGGTAATTGGAAATACTCTAATTAATTGAAAACACCATATGTGATCCTCTTCCACAGTCGTTGTTTCTGCACAGGGGTATATTTTACACTCTACCTGGAAAAAAAGTTTCGTCAATCACTTTTCTAGACAAGTCACGCATTGGTCATGAAATTTGATCAGTAAATTAAATGACTACATCGCTAATACTAACAATGACAGTGAAACAGCTGAAAATAGACAGTATCCCCGTAAAGGCATAAATACATGCAAAAAACAAGGTCAGACATGTCAGCACTGTGCTTGGAGCAAGAGTGGTTACAACAAGGTTGTGCCTTATCATACCCTGCAGCATTACAGATATTGATATAACCGGTAATAATGAAAGAGAATACGATACAGTATTTAACGCAATCAGACCAAACGACTCAACAATGACATGTAAGGTTTCAGTGCAGCCACTTCTGCTTATTTTACTATACGCTGCGCTTCTTGTGGAATTGGTAGAAAACGACCTACAATGTTGATACATTCTTGTCAACAGCTTTACCCAGCTTGGAATTCTTTAGAAAGTTTGTTCAGTGACTCGTGTTACAAGGCCTTTCGTTTGTCCTTTAAATTTAAGGTATCATAATTTTGTACCTTTTGCCTTGGACTGAGCAAATCTATACATTGTGTCTGGTCTATGGTTTGTGGTTTGACAGAAAGGTCAAAGAAAATGTGAGCTGACTCTCGAAAGAACACATGGAATGAAAGACATACACACAGGCGACATACTATTATTTGATGGAACCCTGTAAAGACGTCTGTGAAAATAATGTTCTTTTATTGCAGACACTAACGAATAAAAATGGCTTACACTGGTTTGCTTAATGAACATCACACTGAAAAATATCAACCTTTAAAAAGTCAGATATAATTATTTTCATAACAGAATTGAGAAATTTAACTTTTTAATCTTAAAACATCAAAGTTAAAACAAAAAACGGTTATGGGATCATTTTATGTTTTTAGTGCCAAATTTTCAATGAGTCGAAGCCTCATTTACATAAACATCATCACTGATAACATTACCTGTGACATCCAATTATTCGTGGATGATACTAGTATTTTTTAAGGTGTCCACGAGCCAACTGCCACAGCTGAACACCTTAATTCTAACCTTGTCCAAATCCATCTTTGAAGCAAACTCTGGCGGATGACATTCAATGCAATTAAATCAATTTCTGTAATCTTTTCATCCAAACGAAACAAGCCAGATCATCCACCCCTACTGCTTGAAAACACACCAATACCTGAGGCTACTCAATATACACATCTTGGAGTTACTGTATCTAGCAATCTGTTATGCAGCAGCATATAACATGCATTGTTAATAAAGGTGGGGAGTCAACGGCTTGCTCTTCTATGCAGATTCAAATACAAACTGTCTCACCAGACTCTCATAAGGTTGTATTCTACTATGATTGGTCCTTTCCACGAGTATGGGTGTGTCCTGTTTGACACTTGCACTGCAAACTTGTCACAATCTATAGAAGCTGTGCAGTATGAGGCAGCCAGGATCTGCTTTGACGCAACTAGACACATTTCAGGTGTCTTACTTGTTGAAAAGCTTGGATGGCAAACTTTGTCAAATCGCAAAACAACTTTAAACTTATTCCTTTCTTTAAAATGCATAATAGGTTTACTCCACAATATCTACATGCTCTGATTATCCGCGATGTAACATTCACTACTAAACGTCCATTGAGAAATCGCACTGAATTACGTCAAACTAGGTTTACTACCAATCGCTTTCGCGCGTCATTTCTCCCCTCTACTATTAAGTTATGGAATAACCTCCCACTTGACACTAATTTCCTATTGCAGTTTAACTCTTAATTAAATTTACCAGTCTTAAATGTTGACAAAAAAACTCTCATACTTCAAACATGATAGTCGTTTCCAAAACATATGCCACACGCAGCTATGGCTTAACTTTTCCGTTTTAAATGCCCATCTGCATCTTGCCAATATCCTTCCAGCCTCAACGTGTGCGTGCTCTCATCGTTTTGAAGATTAAAAACACTACCGTTTGTTCTGCTCTAAGTTCATGGTGCAAAGGGTCTGTCTTCTGAAGACTATGTGTCACTTACTCGCTCCAGGTGTAAATCCAACTCTAATAGTTCAGTGTTCAAGTGATATAACATTAAATATTTTCTTGATAGATGATGACGATTTGTCGGACACTGATAATGAATATATCTTTGAGGCTGTTCAGACATTCATAGCAGAATCTAGACGTTTTGTCGTCTAAAATTATGAACAATCTACTTATAAGGTCTCAGTATTTGGCATCAGCTGTTTTGCACTTGTACAAGCTGTGAATGTAGTCTACTGTTCTGTTAAGTGTGTATTATATACATATATATATATATACATATATATATATACATACATATATAATATATATATATATATTTGTACTTCCATAGATAGTACAATAATATGTGTATAAATAACATATGTGTGTAACCACACAGGGCTGCACAAAGTCTGACAAAGGAAGCCAAACTAAAAGCAGAAAAAGGCCTGACAGTATAAACACCTACAATGTCAAATTGTTCTCTCATCATCCAATATACACATATACTACTGTGTGTCTTTATATGTACTGCAGAGCTCCAGGTTAGTTTACTGTAACTGTTAGGCAATCCAGTTGAAATAAATATGTTTATGGATAAAGCCTGGCGTATTGTGAAGAAGGCACAACTAGAGGTTTGTGCTGGCACTATCTGTTCTACACTTTGTGATGTTTCTAAGCAAATTAATTTGTCTTTTATTTTGTTTATGTCCATGTTAAGTACATCTACAAAGACTGTTCTTGTGAATATCTGCCGCTTAATATCCATAACAACGTTTAGTAACATTGTCTCAAAACATTTTGATCATCACACAGGATTAGCTTTGTCTTCGCATATACTGTAAGTATGGGGCTGTGAAATAAAATGGCAAAAAGTTCATTTTTGCTCATCATACCTGTAATAAGTTATGTAATCTAATTTGGCATTAACATAGCCGTCTATTTTGCGTGAACATTTGAACCTCCGTTTGACGCAAAGTTTGAAAATAAAACGCATTTTACATGAGTAAAGTACCAAAATTTCACCACAAGAGTAGATGAAGTTTACTTCAAAACATCATCATTGCGGCTTAAAATACATATATAGCAATAGATCACAGACAAATATGCATTTAACCATGATGCCTTGCAAAATGAATGCCCTGCGATGCCTGGGCGCAAAATGACATATATTTACGATGAATGGTCTAACACAAAGGAAAGGTGTGGTGGCTCAACAATGATAGCGTAACTGAACAAAGTTTTTCCTCCTACCCTCTTCGCTTTTTGATCACACAGAAACCATATGAAAATCGACTAGTGTCAAAGCAAACTATTGCAACTGTATGATTCTTTGGAGTATACCCACTGTCTTCTGGTTATCATGTTGCTGACATATAAGTGCGTCAACACAATGTATTCTTGTGTGCTGGGCTTGCCAGGTATCAATACAAGTTGAATTTTATTGTTGACCTTTTGATTTGAATATTCCGCCAGTACTCTACAGAACAAAGAAGATTGCATAAAGGATAACGACAGATCGTGAAAGCAGCAGTACTTGCCGGTCTCAGTGGTGTCACTATCCACTGTACAATGTAGTCCTCCCAGCACTCTGAAATTCACCCTGTTGGTAACTAACTCTATCAATTCATTTCTTTTGTCCCAGCACTGTACAATGTGGTCCTGTACATTTTTAGTACCTTTACTGCCTCCCAGATGGCCACTATTCAAATCTAACCCATCCTATACGTTCCTCTTCCTCTAAACACTGAACCTCTTCTAGACCCTTGTTATTATAGTCTTTCCTGTGCCACTTTCTGAATAATTCTTCTCTTATCTTTTTATATGCATCACACCACAACAGCCAATGATCCACTGTCTCATCTGCATCTTGTACAATGTGGTCCTGTACATTTTTAGTACCTTTACTGCCTCCCAGATGGCCACTATTCAAATCAAACCCATCCTATACGTTCCTCTTCCTCTAAACACTGAACCTCTTCTAGACCCTTGTTATTATAGTCTTTCCTGTGCCACTTTCTGAATAATTCTTCTCTTATCTTTTTATATGCATCACACCACAACAGCCAATGATCCACTGTCTCATCTGCATCTTGTCTAGCTACATACCTTACATTTTCTACCTGTTGTCCACTTCTTTTTTTTTCTAGATTGATCACTCCTGCTTTCTTTGGCTTTTCTAGTGCCTTCTACACTTTTAAAGTACTCTTTTTCCTGACTTTCTTTTCCAGTCCTCCTTCCAGCCCTCTGTAACAGTCATACCTATATACAGTTTTCAATCACCAACTTCATCATATCCTTTCAATTCATATCTTCCCGCAAACTCATTTACGTCTTTGACCTATCTTGTTTGTTTCTTGACTACTGCATTGTAAACTTTCTTGCACCACATTTCTTCACTTACTGATTGTAGATACCCCAGTACCTTAACTTTGCTTTGGCAATTCTATTGTGATTTTATTCCATCCTAACTCTCCTAGGACTGATTCTGTTTCTGTACATGGTGGTGCTCCCAATATCCATCTCCGCATTTCATTCTGTGCTTTTCCATTTCCTGGATATATTTCTCCCCTGTTGAAATCACATCTAAGCCATATATCATCCCTGGTATTGCAACTCTATCCCATAATACCCTTGCTGTGAATGCTGTGTTGAAACGGTTCACTATGGTAGCTTTAATCATTCCTTTCGTATGATTCACTTTCTGCTTAATTTTCTCCACCTGATACCTGAACATGCCTTTACCCGTTGCTTTTACCTAAACCCCTTGGTATTCATACTCTTCAACCTCCCCAATTTCAATTAACTGTTCTCTACTTTTTGTAATTTGGAAATGCCCAATTCTCCATTTTTTGTATTCCCATCTGATTTTTCCCCAAGAATCATCACTTTGCTCTTATCTTTACTACATTCTAACCTCCATTTATTCCCATATTCCCCTGCTATGTTCAGCATCTCTTGTAGTTGTTTCTTGGACTCTGCCACGAGTACAATGTCATCAGCAAAAAATAAACCTAGGATTTTTAGGTCACCAACTGTATCCCTTATTACACAACATTAACTGATCCTCAGACTCCTTAACACACAGGGCAAAAAAAAAAACGGGGAAGGTACCCACCCCTGGTTTAGGCCTATATCCAGGTATGCATTATCTCCTTCTACCTTTTCTAGTGAGATAATGAGAGCGCCAAGTCTATATCATCATACAATGCATTAAACATTTCTAGAAAATTCTAACCAAATCCTAGTCCACTTAGTTTTTTCCACAGGGCATTTCTCCATACCCTGTCATAAGCTTTCCTTACATCTAAGAAACCCCACGAAAACTTTCTTCCACTTTTGTCTTGCCAATTCTAACACCTGGGTCAATGTGAAGATGTGATCACCTATCCTTCTGCCTGGTCTGAATCCATTCTGAACACCCCCACCCCCGCCCAGAAGACCAAGCCTTTTAACTATTCGCCTTAGTCTCCTGTACATTATCCTGCTAAATATTTTGCCCACATTTGACGAAATGCCGATACCTCTACACTGGTCCAATAGGCCTCCTGGGCCCTTCTTTGGAATATATGAAATCCTGAGTTTATTCCATTCCTTTGGTACTTGTCTTTTCTCATTAACCCAACTGTAAACTATCCTCAATTTCCTGTTATGAATTCCATCAAGATATCATATGGTCCTAGAGCTTTGCATAATCGCATCTGTCCAACTGCTATTTTAACTTCAATACTTCTGACTCTGCAACA
This sequence comes from Hermodice carunculata, assembly GCA_964020975.1. Taxonomy (NCBI): domain Eukaryota; kingdom Metazoa; phylum Annelida; class Polychaeta; order Eunicida; family Amphinomidae; genus Hermodice; species Hermodice carunculata. The sequence goes on from OZ026617.1 coordinate 99,775,680, forward strand.
CATTACTGGATCCCATTGATCCTGCGTGTATTCTGCTTGACACCTTTGCACTGTTCCCTCACCCCAATGTGGATTATTAGCTTTTTGCCAATGCTCCCTTAAAGCTTCCTGTATTTCTTCCTTGTTATCTGTCTGTTTCCCTCTTAGTGTGATTTCCTTAGTCCATTTATGCAAATTAACCTGTTTCCAAAAGATGGTTAACCCTTCTCCCCCATTCTCCATTATTTTCCTTGTCATTTGTTCCTTATTACTGGCTCTCCTTTCTGCTTGCATCTCTGCCACATTCCTTCTACATTCCATAGATAGTTTCTTAGCTTTATCTTTATCACCTTCGGGATACTTGTTTTTCCTGGCAAATCTCCATGCTCTATCTCTAATCCTCTTTCTTTTTATGGCTCCTTTCCGCTCTGGATCTATTGTTTACCCTTGACTTTCAACCGGGACTTTCTTTCTACCTATCTTTTCCTGTGCTACTTTAAGAATCCATCTGATCAGATCCCCATGCAGTTCCTGTACTTCCCCTTCATTCTCATTATTTTTTCATTCCTGCAATTCCACATTTAGACTTTCTTGATACGCTGTCCAGTCTGTTTCCTCCCTTATACTCCACACTCATTTACTCCCCCCCCCCCTTCTTTGACACTGCATGTTAATCAAGACTTTCATCCAGGTATGGTCGCTGCCTATATTCAATCTACCTTCCTCGTCTATTTCACATCCTTGTGCCATTTGAACTACTTCATGGTCTATTAATATATGATCGATTACTGTCCTTCTTTCTCCAGATGCCCATGTTCACTTTCCTTTGCACTTTTCATCCCAATTAACTATTGTCAGACCAAATTTCCTTGTGAAATTCAGTAGCCTGGTTCCATTTCCATTGATTCCACTATCTCCTCCCTCTATTCCACTCATTCCAGTTAGTATGTGCCATTAAAATCCCAAGCTATCATAAATGATAGCTCTGCTGCTGAATATCACTAGTCATCATTCTCATCCTGTCATATATCTGGCCTTTCCATTCATTGAGTAACCCCTCGTGATTCGCATACACTACACCTACAGCTACTTTATTTCCATTTGACTCTATTCCTATCCACTCTATCTCATTTTTGATCTCACTATCATCTTCCCATCTGTCCTTCCAGACTTCATGCTACTTTACCCTTTTCTTTATCAGAAACCCTACACCTCCTCCTTTACCTATCATATCATGTCCTGATGGGCCTGTCACTATTCCTATCTCTTACTCTTCCAATATGTGTCTCTACTAGTGCTATAATATCCATTTTTTTCGCATTCAGCTAGCACTTCTAGTTTTGCTATTTTTACTTTGAATCCTCTGTAATTGACATGTTATTTTCATGTTGTTTTCCTTTTTCTCCCACCTTCTTGTTCTACTACTACTTCCTATTTGCCTGTGGTCATCATACTGTTTCTGAACTGACCTTGTAGATACTGGGGTTTCTAGTTTCCCTGCTGCTGCACCTACTCACTGTTAACCTGGCCTAGCCTATCACCTCCCTTCTGACTTGGGTGCCGCCAATCCCCAGCAAACATCTCCCTCCTCCTGTGAAATCCTCCCACATATCTTTTAAAGCTATTCCACCCTGCTTACATAACTTATCTAACCTCCTGTTAATCCCACATATCCTACTTGCTTCCCACCCACTCATCCTAAGCCTTGGTAATATCCCCATCACCAAAGCATTGCAGTCTTCCCATACCTGTTTAACACAGTCTCCATCCCTACTCTCTCCCCTGCTCTTGAGATCATTTCCACTGACCTGCACATTGACTCTCAGATGCTCCCCACTACTGCTGACTACCACCTCAAGCCTCTCCTCAACATCCCGGGTCGTGGCCTCTGGAGGGCACAACCTAACCAACTGTATGCTCCCTGTCTGCCCTGCAAAAGACCCTATCTGTCTCCCTAACTAAACTGCCTCCTATCACCACTGCCTCTCTAGGTACCTCCTGTTCCTCCCTCCCACTAGGCTCTGCTATTCTCTGCCTCCTCATCCTCACCCACTTCCTGACCTTATTCCACCTCAGCCTGCTCCACCCTATGCTGGACCTCTTAAATGATGACCAACGTTTACCATCAGTATCACGCACACATGATGAAGACAGAGGTCAGTAGCCAGCTTGTTGAGATGAGCTCTACATTAAAAAGAGAATCTTCAGACCAGAATAATTGAGGGTAATACCAAAGTAAATACGGTTACTAGAGTATACACCCTATTCAAAAGTCCCTGCCATATTTGGAACACTACTGACCTCTGGTGACAGGAACCAGAATGAAGCTGTGGGGGACACCAAATCGAGTTACCATTCACGTACATGTTAAATTTGCTTACTCTTACATCTCTTGCTCATATCTATCATTAAAAAACACTTTTGAATACACACGTTGTGTTATCCAGCTAATACAGAAAAACATGATCAATATTCATTAATTCCAAATCCAACAATGACAGCAAAGAGATTTCAGACTAGCCAAAGCATCAACATTTCTCTTCCAATACCAATGTGAAGAAACAAATTTCACTCCTGACTTGAGACAGGCAGTCATCCATAAAAGGCAACTGGTGGTTTTAAACCGGTCCTCTCAACCTTAGAAATATTCATCATTAACTGCAGACACTAGTTCTTTTCCAAAATCTATAGGCCTAACCACCCAAAACACAAATTTCATTACTTCTGCCAAAAATAAAAAGAGACCAGTTAGGCCGATCACCTTTTAGTTCTCCCGACTTGTCAGTCAGCTAAGTTTACAGCAAAAGAGTAAAGTAGGCCTACATCGTTTTTGTGAAATTTATGAATCTGGAACATTATGAACACAGTCTACCTCCACTCTAGGACACTCTACAACAGTGAGGGGGGAAAACAGGTCTTCAGTGTTTAATCCACTGTTGCAAAAGTTACATGATGTTCTCTGTTAATATGAAATACGTTTTCATGGCAACATATTTTATATCATCTTATTAGAAAACATAATCTGTTGCATCCACATTTAGAACCAGTCATTCATTTGGGTGTGTATTTTGTGCTACCTGGGAAAACAACAAAAACATGGTCCAATACTCACGTTTCATCTGATTTTTTTTTAGTCCTGTTTCGAAAATTAGGTCTGCACTGATTAGTTTGCTCCATTAACAAGTGTATTGAGCTTTAGAATAAATATATCTGTGGCAGCTAATTATATAACCCTAGAAATCCATATTTTATTACACTCTTGCTGCTGGAAATTCCTACAATGTATAGTGAGTCAACTCAGTTATTCTGGTTTTGGGTCTAATCATGCAGGGTATCAAAATTGCACTGAGATGTATATCAGTGGCAATTAGGAAAAGTCAAAACACTGAAGATTTTTCCCCTTATGTTGTAGTCCTAGAGTTTCCCTAACAGAATAACACAATAGTTTTATTCAAAGGTATTTTTAATAAAAGACATGAGCTAGCAAAGTAAGCAAATTTAACCTGTAAGTGAATGGGGACTTGAATTGGTGTCACCCACAGCCTCATTCTGGCTTCTGTCATCAGAGGTCAGTAATGTTCGTTTTTTGTGGAAGTTCCAGCTTTTGTGGTGTTTTCAGCTCCGGATGCATGCCATACTACGTGGCAATAATTAAAATTAGAATAAATGAAAAGTTGTAGAAGGCAAGCTTGGGGTCGGTATCCAAGACATCCGTTTTAATATGTTGATTTGTTGCATGTCTGCGTAGGTGTTTTATATGATTAGTGAAACTGAGGTCAAGATCTAAGTATACGCCAAGCAATTTTACAGAGTATCTCTGGTGATGGTAGTATCACCGACTTTGATTTCTAGATTTGGTAAATCCTTCCTTGCATTTGAATGTATGGCTTGGCACTTTGTAGGGTTTGCTTCCATGCAGTTTATTGAACACCATTCAATAGCATTGCTGGTTGAAGTTGGAAGAGTAGTTTGTAGCTCAACAAGATATTTGGTCGATCGAAACATTGTATTCTCGTCAGCGTAGTTAAATAAGGGGATGTCTTGTGGGGAAAAGTCGATATCGTTTATGAATAAGTTGAAGAACACAGGATCAAGAATACTGCCCCGGAGGACTCCTTAAAGGAGTTGACCCTATGTACTATGAACTGATCCTAGCTTGATCCTCTGCTTTTGGTTGCATAGGTAGCTCGTAGCAAGGTTTGTAAGATGGTTCGAGACTCTCTAGGCTTTAGATTTAGCGACAAAGAGGGAATAAAGGATGGCGTCGAATGCTTTAGATAGTTCAATATGGATAGCTGCTGTTGTTTCTCTATTGCTTTCCTCCATTCTTCAATTGGCATCCAAGTCCTTTACGGAAGACGGAGATATCATCGTTCAGTACTTTACACAGGATGGGTGAAAGTTGTGAATTGATAATCTTCTCAAGGACTTTTGACACGCCGGGCAGAACGCTAACCGGAGAGTAGTTCTTACTTGTCAGAGTATCGTCCTTTTCAAATATAGGTGATATTTTGGCCTGCTTAGCTTCATCTGGAAAATGCCAGTCTTGGTAACAGAGTTTGTTAACGCAGGTGTTGTCGGGGATATATCAGGTGCAGCCATTTCGTAGCATTTGGCTGGTATCTTATCAAATCCAATAATTTTCTTGGTGTTCAGGGATGGTTTCAACGCAGGTTTGGTCAACAGAAGGTATGTCAAAGTCTGTGGTTTGGTTGTGACTGTTTATAATGCTGATGATAGGTTGATTCTTGTAATAAGTGACGCCATTTGCCGCGCATTCAACTGAAGTTTTGGAGCTAGAATGTCATCACCAATATCCCTCGCAATATTTAGATAGAAGTTATTAATTTCATCAGCACTTCGTTTTGGTCTGTTCAGATGGTGTTATCACTTCTTATAATGAGATTTTCACTAGAATGAGACCCTTTGTTTGTAGTGAAAGGTTTTATAGTTTTCCAGATGTCTATATTTTTAGGTCCACCATCGCAGCGATCCTTAAAATATGATCTGATGGGCTGTTTCGATATGGATATAGTCTTGTTTCTTTGCATACGATAGCTTTCCCAACTTGGCCACGTGGGGTACTTATTATACCTCCGTTTTAGTTCAGCTTTCAGGCGGACCGCTTTCCTTAGTTTTGAATTCATGAAAGGTGGCTCGTTGGACCTAACCCTTTTTCGTTTTGAGTGGTACGTGGTGATTCAGAATGTCTGTGAAAAGGGATGGAAAAGCCCAATAAGAATCGTTCGGGTCCTCAAAGACCAGGCACGTGGTGTAAAGCAGAGCCTCCCGAATATCCTTGACAAACTGTACATCATTGAAGCCTCTTGTACTTCTACATGTAATATGACGAGGAGCAGACACCGCTTTGGTTGAACAGAGTGAAGTGAATACAAGTTGGTGCCCATCACTGATACCCGTTTTTATTTTTCCTGTTTTTAAGCAGAAGGAGGCTGAGTTTTTCACAATAATGCCAAGTAGCGATGGCAAAACGTTTGTTGGACACATGTTGAGTCTTTGACAAGATTTATGAGACTGAAAACATCAGTGTCGCGCTTGTTCACTTTGAAAAGTCACAGCTTAAATCCCCCATCCCCACCCCCATGGTTGCGTCCCCTGTGACTGTATTTTGTGTCCATGATGTTCAAACGAACATAATGTGTGTCGCTTTTTGTTCTTGCACCACATTGGTTAATACCTTTCTTTATTTTTATTTATTGAACTTCAATCAGCAGTACATCAAGATAAAAGGAAAATAAAACATCACAACACATTAAAACAAATACTGCCGACTTGGAAGAGTCAAACAGGTGATTACACCTATACAAGTTGACTCCCCATGTATGATTGGCGATAAAGATAAGTACAGCCATCACTGGATAAAAATGGTGATGATTGATTAAAAAGGTCAAAGACGATTAAACGAATGTCCGCGTTTACAATACAAATATAGGGAGCTGGAGCAGACTATCTCATGTAAAATAATTCGTTAAATTATGATACTTAGTATCATTTATACTTTTAAAAAGTTTACAAAAAATGTAAGAAGTCGATCACAATAATCTGCTACCTGCATTTTGGACATAAACACCTGCTCAGCCATGTACACGTATTGGACGAGTCAAAATACTCTTGTTACAACTTGCTGTAGTAAGTATTTAGTCTGCTTTTCAAAATATGGAGATTGAGAATCACGGATACGGGAGGGTAAGATGTTCCAAGTGTAAAAAGAGCGATTTACATAGGATGAACGGAAAGTTTCTGTTTTACATATGGTTATTTTGAAACGGAGACAATTGTCGGAAGTACGTAAATTTCTCAAGTCAGTTTGAATGGGGATCATATTGAAGAAATCGACCTCATGATAACCATTAACACATTTGTACAAGAACACAAGATCCAGTTGTTCACGCCTATAAGATAATGGGAGTAGATTACATTTGGCAAGGCGGGACTCGTACGATTCAGAGAAGGGAGACCCCAAGATGTACCTGGTCGCTCTTCTTTGAATATTTTCCAGCGCATTAGATTTTTCTTGCTAGTAACACTCCACACAACTGTGCCATATTCAAGAGGACTCCGCACTAAAGCAATGTAGAGTTTTTTAGTTGCTTTAGGGGGAGCTTTGTACCCGCATGTGTTTTTATTACACCCAGGGCACGGTTAGCTTTAATGCAACACTTGGCAACATGCTTTGACCAGTTGAGGGAAGTGTCTAATTTGGCGCCAAGGTCATTGTCGGAGGATACCCGATTTAGTGGGGTATTGTTCATAATGTAGGTAAAAACAACAGGAGCGTTGGACCTGCTGACAGTGAGGATGCTGCATTTGTTAGCGCTGAACATCATACCCGATCATTTACTCCAAGAGACTAGTTTCTCTATATCATTTTGCAGTACGTGCACCAGCTTCCGAATGAATTTTCGGAAAGCATTTGGAATCGTCTGCAAAATGGAAGATGGTTGGTTTGGTTTAAACATACTTTATTACACGATTAGAGAAAATGGCTATGCCCTATATGAACTCTTCTCGCAATAACAAAAAAATAAAAATAAAGGACTCATATAAATGACAGTGGGACATTTGTAAAAGAGGTGATGAGGGATAGTGACAATACAGGACATATACAGGACAGACACGGACTAGACAACACACACAAAGGTGAGGGAGACGAAACATCGCAACACGTATAGACGGAGTCCAAGAGAGAGAGAGACAGGACAGGACGCATACAAAGGGATAGTATACTGATATAGATGAACTGGCCTCCTATCATTACAATATTTGAGAAAATGAATATATACTCTACGGGGGATTGAATCTTTTTTATTTCTCTATAAAACTTTGGACGGCCAAAAATATTTTAGAGTTTTCAAAGTAGGAGCATTCATCTGAACCATAAAGTACCGTTTTGAGAGTGAAGGAAGGTGATTGTGCCGTTTGAGAGAGTGGGGGGCATGCCGTTAATATATAGTAAAAACATGAAAGGTTCTAAAATCGTACCCTGCGGAACACCAGATACGACAACGACAGAATTCCATTCAGAGTGAGACCCTTCTACTAGGACACACTGCCTTCGACCCTTTCACAGACACAGACACACACACACACACACACACACACACACACACACACACACACATATATATATATATATATATATATATATATATATATATATATATATATATATATATACATGCATATGTGTGTATACGATAGTCTGCTATATTCACAGCACCTTTAGAATTATTTTTGATGATGAGGTGAGCATTCAGTTTATAGCAGCGCTAAATAACATCTCAGTACCACTGTACCACTTTGCTTGACGTCCTGTTTTCATATATGCATGTTTATGTGTGTATTTATACTTATTTATATATATATATATAAAATACACGTATATAAATATGTATGTATATATGTACATGTGCGTGGATTTAGATGGGTAAAAGTTGCCTGCATCAGCGTAAGCCACTGTGAAGAACTAATTTAAAGTAGCCTCACAATTGAGAACTTCCCGTGCGGCTTCCATACATTTGAGTCCAGGTTTGGTAAAAGTTCTTTTCATTAACACCCCCCCCCCCCCCTTCAGCGGTCTCTCAACATTCCTTTGTGGTTATTGCACCAGTTATATAATATACATATGTATATATATATATATATATATATATATATATATATATATATATTATTTGTGTCCGTTTGTCAAGAATCATATATACATATATATATATATATATATATATATATATATATATATATATATATATATATATATATATATATATATATATATATATATATATATATATATATATTTGTGCCGGGATATATGTTTACGATACGCATATTTTGTTATACGCTGTTTTCCTATTTCTTCTTAGTGCACCTTTGTCTTCGCAAGACGAGTATCAAAATATTTGTTGCTAGAATACAAGCTGACTCCATACCTATGCATGTACATACAAATGGGTTAGTATCGTGATAGCCACTTTGAAGAATTGTTAATTCAATTCAAGTATAATATCACAATTTTTAAAAAAGCAAGTAAAGTAAAAAGAAATGTATTACTTCAGATACTAAAAACAAACTCGACGTCGTGATGAAGCCTGGTCACACTTTAAGCGAGCAGCCAACAAGCCTCATCCCCACCTTTATGATGTTCATTAAAAATTTAAAAGGTTTTACCTGTTCTATAAAGTCTCGCAGCAAAGTTGCAAATAAAATTAAATAATCTCTTCAATTACATTTCCACAAACTTCGCTGTCAACTTGATAATAAAGGTGTATGCCACATTTAATAGTGCAGCTTATCCAAGTCTGTTTTAGGTTGTAAAACCCACCCAGGTCTATATACCTCCCGTCATTATGGAACACGGGATTATTACTTACATCGCTGAAACGTGAAAGTGTCAACACATATGCAAAACTGTTCTGAACGTAAATGGTTCACCGCTGCCCGAATTCATAATATGACTGGAGTCACTGGTACACGGTATTGATATTAACGCTGACTGGAGTCACTGGTACACGGTATTGATATTAACGCTGACTGGAGTCACTGGTACACGGTATTGATATTAACGCTGACTGGAGTCACTGGTACACGGTATTGATATTAACGCTGACTGGAGTCACTGGTACACGGTATTGATATTAACGCTGACTGGAGTCACTGGTACACGGTATTGATATCAACGCTGACTGGAGTCACTGGTACACGGTATTGATATTAACGCTGACTGGAGTCACTGGTACACGGTATTGATATCAACGCTGACTGGAGTCACTGGTACACGGTATTGATATTAACGCTGACTGGAGTCACTGGTACACGGTATTGATATTAACGCTGACTGGAGTCACTGGTACACGGTATTGATATTAACGCTGACAGTGTGAGAAAAGTTCTATCTTCCTTCAGATTTTCCTCTGTGTCTGGCTCTTATGATACAAAAATATATTATTTAAAATACTGCCGAATCGATATGCCATCAACAGACTAAAACATTTAACGTTCCATTAACTCTTCCCATTTCCCGATTCCTTGAAGAGATCTAATGCATGCCATATTTATAAAAAGTCCAACCGACAGATTATAAACAACTGCCACCCACCCAACGTCTTATTTGTGCAATGTCTCCAAGGTCTTTGAGCGACTGGTAAATGATGCTTTACATGAATAGTGTTTATCTTACCTTAATTGTCCATATTGTCATTAGCCGCTTACTTAAAATCTTTTTTTTCGGTAGCAAAGTGTTATTCTATGAATTATAAACTGTATTGTTTTAATATGTCAAAAAGTATGTAGCTGAAACCAGATATCCTCAGCATGAGTGACATGCATTCATCCTGAACCAGACCTCCGTATTCCTTGAAAGGTCTGATAAAGAATGTGTTGACTGTTTTAAGAGTTGAGCAATCCATGCGAAAAGGTAGACCTTTCAATGTATTCGGAGGCTTTTCAGATTTATTGATAACATCACTTGTATGATCAGACCATCTATGACATAAAAGTTATTAGCCAATTTTAAGACCACTCAAAAACAGTGATAAGGTGAACATTTATTGTTTCAGCGGCTTGAATAGGGTTGTTGACAGTTACATACAGCAAAATATCGTCAGGAAAAAGTTTGATGTGTGAATGAAGACGATCGAAATCCGTTGGCGATTATTTAAGTAACCCAGTTCCACAGGTTGCCACGAATAGTAGTTTTCTCTGATTTAAATGGTTTATATAAGAATGTCAAACTTTCGAGAAAGCCCAATTCATATCTAACAACATAATTCGATCTCCTTTTTATGGTCTACAACAAGGTACAATATATAGTACTGATTTAGTAAGAATTTTATTGTGGAATCACTGGGGGGTGAATCCCGATTGGTGTGCAGAAATGAGCATATTACTGAAAAATTGAAGATGTTTTTGAAAGCTTTATTTTGGAGACCTTCAGCTTTATCTTGTTTTCCGTTGGTTAATATTTGTAAAGAAACACTAGAAGTAATGTCACACATTTGTCCTGATCCTTTGTCCGGAATCACAACAAATGACGCTATGTATTTCCTCTTTTTCCGGAAGGAAAACAGATACAAAGTTACAGACCTCTCACATTGTACCAAGGCTGGTGTGCCCTGTATCCAGAGTCCTTAAATGTATTCCTCTTGCAGGCACAGGGGACCACTTGGAATCAATACGTCGGTTGATACTACAATAAAGCGCTAGTTTTCCTTAGGAGCATTGGCGAAAGATGATAGTATTCGAACTCCGCAATCATTTTCAGCTAGCACTCAGCGTATTAAATGTTTAATTTGTAGCATATTCAAGAAATTCAGCACCGACATGATATGAAAAGGTTTCCAGCAAAACGCCAAGCCGCTAAATACACCACTTGGGGCACCAGTCTACCGAAGTATATAATTGGATAAAAACACGAAGCTATATTGTTTGCATTGTGCATTGTACAAAAACCCCAGATGTTCAAATGAAGGAAATATTGTCACAGAAGTACATTTAGCACTATAAAAGGTGTGAAATAACTCAATATAAAACTGAATCTACGATTTATATCTGTATATTAGAAACTTGACCTTTACATACATAGAGAAGCAAGACATTTAATTTTAAAACGCCTACTTCTCATATTGACCATATACATGATATTTGGATAGGTAAACATGCACAAAAACCAGTACCTACGTTTCTTGTGGCAGTGTTGCCTTCGAAACTGCCCGTCTTGCAAAGAAAGAAATCAAAACTAGAAAAGCAGATGTGCCTCAAATCAAAACTGTTTTTGTGCCTTCAAAAGTGATAACTATGGATAGATGAAAATTTCAGATGTCCAGATAACCTTGACGTTTGACCTCTTGAGGTTACTTATAAATTACAAAAATGTGCAGTGTTGCAATACCTACAATTCGAGCCCGACAAAATTGAAATTGGATGAAAATTGACCAAGATATGGCTAGATGAAAATTTCGAAGGTCCAAATGACCTTGACCTTTGAGCTTTAGAGGTCACAGGTAAATTACTAACTGTACAGTGTTACAATATCTACAATTTGAGTCCCACATGATTAAAATTGGATGAAAATTGGCCAAGTTATAACTAGATGAAACTTTCAAAGGTCCAAATGACATTGACCTTTGACCGTTAGAGGTTACAAGTTTGCCTAATTGTGCCGAAACTCTGGTTAAAAAAGAAATATGTTTTGATAACATGTTTTTGACTTAAATACTAATGACTTTCATTCTTTTTATGCAGTGTTGCAATACCCACAATTCAACATGTTCAAAATTGGCAGAAAATTGAGCCAGTTATAGCTAGAAGAAAATTCCAAAGATTCTTATGACCTTGACCTTTGACCTTTCGAGGTCACCTGTAAATTACAAAAATGTGCAGTGTTACAAACCTATGAATTTAAGTTGGATTGGTTACATGTACCTATGACAGTTTTGGAGACTTTCAAGCTTTAAATTTTCAAATGGCCCTAATTTACATAATTTTCAAAAACCTTTTAACCTCTTTACAGAAACTCAGGACTTCATGTGTGGGAGTATAATCATGCCAAGTATGGAGTTTTTACATATGACACTTTTCGAAAGAAATGTGGGATAATGCCTGTCAACAAAGAAAGAAAGAAAGAAAGAAAGAAAGAAAGAAAGAAAGAAAGAAAGAAAGAAAGAAAGAAAGAAAGAAAGAAAGAAAGAAAGAAAGAAAAATAGAAAGAAAGAAAGAAAGAAAGAAAAGACAGACAGACAGACAGACAGACAGGCAGAAAGAAAGGAAGGAAGGAAGAAAGAAAGAAAGAGAGAAAGAAAGAAAGAAAGAGAGAAAGAAAGAGAGAGAAAGAAAGAAAGAAAGAAAGAAAGAAAAATAGAAAGAAAGAAAGAAAGAAAGAAAAGACAGACAGACAGACAGACAGACAGACAGACAGGCAGAAAGAAAGGAAGGAAGAAAGAAAGAAAGAAAGAAAGAGAGAAAGAAAGAAAGAAAGAGAGAAAGAAAGAGAGAGAGAGAAAGAAAGAAAGAAAGAAAGAAAGAAAGAAAGAAAGAAAGAAAGAAAGAAAAGACAGACAGACAGACAGACAGACAGACAGGCAGAAAGAAAGAAAGAAAGAAAGAAAGAAAGAGAGAGAGAGAAAGAAAGAAAGAAAGAAAGAAAGAAAGAAAGAAAGAAAGAAAGAAAGAAAGAAAGAAAGAAAGAAAGAAAGAAGAGCGATGCATATTCACCGAGGCTGTATAAAAGTTTGAGACTGGACTGCGCTTTTCGTTCGGATCTTTTAGCTTGCACAGGTTTTTTAGGGAGGAGGCCAATGGGTTCAATGTAATTGGTATATCATATGTGAACTTTTATTAACACTTGGACTCGTTGGTGACAAGAAGATTTTAAAAAGGCTTTAAATCATCTCTAGAAAGAACATCGACATGGTATACTACAACTATTTATGACACGTCTACATGCAGAAAACATCCCTCGTTGCAGCAGCATAATATTCTTGTAGAGTGGAACAAAATGCAATGTTAAAATAAGGAGCCAGAATCCAAGAAGATATACTTTGATCAGATATTAAAAAATTAAGTTATATAAATGACATAAAATTTGAGGTAATACATTTTGATATTTACAGCGTGTCCAAAATCTCAACGGTATTTGACCTTGATATTGAAAGAATCACAAATGTCGGGATCTCACATGATGAAGGCTCCCGTCCACTGACTTCTGTGTCGTAGATGCCCGACCTTTATATCAAATAACAGTTTATTTTTACTACAAAAAGATGAAAAACACAGCTTGACCGCTAATGTTAGTCCATATACACTGTTTTGGGTACACCGTTTTAACTTTGGGAAACTTGTGTAAATTTTGGGTGCTTTAACACGTGACTTTTTACAGTGCATACTGCCAACAATTCCAATTTTAGGTTCATATTTAGTCTACCTTATCTGGCAATTCTCTTCGACATATAACTGCCTCTGATCTTAAGTTTCCTTTTGTACTTTCGTTTATTTTAACAGTAAGCTGTGTACATACTTTAACCGCGTCTTGGTTTTAAAAACTCCCTGTTCTTTGACAGCATATCAATTTGGAAAACAAATATATATAATTGAAGACGTTTGTAAATTATTACTAATTATATCCGAATGTGCCCAAGATTTCGAATTAATGAGGTTTAAATATATATCCAATCACCTGAGTGCATTCCTCATTCGCAAATTTTCCTTGTTTCAGGCACAAGTGCATGCATCTCCGGACATTTGCAAATATTTGCACACGAATTGCAACTATCCTAAGTTAAATGATAATATTACAGCTGCAGTTGCTCATTTTTTACAACCAAAATTTCAAGTTCCATAGACTTTTTATCATCAAAATTAACCAGCAAGCGACAGATGTCCTTGTTGTCTGCTCTTTCGTAGGGTCAACGTGCTTTTTTGGTCCCTCAAAGCAGTGCCGCCATACAGCACCAAAGAAAACTCTTAACTCAGTCGTTATAAAAGTAAATTACATATTAAGCCCAGGTTCATCAACATATCGGTATTTTTAATGCAGAAATATTTACTTTATGTCCATATTTACAGTATTTTAATATGTATATATATATATATATATATATATATATATATATATATATATATATCCCACTCTCTGTGAGGTTCCTTATGATAAGCTAAATTACTTTTGTTCATCTGAAGTTGGTTTAAGTCTTCCTTCAGGACAACTCCCATCACATGAAACCACATGCGTCTGGAGATCACTTATATCTGTTTCACACTACACACTCTCAGAATGAGTGTAACGTAACGATTTTGACGCACCATGTCAAAGCTGATTGATCTCGCATAATAGCGTCGTAATGTCAAGCACGCCAAATTGCATCATCTCATCATCTCGTGAACCATCTGTTGGTGCCCACGCGTATACACAGTTGGATCGAAACAGCAAGTGTCTTCATTCAGAAAGATGCTCCTGTATTCATGGAGCTGATTAGTTTTCATGTGGTGTCATAAATATAAAAGCGTTTACAAGCATAAAAATTATTGGTAATGAAAAAGACTTTCAGTGCACAACATCATATTCGGAAAGTCTTTTTCATACCAATAATTTCTTAATGTGATACTTTTCTTATGATAGGAAAAGTATCACATTAAGAAAATAAATTCTAAAGTTTTATATTATTAACTACCAATGACACTTTTGAAAACATGAAATGTTATCCCAGAAAAAAAAACCATAAATTTATGCAGCAATGTATCGTGAAGAGTCAATATTCATAGAACGATCTAAAAACCATTATTTTTTTTTTAGAGTATATTACAATGTGTTGAATCGCCAGGTCATGAGGTCATGGTGTCATGGAAACATGTGATTGAAGCATTTATCACGAATGCCTCTCAAGCGAGTTCTGTTAACGTGTAGCGGATCAGGACAGCTGTGAATCCAAACGTGAATTTAACCAGAATGCTTTTGTCTCGTAGTGGTTACGATATAAACTTAAACTGACCGATACCAAACCATTCTCCACTTAAAAGAAATTAGCATATCTCTGCTGAGCTATAAAAGTTAGGATTTATGGCACCAGACGTCTTTTTTCTTAGTCTCATGTGCTTCAGTTTAACATTATTTGAAAAATTAAAAGTCACAGGCATGTATTGCCTGCAGAAACAGTCCTTCCTTGGTTGCAGAGGTGTGAACACATCCAAGTCATGATGACAAATTATCGGACACAGCTCTGTCTTGACCAGACAAAGTAACAATCTATCAATAATATGGTTTTGTGTGTGCATTCATCTGAATACACAGCCTAATACATGTAAATTAGCACTCCCCCCCCCAAAAAAAAAAATAAATCTCTGAATCTGTCGCTGCGCAAGGAATACTATTAGCCGCCGTTATACGGGTGCAGTGATGACCAATCAGGATGTTGCTTACATTTGCGGGAACAAAGAATACTAATTCTAAATATATGACGTATATTTGTTATGTCAAGCTCAGTCTGTGTTAGGAAAATATGACTGCCACTTTTGGACTGTTCATAATTCTCCAACTTGCTATCTTGGAAAAAAACAAGATATTTTGCTATGTTATTACCAGTTTCAGAGTGCATATCCGGATATTTCCATGTTTAATGAGACGGTCGACGTTTGAAGGCACCCAGACAGATTTGCTGTGAAGCAAATCTTCTCTTCTAGTTATATACTATATTTACTCTTAGACCAAAATGTAAAAAAAAAAAAAAAAACATATGTACGTAGCATTTGTTGAACAGCTTGTGGAATTTTACCATAATTTAAAAACGATGAATGTATATTGTGCACAATGCAATCAACGTTCCTCTCCCGATAAGATTGCTCTGAAGTGTTTGGTCGCAAAATGTCGCCTGCTTCAATGTTTTTACTTAGCTTTGCCATACAATTGATACATTTTTAATGAATAATATAGACAAGACCTATCAGGATAAAATGCCGCTAGTCAAACATCTTCTTTAGAAAGCTGTTTTCAATAGTCTCCATCAAACCACGGACATTAGTGACACAAGCAAAACATGAGACCAACAGTCCCATTGTGCTGATACTGGGAGACAAGTGTCCTCTCTTACAAAAGATGAGAGTATCATTTGGCTGATGCCAGGGCATGAGGGTTGATACTCTTGTCATACTGTATAACTGTCATGTTGTTGATGTCAAGAGACAAACTCTTCCATTTTGATGACCCTGTCACACAAACACACCCATCCTGGTGATCTCATGGGGCTCACCAGTGGCAGAAACTCTGGAGCTACGAACTAGAGGCCGATGAAACAAATATTGCTTGAAATCTTGCTTTAACATCGTGACAAAACTAAAAACGGGGACACATCAGAGGTATTGTGATCCCATTGTCTTTCTGTGATCCCATTGTCTTTCACACTACAGGAGCACAATACTATTTTAAATTTACCGATGTCAGTTGAAATAATTAAACCATAGGTACCGAAACAGTATCTAAACTAATTCTATCGTCTACTCTGCATGCGTGTCGTGGTAATGAAAAGGTCATGCACATCGGGGTTAAAAGATATTGTGGATCTAAGAGAACCTTTAGGGTGACGTTTTCAAGGTAATTAGAACCATGTGGACACTGTGTAGAAGTTTGGAGTAGGGATGCAATGGGGAACAAAACATAAGGATACCACCATTTTCAATCGGGTTCCGGGATATTGGCATTTGAAACCGAATACCCTGCAAAAAATGACATACCTGTTGCCAGACAATGCTATTCTGGATATCATTTACGATAAACGATAACACACGGGTACCGTTCAGAGAGACCAAATTTGATCAGGTTGTTTTGATATATGCTGAAACTGACATTCTAGGGCATGTGATAATTAATAATTATTGGAAATATTCCATGGATCAACTTTTATAATTGTATTTGTGTCTTTTTGCCCGGAACCACTTCCTAGCAGTCAATACCCTATTCCGCAGTCCGAACTCTTTACTGTCCATAAGCTAACCTGTCCCTGTCTAACCTATATACATATGGAATTACTATTGTCCATATTGCAAACGAAGATTATTTATAAAGACTTTTTATTTCACAATCTTAACAGCGGTATTTTTTTTTGTATGGGGATGTTTGATTGAATTTTTTATTGATAAAAAGTTAGACAACATGCCAAGTAACTGGCATACAAACGGCCAAATGTTTAATTTATGTGACGTGTCAAGGTGAATAGACTAATCACTGGCGAATTCGTGTCTGCTGTTTGGAAAATTTTCATCGAAGTGCGCATCCCTCCGAAATGACACGAGCATACATAGCAACTCCACTGCAGACACATACATGTCAATGTGAGCTATTTCAAGATAGCAGCTTTGTGGTATAATCAAGCAAAGAAGTCATCTTATAACGAACTCTCGATTATTTCTACTTGTATATGGTTGATTTTCTAGTAGACTTCACCGTACAGCAGGTGTGTCGGCGCATCAAAAGGGATGAATGCCCACATCAGCCCAAGGCTGCGCATGATCACTGAAACGTTGCCTCTCCGTTCTGTGTCGTTCCGTCCCTAGGGGTGGCTCAATTTTGTGCGTTTTCGTTTCATGAAGCACACCATTACGGTCGAAATATTAAGTGGGAAAATATGCATACTTAATGAAGGATAATTTGGTGATAATGAGAAAACAACTCACCTGGACAATGTGACACTAAGAAAGCAAAGTGTCTAAAATTTCACCAGCTGGGCTGCTTTACATAATTATATTATTGTATTTCGACAAGATTAGTGTGAAAAATTGTTCCTTGTTATATCTTCATCTCAGTTTTCTCCACTCGTATTCTAATTAATCATATACTTTCTCACACACAAAAAAACGCCGCAAAAGGCATAATTGGGATCGTATGCTAGGATTTTACGAGATTATAAGCTGCAGACATATGAAATATCTTCACTACATAAAACCTTTAACAAAGCATCGCAGGTGGTCCCCTGCGTGCTATAAGGGACCACAGCCTAGAGAAGTGTAGAACATTTTACCAAATAATTCCCTTTAGCGTATACCTAATAGTGATCTTAGAGCCCAATGACACTATTTCTGTATATAACACTGTTAATGCACTTCAAAAAGTAATGAAGTATATATTTTTTGAAAACGAAAAACTAACGATTTATGCTATGGCGCTGTGGCAATGTTTCTTGGGTATTTTTACAGCAATTATAAAAGTGTAAAAGAGTGATCGCCATTCGTTCATGAAAATGTTCAATTCAGCTTCTACATTTTCACATATTTCAATATCAAACTTATGGCAAACTGTACAACAAAATAAAACTTTAAAAAGCGGGTCTCAAATTTTATTGCAGTTGAATCATGATAAACCAAAGGGATTATATTTTAACCAATTCTTGTGTCAAAACGGCAATTTAAAAAAATATGAGACACGCTTTTTCGGTCAGCTGACCTCTCAGTCATCCGTCCGTTCACAATTTTGACTTCTTCTCAAAAAGCCAATTCCCCATCAAACTTAGTGGGGAGTTACCTTGGGTGGTTCTCTACCAACTTTTCTCAAATGGTAATGCTCCAGTGAATTTGGGGATTTTTTTCGGTACACTTTTTGGCAATTTTTTTTTTTTTAAAAACTTATCCAATACCACTTGGCTTACCGGTCTGAAATTGCACAGGGACATTTCTGTGCTCCCCTAGACTTTAATTTGTTCAACGTGTGGTGCTGCGACTTTTTCTATCTTTTAAAGAAAATTTTGTGTGTTAAAGTTATTTTCGACTTCTCTAAAACCGTCATTTAGACTGTCCTCAAACTTTGTGGAAATGTAGCTTGTGGACGGGTCAAACAAAAGTGTCCAGTAGGTGATGATCTCTCTCATGCTTGATTTTTAACGATTTTTTTCAATTTGGGTTCTTATCGCTTAATACATATATTCCTATTGTTTACAATGCAAGGTAATGTGTATGGCAATGGCACGTCACATGTTTGACTTTCTGCACTTCTCCAAAACGGAAGACCAGATTCACTTTAATCGGGGTCGATCTTTACCTTGGGTGGGTCTCCACTAAATGTGTTTAAGTGGTCAACCTCCAATGATTTTTAGACTGCTTATGATTTTTTGTTTATACATTTTTTTTGGGGGGGGTCTTTAAAAAAATCCCAACCGGAGATCACAGGACCACTTTAGCTCTGTCTTCAGGGTTAGCTGAGCACAGGACTGCCACAGTCCTCTAGTTGATTCATTGCATCAACTAAAGTTTGCTGTAAATTTGAGGTCCGTCCCTAACTTCAAAATCGAGTGAGCTGAATCGATATTTGAGGTGCATTATGATTTTGTGTGTGATTGTTCTGTAAACATTGTCACTTTCTAACATTGTAAAATTATTACCAACATAATTTCCCGGTTTTAGCCTTCAAAAAATGTATACACTTTACCACAATCAAAATCTGATTCCATGGTATTTGTGATAATTTGTGAAAGTCACTGATACCCTAAAGTAACATCCTTAACAAGGGCAGCGTGGAGGATCATCGACCACGCGTTGTACGAGATCACACACTAAAGCCATATATATCAAAGAGAACCCTCAAAAAAGGCAGGGCTCGGTGTAAGAGGCCAGTCTCGAGACGTACGGAACACTGTCACCAAAGAAAACCTTTTATGAAGGCAGAGAAGGATATTATCCCCCATGTGCTGTAAGATATCACAACTTCGAACTGCATGGAATATATGCATGAAACGAAATCTTTATCTAAGGCACAGTCGGATATCATCTTATTCTCCAACGTGCTGTAAGATATCACGACCTAGAAATGTGTGAAATATATGCATTTAAATGAAACCCTTAACAAGGGTAGAGTTGGGGATCGTCCCCAGTGCGTTTCAAGAGATCACAACTTGGAGACGTATGAACGAACTTTACTAATAAAACCCTTCACAAAGGGAGAGTCGTGGATTGCCCTGTACGTGTTAGAAAAGTTCATAAGCTGGAATAGCATAGAACATCTTTACCGCACACAATCCTTGGGAAAAATAGAGGTGGAGGCCGTCCTTCATATCATGTGATTGATCACAACCTGGAGCCCGCACCATGAAATATCCTTACCACTCGCAATATGACAGATCTTCTCAAGACATTTTTCAGCCTTTATGTTGTGGGTGCAGTCTCCATATTCTCCACAGGCCAAGATAAACGACCAACAAATCCCATAAAATGATCCGGAACTGGGACTTGTGTGTGGGCACCTGCTTCAATATCCTATTGTTTCGGCTTCTTTCCTTTACCTACCCGCTAAATTCCATTAATTACTGGCTGACGATTGAAACGGATGGTACAATTTAATTGGATTTCAAATCGGATTAACTGGTGGTGTAAGCGGGAGTCAAGGTGCTGGACCATCGGGAAGCTGCTTGACTTCGCCCCTGACGAAAAGAACACAGAACGCTTTTAACGACCAGTAAATAAATGTAATTAGTGGTATGGGCAGATTAACATGCTTTGGGACCCAGGTGCATTAAGTAAAAGACATTTCACTCATAAAGTAATTAGAACTATAAATGTGTCTGTGTCCTCAATAGCTAAATTTGACGACGCAAACTGATCCGCCGGGTCTTTCAGCAGTTTTTCTCCGTCTGTCTGTTGTAGTTCTTTCTCCGCTCATTCCATATTGTTGATATCGCACGTCTTCTTTTTTTCTGATTTTCAAAATCCAAAGCCGAATAAATGGACATTTGCGAAATTTGCTACACAGCTATAAGATTGTAAATTACTGCATCAATAAATCGTGACATCTACATTAGGTCAGGGTCATTTGAAATGGTAAATGAGTAACTTTTATGTGTAGGCAATCCCAAACCACTGTATATCACAATTATTGATAAAAAAAAGCCGGGTTTCATATTCCCTGCGGACATAATTGCTTGATTTCAGGCTGCAACATTTAAAATTAAAATAAGCAAAAAGCGGGCATAGGCATCAGTTTTTTTTTTTGGGGGGGGGGCTAAATGTGATATTGTGTAAGCAACCTTTGAACATTAACGGCCGTGTCAAAAGCAGTGGGGTTGTAATGATATTTTCCGCAACTAAGCCCGCAAGTTGAAAACTAAGTATTGTTTGTGAAGTGCATATTGATGTTTCAAGGACTGAATTATTTGTTTATATACTACGGACTAAATATTTTTTTTCAGTTCCGTGCGAGTGTGCTATTCCTCAGGAGGATTGTTTTGACATTCGATCATCTTATGGACATAATGTGATTTTCTATATCATCATTTAAAATATCTGAGGCATTGATTCATAGATATCAGCTGATTAATGGAACTAATTGTTATTAAGGGAACACAGACCAATAACGAGCTAGAATGTGAAAAGCTCCATTCATACACCGCCTGTAATTACCGCACAGGGTAAGCTGACAAGCAAGGAAAATAGAACGACTAATTTTCGACAATAATAGAGACATATGGCTAACCGACGGACGATGTGAAATACTAGTTGCATGCATGGCGCTGATAATAATAATTGTTTGTCACATCCATTGTTCCATACTCGATGCTTCCGGACTTTTGAACCAAGAAAAGTCTGTCTCCAATAAATGTGCAACAGAATTCGACAAATGTATGCAATATATGTCTGAAACACAGAAAGATGCAAACATTGAAATTAAATTGCGTCACTTAATTGAATAGTAATGGAACACGTTTTTTTTACACTTGTTTTCATTTTTTTAAACAGTTCAAAATATCCTAAAATATATGCTGGTATAAAACATATTGATAAACAATTATTTTCACTTAATATACTGTGGTGACCTGTCCTTACGAGAAGACGAAATGCACAACTGCACCATACTACGACTTAGAAGTGCCTCGCCAGATTGCAATGAGGAAAAAGTTTCTGACTGGATTTTCAGTTGCTAGCCAAAAATACCAATTGCGCTGTTTTCTACACGCGGCAAGTGTGGTAAAGATAATGCGGAGATTTATCTGCTTGGTACGCAAGATTTTCAAATGAGATTCAACTAAACTAATGTTCAGTACAACATGCACATCATTTGACGTACCACTGTACACAAAGGAGTTGTAAAGGGGAAAATATATGACATGTACCTGTGAAGCAAAATGTCACATCTCTTTTAGATGAGACCTGAAACTTGCAATGTTTATCAGTACCAACTGAGACACCCAAACTAGAGTAGAGCAAGAATAGAAAATGCTTTTGCACGTACGGTAGGGAGTAATTCGCTCAGAAAGGTGAGAGGTAACGTTGTTGATCTCCATTACTATACATTGTAAATTGAAACGTCTGAATTTGGAAACCCCATTTTTTTTCATGGCAAATCCAGGAACATGGGTATGATGATTTTCATCATTTCAGTTGCAAAGGCAACCAGTTCATTCATGCATTGGATACCTTAAAATACACTCCACGGGTGTACGCTTTTCTAGCCCACAAATTTGTGTATCTGGGTTCTGTTGTCAACTGATACGTGTACCATCATATAATTGGTAATTGTAACTTCGCTATTTGGTCAAAATGCTGAACGAAGCGAGGCCTCAAAACAAGGTAAAATGTATTAATTTGTCGCTGCGACATACTGATTGACGTGGGGATTCTTTCTATTTCATATTGAGCTCGTTTCTGTGTGATTTCGATAAGAGTTTCCAACTTGGCTATCTTCCAAGACACTCATTACTTGAAAAGATTGTAATAGCGTCAAAATCGATAGGTCATCGACTGAAATAATAGCCGTTGTACAGTCAATGACACAAGAAGCAAACATACAAACTCTTAAGATTACAGTTCGTGACCACAGCAAAACAAACTCATTTAGCGGCCTCTTCGCAGAAGAAAACAATGAAAATATTGTCTGTGCTGGCTGATGAAAAAGTCGTTTGGGGATAAGTGGTCTCGAGCAATAACCAATTTGGCGATGTCTGACTTTATTTAAAACGTGTCCACTGACAACTAAGTTTTGTAATATCCGTGTGAACTGGATCTTCTTGCACACCTCAATAAGGAAACAACACGCTATCCAGTGATTACACCTATTAGACGATAGATGATACACATGTCAGAAGCCAGTGACATCAAAATTACCAGCATTCGCGTAGCTCACTAAAATTAATGGTTCCCGTTGCAAGTCTCCATTTCCCACGTTAATATTTGATTTCTGCTCAAATTGTATCCGACGCGGACAGGGAAGTGTGTAAAGATGACTGGGGCTGGTGTTAGGCAAACTGTTGTGTCATATCATCACGGACTCCCGCGAGGTGCTAAGGAGCATAATAAAGCATAACTGAATACATGCAGCAACGTCTTTGTATGAGGCTTTCCCTCGCCCCTATATCCATTAGATGTCATGGAAAATCACTCTTCCGCGTCAGTGATTGACAACTATAGGCATTACATGGGGGTGGACATTCAGCCAATGATAATGCTTGTGGTCTTTACAATATTTTCTAGCTATTTCAAGAGAATTTGATGTGTTTCGCATGAATCATAAATTGCATTCAATGTACCGTAATTGTTTCAGCAGTAATGCACATATGTGGTGGTCCCAATATCAGTAGAGGCTGAGGTGTACTTAATATCCTGAATTCACATCATGTAAATTATTAAGAAATCCTATATATTATAAAGAGGAAACCTATACGCGTTTTACCATTTGTGACCGGACAAGGAAAACTACACTTCCAGCACTCGGACCTGTCTTTTAAAGTGTCATTTCCATTGTGATCTAGCATAAATTTGTAGATGCGAGGGGAAAAAGTTAAATCAAAGCACAATAAGAACATATATATACGTTAAAAGCTCCAAAACAAGAGCGGGTGAGTGTGCCGTTTCACAATGTGTGGAATCCCATCGATTGACGCTGCGGTAGATTATCCCATTGAACACCAATGTTAAGTATGTTCATTGATGGTGGAGAGTATCTTTTCATTATAGGAGTGGTACTGAAAAGGATAATTTCTGTACACTTTAGGATATCATGTATTCTTCTTGGAATTGTATATATAATTAATGCAGCATCCACAGGAAAAGTTTGCTTCCAAAACGGACCAATCTCCGTGTTGGGGGGACAATACAGAGTTTGGTTTGGTTTGAAGACAAAGAGAAATATGCAGAAATTACATTTGAAAGGAAGTTGGAACAGTGTATATGTGTTGAAAATGGGCATCTTGCGGCGAATTTATCCAGAAAAATTCTCTCTCTCTCTCTCTCTCTCTCTCTCTCTCTCTCTCTCTCTCTCTCTCTCTCTCTCTCTCTCTCTCTCTCTCTCTCTCTCTCTCTCTCTCTCTCTCTCTCTCTCTCTCTCTCTCTCTCTCTCTCTCTCTCTCTCTCTCTCTCTCTCGTTCGTATTCTTTTGTTTCTTCTTACTATTTTTTAAATTCGCTCTTTTCTACAACAAATTTACCACAAGAGAGTAAACAAACTTGGCAAACGCAAGAATTTTACTTTACGTGACAGTTTTATTTGTGTTTGGTTGGTGTGCATTTTAAATTCTATGAATGACCTAACCCGAGATTTATGAATATCATATACACGTTGTCTGAAAGACGAAAATATTAATTCCGCCATAATTTCAGTTCATGTTGTTATAAATATATGAACCAAGTCTTTCAACAGGTTATTTTTGGAGACAATGCGTCTACTCGTTCACACATGATATCGAAGTAAACGTCCGCCTGTATTCTATAGAATTTAGTCGCGTCTGTTTAATCTGTTAACTTCGGATATAGTCGCGGGCTGACATGACAACAAAGATGAAAGTATAAATGAGAATATGTGTTTTCTGACGCTGTTAAGAGTTCGTGCGATACTCTTGCCTTGGCAACACTGTTTATAAATTTTACCTGCAAATATCATGTTGCTTAAGTGAACGTTTCAGTATGCTTGTACAACTCATCACATGTTAATGATCGAACTTATGCGTGTAGGGTTCGGTGAGCTGTTCATCTAAATCTCAAAGGCAAAGTGCAATATTAAAGTGATCACATACGTCAGCATAGAAGGCATCACACTCCTCCATAATTCCATGGATAACACGTCAAGTTAACGCGCCATAAATCACGATGCCTCGAATCAGCTTTGCTGTCAGCTAACATTTTGCGAATCACACCAGCTCAAGTCGACTCAGCTGTCAGCCAATATTCGTGATCACAGTGGCTGAAGTCACCTCCACCGTCAGTCAACAATTATAAATCACACTGGCTTCAGTCAGCTCAGCCGTCAGCTGTTTTGCGAATCATATTGGCTCAAGTCAGTATTATATATATATATATATATATATATATATATATATATATATATATATATATATATATATATATATATATATTATTTATTTATTTATTTATTTTTATGCATTTTGTTATGAACTGATGACAATTGTTATATTCTCACTGCTGTGCAGGAGACGATAGTGTGTTCTATTTGGATACCAGTAATGGCACTGAAAGAAATCTACGCTCAGATTCACACCCATATAGTAGACTCAATTGCATGGGTGGCTGAATTCGATTTTATTCAAAAAAAAAAAAAAAACTCATCCGGTAACGCCTCAACTTCTATTGTTCGATTCATATACATTGCACATATATCTTGCATGCTGATCTCTGGGATATCCCTTCAGAAGAATTAAAAAAAAAATTACAATAAATAACAAACATTGTTCTGTTGGAAGGCACGAGAAAGATAACTTTTGCATTATTTTGGGGCAAAAGTGGTCAAAACTCGTGATGTAGTTTAAAAAATAAAATCACCGCCATAATAACTGTAAGTAAAGATATATATATATATATATATATAAATATATATCACTACAAAAGCGAGGTTTTTTTATACTTACAAAAATGAATGGTCAAAAAAAGCTGGCTGCGCAATTACATGGAACTATGTAGTGACTTTTTGTAACTAAAACCAACATCACATATGCGACTTTACCGTGTCCCTTATCCAGTTTCTCGATAATTTGTCTCCCTATTTTGTCAATAACATTCCCCACCAAGCGACACCTGTTCAAGGCCAGTACTCCGTGGGGCATAGAGTCGCCTAACTTGCAATTATACGGTGATTAAATGGTGCTTTTTGCGCGTCATTTTCGCAGTAAATCAGTGGCCAGATGTTCACTTTCTGGGACGAGATTTTCATGGGAATATGGGGACATGTGTCCAGCGACAAAATGTCCGTTTATGTCGATGCATGCAAACCCCCAACAGTAAGCAGTTAATAAACATGTATTTTTACATTACGAGTCAGAAACATTAAAGAACAACACTACAACAAAAATGCTTTCAGACTTTGTTGAAGTTGGGTCATATCAAATAATAATAATAATAATAATAATAATAATAATAATAATAATAATAATAATAATAATAATATTAATAACAACAACAACAATAATAATAATAATGATAATAATGAAAATAATAATAATTATGATGATGATAATAATAATAATAATAATAATAATAATAATATAGGCCCTACAATTTGGAAAGTATTTTGAACCTTGAACACTCTCGCAGACATAAGACATGTTCATAAACATTCTAACTGCAAGGGGGGGGGGGTACAGAGAGTCTCTCTAGCCTCCTTGCTGCAAGTGACCTCATATAGACTATAAATGAGTTGAGATAAAGACAGGACGCTATTTTGCGCCAACATAGATGCATCTTCCTCAATTTGAGTTTATTTTCAAAGACATACGGCTGGGTTGTACACTCTGTCTCTCTCTTTCTCTCATATCTGCTGTAAATTAGGCTATGGGCTACAGATATCCAAATAAGATGATCGACTTTGAATTGAATTGAATTGAATTGAATTACAAAAGATTCAGCTTTTCTAGTTTTGTTCTAAACATTGGTACAACGAATTACTTTAAATTTACTTGAAGATGGAAATTGTCAGTAACTTTCAGTAATAAAATAAACATCGCTTTTTGTGAAACAGTTACGTTGCTAATTTACAGGTTAGATATCTGGTACTAAAAGTTGTCGGGAAAATACCCGCCCCCCCCCACCCCCTACCCCCCCCCCCCCCCACCACCACCACCAACAACGACCCCGTGAAGTCTCTACACCGTTTGGCCTGGATTAATGATGTCGACCTGTAGTGAACTGTATTGGGACTGTCTCAGAAATACCCACATAAATTAGCGCACTAGAAATGCGACTGTACATAGTTTATATTCATCAAATTGTGCTGCACTATACATTCATAGTATGCTAGACTACAATGCTCAATCATGCGGCAAGTCGTTTTGATATTTAGTCCGAAATCGTGTCAGGTAACATTAATATTTTACATGGGTGACCTCCCAGGGAAAATGTTGATTTCAAATTTTCAAAATATTGACATGCGAGTATAATAATAATAATAATAATAATAATAATAATAATAATAATAATAATAATAATAATAATAATAATAATAATAATAATAATAATAATAATAATAATAATAATAATAATAACAATAATAATAATGATAATGATGATGATGATAATAATAATAATTATTATTGTATTGGATCTCAAAAGATCAGAGATATAATAAGTATATACAGAAATTAAAGTCACGCATTACATCGTGGCATCAGGAAATAACATGATAAATTATATTAAACTCGTTTGAAGATGCATGGACACATTAAGTGGCTGGTTCCCTTACCTTTAACATAAAATCACGAGGAACAATCAAGACATATATGTGTGCATTCTACCTGTAGTGAACTATCTTGCTTTGTTTTGCATTTTGATGACTTTTACTATTTTGATTTTTGTATGCGGGGTACAAAGCTGAAACATGTGTACAGCTTCTTTGGGAATTGGGTAACTTTGTCCTGTGTGTTTTGTAATATACATTCTGCGTGTCAACTCCATGTTCTGGAGACCCCCCCCCCCCCCCCCCCCATTAGTGACATCTCGATATACTATAGGGCGATCCAGTTGAAATAAATATGATTAAACTAAACTAAAATACATCAATTGGACTAGAATAACCATAGATAAAATATATAGGCATACGCCTTCAAAGACGTTCACTGGACACATGAACCACCTAGTAGTGGAACAGGGTATATTATGAAAGCAGCGATATGAGTAGACTGAAGTGTCAATCACGATTCTGATGGATAAAAACAAGTGTAATATATATTAAAAAATCGGAGTACAGCAGACAATTTGACAACCTGATTTTAAAAACTATCTTGCGAATTACAATTTTTACGGTTAACTATATAACAAAGAGAATCCGCATATATATTTTTAACCAGGAAATGAGAACAAGGTATTGTATATATATTGATGCAATATTTGTTTTCACCCCATCGCCGACAGTTTCTTACCAGCATATTCTGGTTTGGACATCTCTGATTTGCGAACTCATGATCATATTTTTATCTCTGCAGGACTACTTGCTTCTGTGTATACAGTGACCTTGGCCAATAAACTTATAAGGCAAAACAATCCGAGATGTCCATCTGATGGGAATTCTGACACTTTTAAAGCCGTAGATGTGGTAAGCAGCCGGCCCGTGAATACTTAATGACATAGTAGGGCTATTAACTCCACGCCATCTCCAGCCATTTGGGGGTTTGTGTCATGCGTTGCCATAATTGGGGTCCTGCAGACACCTCCAGACTGCGCCACGCATTTTGTGGGCTCTTTGCTTAAAAAAAACAAGCAAATCAATAAACTTCGAGAATGTTGCTATCAACTGTCATACCTATGGAATGGGTTGGATAAAGGCTCAAAATAAAATTTTTAAAAAAAATGATGCTTGTGATTTTTCTATAGACGACAATAATTCTAGTTTACGTTGCAGTTTTCTTATTGCCTGATGAAGGGATATTTCCGTATTTACCAGCCACATAAATATCAGCTACATCACTCCAAAACGTTGATTCCTAAGTCACGTGATATTAAAGATTATTATACTTACACATGTAGGACAAAAGACAAGACGGCCACAAAATCATTATGGCGGCCAGTTCATTGGGTCAAAGCATATTTGAATGAAAAGATGTCGTTAAAGCTTAAACAGTTTTTCTTTGACAGTAAAGTACAAAGCATCAGCGCATTCACCTTTCAACTGCGTTTCAACTTGTGCAGATGTCAGCAGGTGGCGCAAGCTGTTGAGGACGACAAACACAATCTGGTGACAATAGTCTCGTGGCAAAAGATTAATTCCATTCAGCCGTGGACCAAAACTATTCCAAGCTGACGACATAAGGTGAGAATAACATATTTGGCTTCGAATTGCAACCACTTTTCTGTACAACCACCACCTTGGAACATTTTGTATAAAACCGATTTCAAAGTCTTGACAAATTGCGAATAGCAGAAAGTTACCACTTTGAATTATTTATGTATGTATGTGTATATATATATATATATATATATATATATATATATATATATATATATATATATATATATATATTAAACACGAACATTCCTTTTTTACGATGGTGATAACCAACAAACGAAGACAAATGAAATGTAATGCGCATCACATATCTTTACCATCTTGTAATTTTCAATTGAACACACTGTGGTAAAATGAAGAAAAACAAAAACAAACAAAAAAAACAAAAGGAAACCAAAAACAAAACCAAAAAAAAAAAAAACAAAAAACAAAAACAAAGAAAAAAAACACACACACACACACAAAACAAACAAACGAACCAAACCAATAAAACAAACAGAAATGTCACAGTTGCAAACATAACATTCAACCGCGTGTATTGATAACTATTCACATTTAATGCGGCACAGGATCCGGACGAACGTTTTATAGTGAGTGAAAAGATGACCTTCTTTTGAACTTAAGATGACCTTGCAAGAGTTAAGTTTCATCTTTTAGTTGAAACATATTTACTTAACCTGGATCACGTAATAGTACTGAGGTACTAAATGGACGGCTGCCCAGACACAGCGACACACAGGATCATGTGTACAAAACACACAGGCCCTTATTTTAAATTCAGAGAACAAATCAATTGACCAATATGCTAGTATGGAATTCAATTCGTACCAGCTCAATGTATAAACCGTCTAGTATCTGTAAAGAAATTTTGAACAGGATGAAAAATATATATATTTTCACAAGAGGAAAGATTATCATAACCGTGTGTAAGATGTGTGAGCAATACATTACCATCTATATGTACAATTAGGTTTGGATTGACTCCCGGTGTCAAAATATTACATACCGTTTTCCATAAAGATACTCTGTGAGACGAAAAGAGAGGACATTCCAAAAAAGTGGTATGTACTCTCATTGGGATGTAAGCAATCACATGCTGCAGATGGAAGAACATTAAACCTATGAAGATGAGAGTTGAATCGGCAGAAATCCAAACGTAGATGAGTGTGAATAATATCAGGAAATCTTTTGCATGTGAATAGCGACCTGGGACGGGATCAACAGATAGGAGGGTACTTTTCAGTTTCGATTTCAATTGAGTTAGTGAAAGGGATTGCCTTATACGGTCCGGTAGATCATTTCAGAGTTTAATAGGAGATGGAAGGAAAGATTTTCAAAGAGTTTTGACGTGAACTTGACTTGTCTCAAGCTGCGGCGGTTCCGAACACAGATAGTTGGCTGTCCAGCGTCGATTAATTGGGATCAGTTCCGAAAGATAAGCGGGGTTCAGCTGTTGATAATTTTATAGAATAAAATAGGTTGAAAATAATGACGTCTTTTTACCGAGGTTGGCCAATCTAAATCATTGAGAAGCAGATGGCGTGAAGTACGCCTATATGGGAACCTAAACGAATGAAAGCCGCTTGATATTGATCATATTCAAGTGAATTTGCAAGATTTATTGTGCAATTATCAAAATAACACATTCGTATTGCACAAAGGACATATCATGGCTTTGTACAGTCTAAAGTTTTACAAGATATTTGTATTTAAGTCTACGAAATAAAGTTAAAAGTTCCCATCCCTTTATCAATGAATCTAGTGATGTGAGCATTCCATTTCAAATTATGAGAAAGGGTTATTCCCAGATGAGTGTAATTTGTACCTTCAGGGATCACAGTTTCGCCAAGAGGAAAGGATGGGTGGTCAGTTTTGTTTCGTTTTGCGGAAAACGAGAGAGCTAAGGATTTAGTTGCATTAAAAGTAACATTCCGCTGTTTGCCCTGAACAAAAATGCTGCCAAAGTCGTGTATTTATCCGTCTGCCAGACGTGATAGGGTCATATATGATCTCCAATATGCTGGTGTCACTAGCAAAAACTTTAATGTCGCAAGAAATGCTATCAGTAATGTCGTTTATGAAAACTAGGAACAGCAGAGGCCCGAGGATAGAGCCTTAAGATGATTGGCCGCCAATCGTTACACACTCATGCAGTTGGATAGATAACTACTGTTAAGTTTTAGCAGAGGCCCCTCGATACAAAGCTATCTCAATTTAAAATGCTGACCTTCATGCCAGATGCGATCAAACGCCTTGCTGATATCGAGGAAGACCATGCTGGTTTCTTTTTGTAATTCGAGACCATTTAATGTAATGATGAGACATAAATTACTCATACAAAAAAATTATAAATCAAGCATTCAAAGACTTTGGAGACTTTGTAGAGCAGTGAAACGGGCTTCTCATTCCCTTTATCTTGTGGTTCTTTTTTAATACAGGGCATACATTTGAATTTTTCCAGGAGTCCAGAAAGCACGAAGTGCGCGCGAAAGGTTAAAGAGTTTGGAGAAAGTGAGGGACAGATACCAGGTGCGATGTTCTTAAAAATCATATTTCCAATGCCACCAGGACCCGTTGCAGAACTAGTCCTCAATGGCTGTAAAACTTTATTCACACTGAACTCATCAATTTGAAAAGAACTGGGACGAGCTCTGTGAAAGAACTCCGGTAATGGCATAAGATTTTCTTCATGGGGTAATTTACATTGGTTGGTGAAATACTTAGTGAAAATTTCACACTTTTCGACATAACTAGAAATAACTATATCATTTTCAAGGGCAAGTACGGATTGGTGAAGCTTGGAGCCAAGTAAACTTTTTTTAGGGTTCCATCATTTCTTAAGGTTGATACCTTTAGTCAAGTTCGTCGCGAATTTTGAAAAAAAAAAAAGTCCTATAATTCAACTACGGAGGGCACCACCAGCAACGTTGTATACGTTTATGTTTGTAGAAGGTATAAAATCGTTCCTGGTTAAGAGTTTCAAAGAGGATAGACGGTCTTATTTTGCTGCTGTGTCGCTTGAAACGTTCCCATGCGCGATCCCTGTACCTAAGTAACCGTTTTACTTTAGAGGTAACCTATGGCTTATCTTTCGGTCTGAACAGAATATCACAAAAGGAATATATTCATAACAGATATCAGTAATAGGAGTTGTCCAGTAAAACACCATACCGTTTATGTCATCAAATGCTATAAAGACCAGTGTCAAATGGGGCATTAAGGGCAGCATTACCAGTACTTAACTTTTCAAAGTCGACCTTCTTGTTATCCCGGGTGCACGTGTTGTCCCAAATAGTACGTTTAAAGGGGCCGTCTGTGCGACGAGATGTGGAGAGAGTGCAAGATACAACTGAGGTGTCTGGCGTAGAGACAGGCGGCAAAATACCACTATAAAAGATATTACCAGGTGAATTGATGATGATTAGCTCAAGAAGACTCTGTGATGTAAACATACTTATTAAGTCTTTTGTGTGTGAACACAGACTTCTTGTTTTTCCTCAAATACTTTATTCTTTCTTTCCTTATTTATTTATTTATTTATTTATTTTATTTATTTATTTATTTATTTATTTATTTATTTATTTATTTATTTATTTATTTATTCTGTGTGTGAACATGGACTTCTTGTTTTTCTTCAAATACTTTATTCTTTCTTTCGTTCTTTCTTTTTATATTTATTTATCATTTATTTCCGTGTGCGAGTTTTGTGGTCAGCTTTTCTCGGACACTATTGTTCCGAAAAGTACCAATATTGCCATGGTCATAGACCTAGTAGTGAAGTTGTGCGTAGTGTTTGGACCAGTGACCATGTTGAAAATTATGCAAATTAAGGGCATATTTGTTGAAATTTTCAATCTTACATATCTTAAGAAGTTTTCTGGATAGAGTTGCCATTCAAGCTTAATAAGTGGGTGTATCGCTAAAGCAAAATCCTGTACCATGCAAAGAAAGTTGAGAAGTTTAATTTATGTTAAATTCCCTGAATTTCCTCTTAATAGACATGCATCGGACACAATCCTGGCTTCCCCCCGTGTGCCCAGAAGCTGGTCACTGTTTCCAGACCAAGACTGTTATGCAACCAGAGATAATTGAACTGTGAGAGTCTGGCCTCCATACCTATGAGAACAGAGGCAGTGAGGCCAATCTGTGGCTTACCATTCAATCCCCAGAGATACTGGCTGTGTTGGTAGAATAAGCTTGTCTGTGTTGTGCAAACAAGGAGGCTGAAATACCTAGCACCCGTTAACAGTCACAGATGTGGAATTTCTTTACCTTGTTAACAACTTACGGAAGCTACATTTGCACAAAGTCTCAGCAGAATTTAAGATATGGCTTAAGAGAAAAGGTAAAATAAATAAATAAATAAATAAATAAATAAATAAATAAATAAATAAATAGATAGATAGAAAAGAAAGATTTGCTTGAAAGCAAATCTGTCTGTGTGTGTGAAAAATTTGCACAATTACAAAAATATGCAGGGTTGCAACACTTATACAATATTTATAATTTGAGCCCAACGTGATCAAAATTGGATTAAAAGTGACCGAGTTATGGCTAGATGAATATTTCAAAGGTCCAAATGACCTTGATCTTTGACCTCTAGAGGTCACATGTAAATTATAAAAATGTGCAGTGTTACAGTAACTATAATTTGTGTCGAACATGATCAAAATTTGAAGGAAATTGACTGAGTTATAGCTGGATGAATATTCCAAACGTACAAATGACCTTCACCTTTGACCTTTAGGGGTCACATGTAAATTACAAAAATGTGAAGTGTAACAATATCTACAATTTGGGTCCAACATCATCAAAATCGGATCAATACTTTGGAAGCCAAAAGCAATTGAATTTTTTAATTGCCCCAATTTGCATAATTTTCAAAATCTTGACGATTCAGAACGATACGCAAAACTTCACTGCAGGTGCTATAGCCATGCAAAGTTCGAAGTTTCTAGCTTGCACGGTGTTTGAGTTTAAGACGACAAAATCTGGTGGAAAGAAAGATAGGAAAGAAAGAAAGAAAAAAAGAAAGAAAGAAAGAAAGAATGAATATTGGGTAAAACAATATGTCTGTGTTCACACACAGACATAAATAAATAAATAAAGGAAAATTTGCAGTGCCACCTGGTGCAAAAATTAAGATCTGGGGGCCAACTTAAGTGTTTCAATGTAATTTTGAAGCAATGGGCTTGGTGGTTTCGGAATAGATTTTTTACAAGGGTTTGCCATAATATTAACTAAAAAAAATATCGCTGGGCCATGACTATATGAACAAATATGGTAGAGACTGACCCAAGTTATGTCTGTACCAAGTTTCATGTGAATCCAGCTGATGTTTTTTTTAAGGAAAATTAAATAATAAAAGATAACACCAATTCAATCTGTGAAGTATAAATAAAAGGAGCCTCCCCAACGCGTTTCGCCTCTCGGGCGGTCGCTTCTTCAGGGGATGAGGCTCCTCAGTATTTCATTGAAAAATGCTCAGGTATAGTAATAAAGGGCTCGTTATTTTTGCTCATATTATGATGTCATGCTTGGAAATGAGTTTCCCTGTTCGTGGTTCTTGTTGATAAAGTTCACTTTCCTGCAGAATGTACACAGTAAGAAGTTCTGAAAAAGTGACTTGTGTTTGACATCCTTTGTTACTTCATATATTTAAGAGCAGGTCCTGAACTGGTCTTCATTTGTGAATGAATGTAGGCCTATATGAATAGCTTCATTAAAAATAAACCCAGTGGTTATGCGAGTAGGAACAAGGTCCGAGCTCCTTGCTTTCTAGTGGACCAAATTCTGGATAAATGTGGTAATACATGTACACATACACGTGATCATAAGATGAGGGACAAAAGAAATATAGGTTAGTCTGCACCGACACATTCCAGTGAGCACATTTAATGTGACCTCGACAACATAATGTGTGTTGGTTATTTCGTTCAAATTGGTTCATCACACATTTTTCTTTTTTTTTTCTTTCGTTCGCAACATCCAAATCTGCACAGTGTAAGTCGACATTTGGGGAGCTCTTTTTCTTAAACTTGAGATGCCAGAAGATACAAATGTCATCCACAAGTCTGCAAAAAAGTTCAGTGTATCCGATGATTTCTTGTACTGCCTCTAGCATTCAATTATGTACTAAAAGCCGAACCAAGTATGGCCGATACAACCAAACCAGAAATGAACTACAAACATTCAACAATTTTACTAGTACTGTTTATACTCCAAGTTACCATTTCGAAAGTCAAAATTCCACATCCGGATAAGGATGTACACATCTACGTTACTGATTTTTAGTTCAGCTAGCTTGTCAGTCAGCTGAGCTTTTGTGAGGGTCTGTCATCTGTCCACAATTCACATTTTCAACTTCTCCAAAACCGTCAGTCAGATTCATCTCAAACGTGATCAGGATGTGCTTTGGGTGGGTGTCTGCCAAGTTTGTTCAAATGGTCACGCTCCATTGATTTGGGGATATTTTATGAAATTTTTGTTCTTTCTTGGGGCAAATCTTCAAAAAATCTTCTCGGAAACCGCTCACCCAATTGCTTTGGTATCGCACAGGGGCAGTCCTGGGGACTCCTAGTTCTGAATTTGTTCACCCAGTGGCGCTGCATTCTTTTTCTATTTTTTTTGTGATTTTTTGTGTTTTTTTGCAATTTGTGACTCCTTCTCCAGAACCGTCACTAAGATTAAGCTGAAACTTCGTGGATATGTTCCTGGTGGAAGGGTCAAACACAGTTGTTCACTAGGTCGCACTGCTGTGCATTCCTGATTTTTAACTATTTTTCAGTTTGGGTACTTATCAGTCAATGCAGCTTTCCTATTGATTATTATGCAAGTCAATGGGCATTCTAAAACTAACGCACATTTTCGACTCATACTTGGTGGCAATGTACCTTGGGTGGGTTTCTATAAGATTTTTTAAATGGTCACGCTCAAGCGATTTTTGGATTCTTAATGAATTTTTTTTTTTTCACAAATCATTAAAAATCTTTTCCGCAAACGCTCGCCCAAATTGCTTTGATATGGCATAAGAACACTCCTAGGGACTCATAGTTCTTAATTTGTTCACCACGTGGTGCTGCAATTTTTTCAAATGAATTTTTGTGTGTTTTTGATACTTGTGACTTCTTCTCAAGATCCGTTACTCAGTCTTAGTTGAAACTTTCTGGATATTATCCTTGTGAAAGGGTCAAGCAAAGATGTTCACTAGGAAGCACTGCTGTGGATTCCTGATTTTTAACGATTTTTTTTTTTTTTTTTTCCAATTCGGGTATTATCGGTAAATGCACCTTTTCTATTGCTAACTATGCAAGTCAATGGGCATTCTAATGGTAATTCACATTTTGGGCTTCTCTGAAGAAACTGTCTATCAGATTTACTTTAAACGTGGTGGCAATGTATCTTGGATGGGTCTTTACCATGTTTGTTCAAATGGTCATAATCCAGTGGTTTTTATTTTTGGATTTTTCTATGTTTTTTTAATATCTTTGAAAAAGTTTTAATAGGAAAGTTTAATGTGGGAATTTCTTGTACTGGTTATAACTTTAATTGCCTCCTAAGCAGACTTTCTTGGGGCGATACACTATGTTGGCCCCCTTGACCTCATTCCCAAAGGTCACAGGACAACCTACACAAAATTTACTGTTCACTTAACAACTTGAGATCTGTTTTAAGTTAGGACCTTGATGTTGCACATGTTAATGTTTCTCTATGAAGGCAGTACATGAGTGATCTTGACCCCATTTCTGGGGTAACAGTGCAACATTCATGAATTTTACTCTTCACTATAACTTGAGAACTACTTGAACTGGAACATTAATGTTGCACAGGTTAGTGTTTTATAAAGGTCAGACCTACTCAGAACATGGGTAACTTTGATCCTATCCCAAGTTCACAGAGCTGCAAGTGTGATGAATGTCTAGGTCAGCTGAGCATGAGCTGTTGACACAGCCCTCTTGTTTAATTTTGGTATAGCTTGATTAAAGTATATGTGTCGAAGTTGCATAGCCTTTCTCTACTGATTGGTACACATACAGAGCAACAAAATATTGTACTGACTGAAAAAACAAACTTACATAAAGGATCATGATTAAGCAGGCCATGTATTTTGAATTTATCTATTTCTCGGTAAAATCCAGTCTGAATGTCTAACAGGGTGAATTAGCATTAGAATGCATGTCCATTGACTAACATAGTAATCAATAGCAAAGGTGCATTTAACGACAAATACCCGAACTGAAACAAGAGGGCTGTGTGAACAACAAAAAATTTAAAAAATCCAAAAATCAGTGGAGCATGACCATTTGAATGAATCTGCGAGAGACCCACCCAAGGTACACTGCCATGAACTTTGAAGTCAATCTGAATGACCACTTTGCAAAAGAAATCAAAAATGTGAAAAAAGCATTAGAATGCCGTTTGACTTACATAGTAATCAATAGGAAAGGTGCATTTACCAACAACCATTTGAATTGAAACAAGAGGGCTGTGTGAACAGCATATGCTCAGCTGACCAAGATTCATCACACTTGTGGCTCTGTGAACCTGGGATAGGACCAACGTCAGCCATGTACTGAGTAAGTCTGACCTCCATGGAAGAACACTAACATGCAACATCAAGGTCCCAACTCAAAACAGATCTCAAGTTATCAGATGAACAGTAAATTTCACGTCAGCTGTCCGGTGACCTTGTGAATGATGTCAAGGTTTAAAAATTACTGGAGCATGACCACATGCCCACGATAGGTAGAAACTAATAGAAGGCACTTAACTACCAAGTTTGACGTACATCTGGCTAAAATTATTTAAGAACCATTGAAAAAAAATCCTTATGTTAAACTTTCCACTTGAGGACTGGCAACTTTGAAATATTGAACAGGTGCAATATAGCCATAGTGCCAGCAGAGCATTTGGGCCATGGGCCTTTTGTTTTACGATTTTTTTGTGTTTTTGCTATTTTCAACTTCTCCAGAACCGTCACTCAGATTAAGCTGAAATTTTGTGAATATGTTTCTTGTGAAAAGGTCAAACAAAGTTGTCCACCAGGTGGCACTGCTATGGATTCCTGATTCTTAATTGTTTTTTATTTTGTCCTATTCCAAGTTCAAAGAACATCAAGAGCAATGAATTTCTAGGTCAGCTGAGCATGAGCTGTTCAGACACCCCCTGCTAATATTTTTTTCAATTCAGGTCCTTATCAGTACATGCACTTTTCCAATTGATTACTATGTAAGTCAATGGCAATTCTAATGCTAATTCACATCTCCAAAGAAACTCTCAAATGGTCATGCTCCATTGAATTTTCGATTTTTTTATGATTTTTTTGTTTGTTTTTTTTGTTGTGGGGGGGGGGGGGGGGGCAAATCTTTAAAAAGTTGCCAGTCCTTAAGTGGCTTTTGAACATGTAAAG
Organism: Hermodice carunculata; assembly: GCA_964020975.1. Classification (NCBI taxonomy): domain Eukaryota; kingdom Metazoa; phylum Annelida; class Polychaeta; order Eunicida; family Amphinomidae; genus Hermodice; species Hermodice carunculata. Next base: position 99,814,273 of record OZ026617.1, read on the forward strand.
CTTATGTGACTCTAATGTCTTGTTTGTCCACCAGATGGCACTTCACTCCACATGGAATCATAGTTTATTTGTGCAATTCCTGTGATGGATACTGTTGCATGTGCCAAGACAACAATGAGTGAGTTTTAACTTTGTCCTCAGTGACCTTGAGAGAGATGATCAAGGTCACCCACATTCTGCAATACAAGAGGCCCATAGGCCTGGTGCTGTTCTGACATTGCCATTGATGTCTAAGCTACACCCTGCCATTACAAAATCACCTCTTTCAACTTTACAGGCATGGTGACCTCACAACTTTAAGTCAAGGTCACTGATATTATATGTGATTCTAGCTTTGGGCATTGTCTATATATCCTATAAATTTGGCAAGTCTAATCCAACAATTTTTCAAGATAAGAGATTCTGTATCTTAAAACATATTTTGGCTCATAATATCCATCAAATTATAGGTGGCGCCACTAGTATCATTACCAACTTAGACTTTGACCTCCCCCACAACCCCACCAAATTTGGTGAAGATCTGCCACAAATTAAAGATGCTAGAGTGTCCACAAGATTTTTACATTTTGACCCTATATTGCATAATAACGTAGGTGGCGCCACCAATATCAAACTCGGCCTAGATTTTGATACAGCCTGTAAGTCCTAAAAGTTATATTGGGCTAACTTGACAACATGGACGGTATCGCGCTAACGAGCAAAAGTTTACAAACGGGCGTCTCTATTATGATACATTTAGATAGAAAAAGATGACCCATATTCATAGGTATCAAACCCAACAATGACAGCAAAGAGATTCCAGAGTTACCAAAGCATCAACATTCATCTTCCAATACCAATGTGAAGAAACAAATTTCACTCCTCACTTGAGACAGGCAGTCACCCACAAAAGGCAACTGGTGGTTTTAAATCAGTCCTCTCTTCCTCTGAAAAATTCTTCCTTAATAACAGACTATAGTGTTTCCAATATGTATAGACCCAACCACTCAAAATCCAAATTCTATTACTTCTGCAAAAGATAGAGGCGAATTGATAGGCCTATCAGTATTTTGGTTCTTCTGACGAGCTTGTGAGCTGAGTTTATAGCAAAAGTAGAAAGTAGGCCTATATTGTTTTTGTGATATCTGGGAATCTGGAATATTATCTAATTAACAAGTTAAGTGATTATTGAATCACTTTTATAGAGTATCAAATACGGACGGACAGTCATGAACGGTCGCATAAGCTCTGTGACCTTTGGTCAGCAGACCTAAAAATACAAAAAATGCAGCAGCAGCACCACCAGGTGAACAAATTCAGTACCATGAGACCCCAGGAGTGTTCCTGTGTGATATCAGAGCAATACGGTCCATGCATAAGTTCACAAAGTGGGGAAACGCCAGCGGAGATTCCGATGTCACAGCCAGGCACGCACAGGTTTCTGGACAATTTGCGGGCCACTCAGTCTTACTGCACAGGCTACAGGCTAGCGCTACTGAATACAGCAAATAAGGAAGAGTGAAACATGGATGATTTCTTAAAAAAAACAGAATCTACGGTACCTGAAAAAGTATTTGAAAGACAAAGGAATATCAGTTGATGGAAGGAATAAAGCGGCACTTTTATTTTTGATATTTGTCAGTTTGATGTTTCTTCCTGGTATCAACATTACCAGCCCACTACACAACAGTCAGTGGTGGTTTACCATGATATTCGCCTTGTCACTCAACGTTCTAACTATCGGTGCTTTCCGTATTCCCTCCACCAACGATCTACAATGGTAAACTTCTATACACCTCCTGTATTTGGTCCATTTCCTGCTTTTCTGTTCATGTTGACACGAACAAGATTAGTGTCCGCCATCATGCATTATAGTGACCACTTTTGATAAGGTGCACAGCGCGCCATCTGGTAGCAAAAAATCAGCCTGCATGCCTCGCTTTCGTAATGGGACAACTGCTGGATTTTTTCCGCTTGGTGACCTTATATTATGCATAAACCGTATTGGGTGAGCAGTTTCGGAGAAGATTCTTGAAGATTAATCAAAAAAAAAAAAATTTAAAAAAAAATCGAAAAATCACTGGAGCATGACCATATGAACAAATCTAGTAGAGACCCACCCAAGGTACTTTGCCACCAATTTGAAGTGAATCCGGTTGATGGTTTCAGAAAAGAAGTCGAAAATGTGAATTAGCATTACAATGCCCATAGACTTACATAATAATCAATCAAAAAGGTACATCTACCAACAAGTACCCAAATTGAAAAAATTCTTAAAAATAAGGAATCCCTAGCAGCCCCACTTCGTGAACACCTTTGTTTGACCCTTTCACAAGGAACATATCCGCCAAGTTTCAGCTTAATCTGAGTGATGGATCTGGAGAAGAAGTCGACAATATCAAAAACACACAACAAATCATAAAACAAGAGGGCTGTCTGAACAGCACATGCTCAGCTGAACTAGATATTCATTACACTTGACATGTGCTGTAAACTTGGAATAGGACAAAATACGTAGACACTTGTCAAAGGTATATCCCTACCACATTTGACCCAAATCTGGCCAAAATTATTGAAGTTATAACCATTACAAAAATTCCAATGTTAAACTTTCCTATTTAAACTTTTTTTAAAGATTCTCCACAAAGAAATCATTAAAAAATCACTGGAGCATGACGATTTTAACAAACTTGAAAGAGTTATCAGGATGCATTAACTCACTCCACCCTAATGACGCTTTTCCCGCCAATATCTAAATGTTGTCTGCTAATTGTATTTTACTAATTTATGGATATTTTTAAAAAATTCAGATGAAAGTTGCATGGAAATCATTCTAAATAATATGCCCAGAGTTAACAGCTTTCCTTGATGCCCTCTGGACTGCACCCAGAGCTAGGCAAGGAAGGCGGCTGACTCAGTCTCCTATCAAGGTGGAATGAGTTAACGAGGTCAAATAACTGGCCTCCTGTATGAGATTATGTGTGACTGACTGCATTAGCAATCTGACAAATCTGTTGCTCCTTTCAAAATAAGATGGACAAAAGTCATAACCATAATGGCAACATCAGTAGCATGAGATACAATATTACATAGACCAAACCCTTGACAAAATGTATAGTATTTTAATACCAAAAAAACACACAGAATGTATATTGAAGCATAATTATATATGAAAGTATGAACAGATTAAAGATCACAGGTGTTTAGAAATATCTCCAAACAGTAAATTAAATTTAAAGTGGTGGCAACAGGCCAAGTTGTTTGATTTTATCTTCCATGCTTTACTTTACTTTAATTTTCATTTGTTTTTTTATGTTGCAGAGGGGGGTTTGATTGTTGTTACATAATTTTTCTATGCCTGTGATTCGTAGGTAACTGAGATTATGTCTGTCAGAATTAAAGTATGACATGTCCTTTTTAGTCGTATGTCAGATCTGTGTTGTTCAAGTCTGGTTTTGAGACTCTTAGAAGTTTGGCCTATATATTGATGATTGCAATTTGAGCATGGTATTAAATATATAACATTGGTAGACTGACATGCAATTCTTGATATAACTGTAATCAATTTTGGTTCTGTAGCTCTGGAAACGACCTGTGGTGTTGACAAATGGGAGGACCTACATGGAGAGTTGCATGGTCGGCATCCTGGTGTGGATAGTAAGTGAGTTTGTTAAAAGAAGTCAAAAATGTGCTCAACAGATGGCCAGACAATGAACAGATCAGAACCCATCCTATAAGCTCTGATTGACAAGTCAGCTCAGCGAAAAATTTGTTGAAAAAGTAGAAAAACTGCAGTGCCACCTGTCAAATTAATTGAGGTCTTGGGTTCCCAGAAATGGCCCTTTGTAATTTCAAAGCAACTGGCAAAGCGATTTACAGAGAATTTTTTTCAAAATTATGCCAGAAAATTTAAAGGCACTCAGAGATTGCTGGATCCATTCCCTCCCCCCCTCCCACCCCGCCTCATTTATAGCCTTGCTAATCACAGGTCTCATTTTGGCATGACTGTAGTCAATAAAAATAGGCTATCACTGTGACCCAGACACTTGACCTAGTGACCTACTTTTTTGCATGACACACTCTTGTGTCCAGATACACAGGCGTGTAAATTTTCATGATTCTAAGTCAGAGCACAGCAGAATTACAGCCCGGACATGAAGTGTAATGTAGCCATGAATGTATCACCGTGACCCAGATACTTGACCTAGTGACCTACTTTCATTTCATGACACACATTTAGGTCAAGCTATGCCGTATTCATTCTAATATGTCCACTGTGCCCTCAGAAAATTTAATTGGAAAATATGCCTAAAAACAGGTAAGGGACTAGAATTGAGACTGAAAATTGACCTATATCTATGGAGCCCAAAGTTTCTTTTCTGACAAAAAATTGGGAATGTGCCCTTATTGGAATGAATATACGGTATGTGCATATGAAATTTTATGCAACTGAGTTAAACAGTGAAGGTATTATATCTCTGACAGGAATTTACCAAATATGTCCCTGTGACCCAGATACTTGACCAAATGCTCTACTTTTGGTACATTATGTTCAGATGCACCTGTGTGTAAAGTTTCATTAATCTAAGTTGAAGAAAATAGGAATCCTAGCCTTGTATTGTACTAAATTTATAGTTCCAGTGTCTACCACCAATTGACACTGTTTGTGACAATCTTACACTGAACAGATCAAGTTTCTGTGACCAAAGATTGCTAATTCATTTTACTCAAACGGAATAGTTTTTTCCAGCCAGGCCCATGAATATTCATGCCCCACCAATAACTTTTACCTTGACCCCACACAGTAAAGTTTTATGCTTAATACACTAAACGTGTGCCTTCTCCATGGGGAAATCTACACCCATTGGGGATACTAGCAAAGAGACATCATGTCTCCTTGACGACGGTGTGCTAGTAAACATAAACATGTGCACACAATAGCACGTGGACTGGCATTAACCCAACTGACCTGGCTAGTCCACTGTAAAAACAGAATGGTTTTACGTCACCCACATACAAATAATGGATAACATAAACACGCAAAATTCAAGGTAAAAAATAAACGCAGCAGTCTTTGGGCAGTCTCTGAAAAGTTCAGTAACAATGAAACCGGTCAGACTAACCTAAAGTCTTTACCCAGGCAAAATGTGAATTGTGGCTGACAGATACATGACTGCTGGACCACACATGTCTAACCATCATAAAAAAAAAAAAACTATTTCTAAAAAAATGTTTAAAATCCACAAATCACTGGAATGTCAGCATTTGCGCAAACTTGGTAGAGAGCCACCAAAGGTATATCCTCATCAAATTTGACTGGAATCTGGCCAGCTGTTTTCGAGAAATGTGAAATGTGGATGGATGACGATGGAAAATAAGGGACAGATGGACAACTGAAACTCCTAAAAGTTCAGCTTTACTGACAAGTCAGCAGAGCTAAAATGTGAATTGTCATTTTAATCGCTCTTGACTTACATTATTAAGAAGAATAAATGCATTAACTGACAAGTGTCCAGATTGAAAATTTCACTGAAAATCAGGAATTGTGTACGATCATCACCTAGTGAAAAATGCTTTGCTTGGCTCCCCTCAAACAAAGATTCAAGCTGTGAGTCAACATAGTCAGGACTGAAGTTACATCTTTAATATGTCAATTTTACACAGTCATTCACTAAAATATTCTGATCCTCTTTTTCCACTGGTACAAATTACTTAAGAGCACATCACATCCCTCTCAAAAATATACTGTGGGTAATGTAGCACGCAGAATGTATCACAGCATTTCTATTCTAAAATGAGCCTAACAATTTTACAAATTGGCAAAATAACATTTGGCAACATTTCATACAAATATACATTGTACATGACTGTAGACACACAACGATTGACTGCAATTGTTAGTTTCATCATCTGTCATAAGGTGATTTGAAGGTCCATGCTGCAAGTCAAGCATGGAAGCCAGACTGCTGACAGGCTGTGTGTCTGCAGTGCTCTACCACATGTAAATCACAAAGCGAGTCTTTGGAATTTGTGTAACTCCTATATACATCAATTAATTTAATAATTTTTGCCAGACAAGAATGTGCAAAGCACTTGGTAACCAGTCATTAGGTTGGCCAACCCATACTGAAAATCACATTATGCTTGTCATGTTATTGGCTACTTCCTATTATACATGTGTAAAACATACATGGCGAACACAAGGAGCAAAGTGGCCTTCATTTGGCACCAAGAACTTGTCAACAACAGCAGCTTTCCACTCTCCACTGTCCAATTAGGCTACATTTGTTCATGCCATTGTCTTGTTGCTATCTGGTGGCTCCGTTCTTTTTGTAAGATTTTCCAGCAACCTGTTTAGCTTGTTTTTGTTGGTTCACTAGTTTTTGAGGTGGTGATCTGCAACACAAAACAGAAAACTTCTGAAACAGTTTGCATATTCTGATCCATTCCTAAGATATTATATTACACAATATGGCCAGTTGCAAATTAAACACTTATTAGGAAGTTTCTTGGGTACATTTTCAACAAAATTGGTGAGGGTGTATATTTTTTGCGAATATTTATAAAAAGAGCTAAATAAGACCAAAGTTATAAGAAAATGCAGCCAAAACTATACAAAAATCATATTTTCCTTAGACTTTCTAAAGTCCTTTTCTCAGTTAGTTAGTCGCAATCAGTTAGTTACTCCCAACAAAATATATTTGTTTTTGATGATAATATTTACATTTTTTACACAAATTACCTTTGGGGCGATCATAGCATCAGGCAAAAGTGAGCGAGGCCATGATAGCAGCCTCACGAGTCTTTTTTTTTTTGTTGGGTTTTGTTATGCCCACTGTGTACCATATCCTGACATGTACATTGTCTATATCATGTACACAACGCTATCATATGCATTCCTCTCTGCACAATATCATTAAGTAGTTCTATAGCTCCAACATTTTTAACTGCAATTTATGTCTGCAGACAGCAGCACTAGGCCCTACTTGGCATCCTCTTTCTCTATAATGTTTAATATACTCTAGCCCTATGAGGGCTTCATTTTACCTGGAAACCTGTTCTAGTTTGGGCATCTTTGCTTTTGGCGTGGACACAGAGGATACCTCACAGGACTGTTCAGTGTCCTCTCTGAAAATGAAGAACATAAAATTTGGAGTTTTTCAGTACACAGTGGTCATTATATTTTACTCTTGATCGGTCTTTGACAAATCACAAAAAACTACTTGAGACCCAAGAGGAGCTGTGAGCAGTGAACCAAGGGGAGCTGTGAGTAGTGCACCAATAGGAGCTGTGAGTAGTGAACCAATAGGAGCTGTGAGTAGTGAACCAAGGGGAGCTGAGTAGTGCACCAAGAGGAGCTGTGAGTAGTGAACCAAGGGGAGCTGTGAGTAGTGAACCAAGGGGAGCTGAGTAGTGCACCAAGAGGAGCTGAGTAGTGCAGCAAGAGGAGCTGTGAGTAGTAAACCAAAAGGAGCTGAGTAGTGAACAAAGAGGAGCTGTGAGTAGTGTACCAAGTGGAGCTGTGAGTAGTGCACCAAGAGGAGCTGTGAGTAGTGAACCAAGGGGAGCTGAGTAGTGCACCAAGAGGAGCTGTGAGTAGTGAACCAAGGGGAGCTGTGAGTAGTGAACCAAGAGGAGCTGAGTAGTGAACAAAGAGGAGCTGTGAGTAGTGTACCAAGAGGAGCTGTGAGTGGTGCACCAAGAGGAGCTGTGAGTAGTGAACCAAGGGGAGCTGAGTAGTGCACCAAGAGGAGCTGTGAGTAGTGAACCAAGGGGAGCTGAGTAGTGTACCAAGAGGAGCTGAGTAGTGCACCAAGAGGAGCTGTGAGTAGTGAACCAAGAGGAGCTGAGAAGTGAACAAAGAGGAGCTGTGAGTAGTGAACCAAGATGGCGGAGAGCAATGCCCCAAGAGGAGCTGAGAGCAGTGCAGCAAGAGGAGCTGTTGGTGGTACAAACCAGCATGACAGGGATTGATAGACCTGTCACCTATTGATGGTACAATTGCCAGTCAATCTTCAAGATAGGGAGAAAACCACTATCAGTAGGGAAGTGCTTGCCCTGGAAAATGTAGGTTCAAAGGTGCTGAAATGCAATTTCAGTCAGAATACTAATGCTACATCAAAAAAGCTTTGCTTGGGCCACCTCAAACAAAGATATGTATTTTTCAGAATTTGATAAGTTATCAAAGGGTATCACAGGTTGAGCGGCCTGCATAATTTCAGAAATCCTTGCCAAGAAATCATCTCTAGGAAGTTGAATGAGGGACACTGCATAAGAAAATGATATGTGGTTTCAGAATGATACCCACATTGGCATTCCTGTGTGTTGATCAACTGCTGTGTCCACAAATGACCATTTAGGGTGCTGAAGTCAACTCTTAAATGGTTCAATGTCACATTTAGCTTTCAGGGCCCATGACGGAGGGGATTGAGTCTTGAAGGGAATGTCAGTTGTTTAATGTTTAATTTAAAACCATTAACAGAGTTTACATCCTGAACAATTTGGGACAGTAAGTTCCAAAGATTAGTTTTGATGGAACAAAACGTCCAGTGAAAACACTAACACGAGCATGCGGTCACTGTTTTTTGGTAACATTACATTAATGTGAGAATGTGGTAACTGTCTCGCAGTAACATTCCATTCCAAAACATTACATTACAAGATAGGCAACTGGTGCCAAAGGTTGAAGGTTCGAGTCCCGCACGTTCCAAACATGAAATTACATTAAAGACGCTCGGTACACCGCGATATGTGCAACCATTTATGGTCCAATGCCTCTATACAGTTAAAGCTGGTATCTGCCGATACCTGCACTAGCTGCTGTTCGCTTTTCCTATTTTGCACAGTTCCGTTTGAGAAATATGGATTGTTTACGAAGAGTGAAAAGGAAAAAGAATGGGCGGTTTGTTAACAAATGCCAAAACAAAGGACTAAATGATTTAAAACAAGGCAGAATATGTTGAAACACGGCAGTGGTAGACCAAAACGCATGTACACGATCAGCGAACGCTGGCCAAGCCACCGTCAAAAGTGCCACACCCACCCCCCAAATGCCACATGCACATGCAAACACTGACAGTTATAAATGGGACGAAGGTCGTAGAATAGTGGAACTAAGGGTACTAGCCGATAATCTTGTATGCGAGGAATGTAAAAAAAAAAAAAAAAAAAAAAAAAAACATTGTCCCTAAAAAATACAGAATCAGAGAAATGATATGGCTTGGCCAGTGTACTTTATATTTCTTGTGAATGTGGTACGATAAACGCTGTCCCAACTGGAAAAAAAACAACAACAGCAACACAGTGATACCCCAGCATCAAAAGGTGGCACAGGCATATTTGATAATGTGCTGCCTGTATTACCATTCAACAATGTATTAAGGCAACTATAATTTTGATATTCTTATTTTTACCTCTTTTTCCACATTGCTGTATTGCACTATGGAGAGAATCTTAAAATGTTTGCCTCTTCTAAGTAAAACTATGAAAGTATATATTATGACTGGAATATAAAAATTAACGACGTACTGCCGTTTATTTAACCTACATACGTGTATATTGATATGGTATTGAAGTTAGACAATGAATGGATACCTTGTATCTATGAACTTAGAACAAATTAAGTCAGCATGCAAGAATTCTTTTTACAATTGCGGAAAAAATAGCACCATATGATATCTTTTTTTGTTAATCAATGAAATCAGTACATATTTTGGAAACCCCCTACAATTTTTCAGGGATTTGTACATATTTTTTCTATTTCAAACTTAGAAAATAATGTGAGCACTTATACATTTTTGCAAGATGACATGAATTTAAAGTCACATTCCAGCATGTTTTGTCTACATATTTGTTATTAAAAGGATTGATATACATTGCATACACTCATATTGAGTTATTTTATGCACATTTTTGCATCCTTAATTTATTTTTTTGCTTTTACCCACATATATAATGTTTGCTATCAAGTTAATGTAGTCCTTACATGTATCGCCACCTAGCGACAAAAGTAGCACCGTGACCTGCCAATTTTTTGCTTGTATTTTGTTTCAAATGCCAATATCTTTGTTCACACCAAAAACCAGAGATTTCTAAATTTATTTGAGCAGTGTACCGAACGTCTTTAATGCAAGCACATGGTAAGTGTCTCCCAGTAACATTACGTAACATGTAATTATGCACTTCATTGTTTTGTGCTGGGAAATGAAAATGAGGTGGACATAAACCATTAACCATTTTCAAATGAAGCACCAACTTGAAGTATTTTCCCTTAAGCACATACAAGACTCGGCCATCCCAAGCACTTTAAAAATACCGTTCAAAGAACGCAGTACCCTTCGGCTGCCTTCAATCTCTTTTGCTGTAAGTGAATATGAACAGTGTCCCATAGTATCAGGTATAGTGTATGATCAGAAAGCTGCTGATAGCCTGTAGTGTAAGAGATCACGGCCATTTTGCCACTCATCAAATAATTTCACAAATTGAGATCTTGTCATAAATTCAACAAATACTATTATTGTACACTTGACCTTTGACCTCAAAAACATTAGGCCAAATATAGAGGTATAATTTCAATAGCCTTCTAGATCACCCTATGTTGCTTCTTTTGTTTAAAGATTTACATTTCTAGATGCACAATGTCACTCAGCAAACTTGTGACCCATGTGTGACCTTTGAGAATTAGGTCAAGGTCAATTATGCTTGCACACAAAGCAAGCCTTATAGTGGTGTACTATCATATGCAATTTGAAACTCCTGTCTCAAAAGCTTCTGAAGTTATAGTGGTAAACAAAATTTCAATGAATAGGTCACTGTGACCCAGATACTTGACCTAGTGACCTACTTTTGATTCATGACACATTCTTTGGTTAAGATACATGTGTGTAAAATTTCATGTAACTGACTTAAATACTTCCTAACTTATACCAATACCACCATTGTGCACTTGACCCTTGACCTCAAAAGTAGGTCAAATATAGAGCTATGACCTTGATTTTCAATAGGCTTTCAGATCACTCTACGAAGCTTCTTGTCTGTAAGCTTAACATTGCTAGATGCAGGCTTTCAATAGTTAGAATGGTAAGGTGCCTCAGCACGTGATCACTGTGTGACCTTGAGAATTAGGTCAAGGTCAACTATGCTTGCACAAGAAGTAGGCCATATAGGAGTGTACTACCATGTGCAATTTGAAAGTCATGTCTACAAAATTTCTGATGTTATAGTGGTAAACAAAATTTCAATGAATAGGTCACTGTGACCCAGATACTTGACCTAGTGACCTATTTTTGATTCATGACACATTCTTTGGTTGTGATACATGTGTGTATACAATTTCATATAACTGACTTAAAAACTTCCTTACTTATACCAATACCACCATTGTACACTTGACCTTTGACCTCAAAAAGTACGTCAAATATAAAGCTATGACCTCAATTTTCACTATGCTTCTAGATTACTCTATGAAGCTTCATGTGTATAAGATTTAGATAGCTAGATGCAAACTTTTAATAGTTAGAGTGGTAACTTTGCTCAAACAGTGACCACTGTGTGACCTTGAGAATTATGTCAAGATCAACTATGCTTGCACACAAAGTAGGCCATATAGGAGTGTAATATCATGTGCAATTTGAAAGTCCTGTCTCAAAAATTTCTGAAGTTATGGTGGTAAAACCAAGGGACAGACTGACAGACGGACAGCACCCATCACATATAATGCCGCCCTGTATTGTACTGATTCTAAAATGGCACAACATCATTGTGTACAATCATCAATGATGGATGGATGGATGGATGGATGGATGGATGGATGGATGGATGGATAGATAGATAGATAGATAGATAGATAGATAGATAGATAGATAGATAGATAGATAGTTACATAGACAGACAGACAGATAGCTAGATAGACAGATAGATAGACACACAGACATAGATAGCCAGATAGATAGACAGACAGACCGACAGACAGAGAGACAAGACAGGCAGATAGATAGAAATGTTTATTCATCAAGATACATAGTTGAGCATGCATTATAACAAAAGATTGAGAGTAGAAGCCCCTCTGGGCTTATATATACCCTTGTCCATGAAAAAACAGTAGGTTTATAGATAAGGTCATACAAATAAATCTACAAACATGTATACACATGCATCATAAATTTTCCACACAGACAAGTCCAAATCACTTAAAATGATTCAGATATACGTAAAGTACATGTAGCACAATTCAATGTCCACCCCTCCAGCTCAAGATAAGAAATACAGTTTTTGTAACTTTTGTTCAAATAAAGATAAAGACATTATCTGATTCCATATCTTGGTCCAAAGGCATTTAATGGAAAAGATGTGAAAACACTGCCACAAGCAAATGTAAATAAATTGTGTCTCTGTCTTGTAGACTACGAATGTATATTTAAGTTTAAGAGAAAATATTCTGAAAAATTTGTGGAAACATGCCGTTCATAATTTTCAACATAAAAATGGATGTCAAAAAATTTTTTGATAGTGTCAAATTTCATGATTCCATGTATGAGCATCAAAATCTGAGCTCACATGTAATATTTTCTTTTGTAATTTTACCAGACAGTCCAGATTGCTTTTACAATTGCTTGCCCATATTACATTACAATATGGCTATTAAACTAAAGCATAATATAAATTGAGAAGTACCTTACTACATGTGTATTCACAGATTGTCTCAATTTCTTCAGAATACCAATAACTTAGCAAATTTTATTTGTAAATATAGGTGATATGATATTTCCAATTTAATTGTTCATCCACCCAAATTCTCAAAAACTTAATCTTACAAACTTGAGGAATATCATGATTATTAATTTCAACATGAATGTTATGAGGAACATGTTTCTTCTTTCTTACATGATAAATCATTAAATGTGTTTTTTCAACATTGAGACCATTGGTTAACATTGAACCAAGCTGCTATCAATGTTAAAGTTGCATTGGTCCTTTGTATTAAGGTATCAAAGTTGATATCAGAAAACAAATTTGTGTCATATGAAAATAGAAGAATGAAACAATTTGGGTAAGTAAGAAAGAAACCATTGATGGCAAGTAGGAAGTGGAGCGGCCCTAAAATTAACCCTTGTCTAAGGGTCTCACACTTACACTCCACACCTGACCAAGGTAATATTACATAATATTACATTTTCTTAGTTTGCTGAGTTGAGTCGCTGCTTTAAATTTGCTACAGACTGACCGTATGTTAAAATACCAAGATAAAATTCAGCCCAAATGTTTGTGTTCCAGTACCCTTTTTTTTTTTTGCCCATAAACTGCGTGGTAAATGGTTAATTTTTTAACTTTTTTTTCAAATGACCAGTTCTTCTGTTTTTGAAGGATTGAAATCCACTTTCCACTTGTCTCTCCATTCTTGAACCACCAGTAAATTTTCAGTTGAACATATCACTGTTTGTTCAGGAGATTCCACAATATCAAGTACAGAAGTGTCCTCGGCAAAAATAAAGACTTTACTTTAAATTATCTATAAGATCATTTATAAACACTAGGAATAGTAGGGGACTAAGACCACTGCCCTGAGGCACAGCAGATTCAATTGTTTTCCATTCACAATATTTTCCATCCAAAGCAACCCTTTGTTTTCGATTACTTAAGTAGGACTTAATCCCAGACAAGAGTGGATCACATACACCAAGTTGACTTAGCTCGTTTTGTGTATGATTATGCGAGCTTGTGAAAGTTTGAATGGTAACATCACCTTGCACATGGAAGATAACGCCCTGTGACCTTGAAAAATAGGTCAAGGTCAAATATGTATGGAATTTTCATTAGGTTTTTATAATGGTGCATAATCATGTGCAATTTGAATGCCAAATATCCCAAACCCTGGTAGTTACATCAGCACACCTATTGTGCACTTGGCTCTTTACCTTAAAAAGTGCGTCAAATTTTAAAGGTATGACCTTGACTTTAAATAGGCTTTCCAAACACTCCATGATACTTCTTTCGTGTAAAATTTAGGTAGATGGAGACTTCCAATAGTTTGAGTGGTAACATCACTTTGCATTTGTGACCATACTGTGATCTTGACAAGTGGGTAATGGTCAACCATGCAACACTTAAAATAGATTCTTTAGTGATGTACAGTCACATGCAATTTGGAAGTCTCGACTCAGAAACTTAAAAAATTATAGTAGTAACACAAGATGGACACACACACACACACACACACACAGATGGTGCATGGGACAACAATACCCCTTGGCCTCAAAAGGCCGTGTGGTAAAAATGGAGACTGGTTTTACTCTAATGTGTCCTTTTGAGGGAATGTGGTTCTTCAGTCTATGAAACTCAGACTGCAAGCAGTTAAGGAATAAAATAATGGCAACAGACACATGATCATAAGTCAAAAAAATAGGCTTCAATTCAGCCACTTGTACTTACACGAGGGGCTTGAAGTTGAGGTCTTTTTCAGCCTGTGGGAGGTCTGATGTCCGGTACCATGGCTTAGAGGGCACACCAGCAAATCCTCCACTGGGGAAAGCTAACTCCTGACAGAACAGATATACTGGACACTTAACATCTCTAGTTTCCTCACTACGGTCTTCTTCTGCACAGTCAGATGAATCATGAGAGTCATAAAACTGTCACAGTGTCATACTTAAACTATTAATTAAAATATATGACTATATTAAGATTGTCTTCATTTGAAATAGTTTGATGACACATTTATTCAAAATATACAAAATCATCTAAACTTACTGAGATAATGTTGCTGGACATAAATACCTTCACAAGATACGATCAGCTTATACACTGTTTCTTGTCAATAGAATTCTTTTGCTGAAAGACTAACTTATCTGAAGATGTGTTTTTTCTTGTATTATTCCATTTTCGTTTCTACATATACTTGGCCATAATGCAGCCTTGCCATCCATTTACCTGAATCAACACATGGTTGACATGCATATTTCATAGTGACCCACATTTCATAGACACCCACATTTCATAGAGACCCACCTTTCATAGTGACCCACATTTCATAGTGACCCACATTTCATAGAGACCCACATTTCATAGAGACCCACATTTCATAGTGACCCACATTTCATAGTGATCCACATTTCAAAGAGACCCACCTTTCATAGAGACACACACTTCATAGTGACCCACATTTCATAGTGATCCACATTTCATAGAGACCCACACTTCATAGTGACCCATATTTCATAGTGATCCACATTTCATAGAGAACCACATTTCATAGTGACCCACATTTCCTTGTGGTGCAGGACCGTTCATTGCCTGGCCTTAGATGCAGACTAATTTCTCCTTTCACAGAGCAGTCCAACCAACCACCACCTACCATCTACCATCTAGGATCATAACATTTTGTAAGTTCCCATTTTTCCACCTTACTGGACTTTAAATGGAGACATCATCTGCTTTATGTCAAAACACAGAATACTGTATATGACCTTCAGAGACAAACCAGTTTTGGACCAGCCCTTAGCATGGTCTATGAACACTTTCAGAGCCAACTGCCTCTAAAGTCCAATTACGTGTATATGCTCTCATTTATAATAAGGATCCTAGATTTATATTCCTTGCACAAACACCTTTCATTCAACTACCAGTAGGGCTTTATATTGGGCCCATGGGTTGAATGTCAAGGTCCCCAAAGTGTCCCCATGCAATTTTAATGCAATTGGCTTGTTTCGGAGAAGACTTTTTAAGATTTTGCCATAAAAATGAACAAAAAATTTATTAAAAATCCAAAACTCAATGGAGCATAAACATTTTAACAAACTTGGTAGAGACCAAACCAAAGTACACTCCCACCAAGCTTGAAGTAGATCTGATCGACAGTTTTGGAGAAGTCAAAAAACATGTGAATTGCGGATGACGAGATGAAGTCAAAAATTGCCTTAGTTAACACACGAAATTTCATACAAAATAGAAAAAATCACAGCAACACCTGTCGAACAAATTAAGGTCTGGGAGTCCCCAGAAGTGTCCCTATGTAATTTGAAAGCAATTGGCTTGGTGGTTTCTGACAAGACTATTTTTGCCAAAAGCGGAACAAAAAAGTCATAACATTATTAAATAAATCCAGAAATCAATGGAGCAGGACCATTATAACGGACTTATTAGAGACCCACCCAAGTTTCCACCAAATCCAGCCCAGTGTTTTTGTGAAGAAGTTGAAAATGTGAATTGTTAAAGGACAGATGCCAATGATGACACACCATCCTATAACCTCTGCTAACTTGTCAGTCAGCTGAGGTAAAAAATAAAAAATCATTGGTATAACCATTTGATAAACTTAAGAGATTCAGTCAAGGTACATCCCCTAAAAGATCCAAAAACTGGTTTTGGAGAAGTAGAAAATGTTCACAGTGGACAATGGTCAGACAAACAGATGACTGATGACCGATAGACAATGACTTGCCACGTAATCTAAGCTGATTAACAATTCAGCCATGGTATAAATCACAATGTCATCTAGTGAACAAATTAATACAAGGTCTAACGGTTCCAAGAAATGTCCCGTTGTGATTTTGAAGCATTAAGCCACTGCCAGGCAATTTCACAGATTATTTTAGAGTTTTCCTAAAAATGTGACCAAAAATATCATAAAAGAGCAAAACACTTTGATGCATGACCAGTCCCACAAACTGGCTTTGGTCCAGCCAAAGTACATTCCCACTTGTGTAGTTTGATCAACAGGCTTGGAAAAGTCAAAAATGTAAATTATGGATGGACAGATGACAGATGGATCCTCCAAAAGGAAGTCAGCCAAGTTAACAAAATCTTGTCTCCTTTTCTCATACTAAAACAATGTGTGTCAGTATTATATAATAATGTGACTTTCATCGACAAGTACAGTACCTCATTATCGTACTCCCTCTGACAGGCCGCACTCAGTTCGTCTTTCAGTCGCAGGATGTGTTGCTTGTGAATGAATATCTCTTCCTCCAGGGTGCTGGTCCTCATGATGGCCCGGCGATATGCATCGACAAATGCACCCACCAGAATCTGGCTAGCTATAAGCTCTGGCCCCAACTTGCTCCTTACTGGCATGAGGTCACTCGACAGCAAAGAATTCAGTTCTGGTGGCCCTTCAGGACATGCTGTGCTCAGCTTGGTCAGTTCAAATAAAAATTATGGTGAATGTACGGTACCAATAAGAATGCGCCATTATTGTTGATCAAATACAATAAAGATACAAGCGGATTGCCAGAGGGCCATATTGTCAATAAAATAGGCTTAAAGCAAAGAATATTACCCAAAACCCATCTGGCAACCAGTCACGTTATTTTTACAGCACTTCTGGGAAATTATGGCCAGGTGAAAACAGTTAACGTGGTGAAATGTCCATTGAAGTGATATTACAGACACACAAACCATCACGAGCTGCGTTTATGGACCGAGTCAGAATTAAACAATTGTGTGGGCAGGCATGTGCCCCTTGTGACCAGGGCCTTCTAACACACACAATCTTTAGGGAGTTCTCATTTTAAGCATATGCAAGTGGGTCTTTGTATTAATCCTGTAATTTTTGTTGATCATTCATTGGTTAAAAGACAAAAAAAAGCAAGGCATTTAAATCACAGAAGCAAATTTAATTACCTGAAATTTCATCTGCATGCCTGAATGCATTCAGAACAAGGGGGGGGAAAAATATGGAATTTCAATGGATAAACACGCGAGGTGACATCTGAATTGTTCTTGGTGCGAACTTTGAGTTCATATTTTGGACACTATTGGGAATTATACTCTCATCATATTTCATATTCTAGAAGCAAAAGCCGTGGTCATCAATAAATGATGGAAAGAATCCATCCCTTTGTTAACCTTCAACAGCCACAATTTGGGGATACACATTCAAGTATATTGTCCATAAACAACAAAGCCAAACATGCACTGGATGCTAGATTTACTTAAGCATATTATTTTCAACCTTCCTTTGTTTGTGACTCACAGTATAACACTACAAATTAAATGTACCAAGTAAGGAAGTCAAGCAAGTACACAGTATCAATTACAATTTAATTGCAATGATTACAACAAGATACAAACTACAATGCCATGTGACAAAACACTAGAAAAAGTCATGTCTTTCAAAGCAAAACAGGAATTCAACAAGAGGGCTGTGTGAATAGCCTGTACTCAGCTGACGTCAGCTTGTTCACAAAATCAAAGTGGAAGCTGAATAGACCTGTGTTGAGCTTTAGCTGAGTGAATATGACATTTAGAGTTATTTCTAACATTTGCCTAAAGAATGCCCAAACCTAACCTTGCCCTAATGGAGGACTAAATATAATCCTGTATGATAGGAATGCCACAACTCAAAAACATCTTGACGTATTATGCAGAAAGCAAACTCCATTGGTTTGCATTGATCTAAGTTGAAGGACAAGTGAATTATAGCCTGGACAAAAATCGGATGCACAGACACACAGACGCACGGACACGTGAATGTACATGTATATGCTCCTCCTTCATTATATTAGGAGGGGGCATAACAAGAACATTTAATGCAGTGTTTTCAGAAAAATACAGTATAAATAGGGTAATGATTTGTAGATTTCGGGCCTATATAGCAGTGAGGCCACATTCAGAAATCTAGTCAAAACCCTGTCTAGATGTTATAACCCCGTACAATGGATTAACCCTTACACCTTGTGGCACGTTATAACCCTGTACAATGGATTAACCCTTACACCTTGTGGCACATGTTATAACCCTGTACAATGGATTAACCCTTACACCTTGTGGCACATGTTATAACCCTGTACAATGGATTAACCCTTACACCTTGTGGCACATGTTATAACCCCATACAATGGATTAACCCTTACACCTTGTGGCACAAAACCAGTCAAATACCCACTCACTGAGCTTGTGTTACACTGTGTGCCTTGCCTTGGAATATTTTCGATCCGTTTTGACCGATGTGGATTTCCACAGGTCCATGTACTCCTGCTTTTCCAGGATTATTGGTTGGATCTGGGTTTTCCCAACATTAAGTTGGTGAACAATTTTGTGGCAAGACATGCCTTCCTCATGCTAATGGATCACTTCAACTCACTCTGCTAGTGCCAAGACGTTTCTTTTGCATCCCTGGTTTCTCTCCGCCTTCCCCATGCTCTCGCTGTCACTCTCATAGTTTATTTGCTGGGTCCGCATGAGACACAATGTGGATACCGCGTCCCTCAGCAATGTATATTTACAGCAAAGTATCAGAAATCAAACTGACAACTCTGAGCTGTGAATGTTTGATGCCTGTTGTAATCCATGTGAGTTAACTGCATCACAGTTTCATTGTCAAATGCTAATTTTAGTTCTCTCCTATAATCTGACTGTGCCTTCCAGGTCCAGCTCTACCTATGCTTTTTCGCGAGTTCAGTACTTGGGCTGACACTTCTGTTCGTCTGAGCTTTATAGCTCAACATCAAAGAAGATTGAGACAGCAAGGAACCACCAAAACTTTCATAATTCGTTGTATAAACTTTTTGCCCAAAGCTTCAGTGCATGACAATGACCGAAGCAAAGGCTTTGACCAATCACAAGCATATGGGCAACACCTTCTGATATTCTGGGCAACACTGGTACAGTGGTGGCAAATGTGTGCAAAACTGAAGTTTGACGATCAGCCTTGTGGCAATTTTTTTTCTTTTTGCATGAGACATGTGGTCATTTCTGGTCATTCTAAAGCGGTCGGTGTTGCATTTTGCAGGTGGTCATTCAGGAAAGATAGATTATTAACGAAAGTAACTTTTGCATGAAAAAAATGGTTGGGGAAGTCTGGTGGTCAGTATTAATGTTAAGGATCATTCAAGGCAGGTTTGACAGGACTTACTTTTTCTAGGTGTTTCTGGATAGTAGTCATGTAAATATGTAATGCTTCTTTGTCCCTGCAAATAAATACAATAATTGGTAAAAAACAATTTTACCTCCAGACAAATTGTAAGACATTGATAATGATGTTTTTACAAGTGCACACCAAATACAAGTCGGCACATGAAAGTGACAAGAAGACAACATATTGACTATGACGCTCCAAATGACCCACACTGTTCAGCATTATCTAAAGTACAATATCCCATCGACTTTATTTTGTCTCTGATAAATGAACTATATTTATTGAACAAGCACGACAGAGGTCTTGTGTCATTCATGTCAAATAATAGTTGTTTTGAATTTGAAGCCTTTTCTGTTTTATTGCTAGACATAAATTATTCATTCATTAGTTTTTAATCGGTCAAAAAAAATTAATGTGTCTGTCATGTGTTCAACATATAGATGCAACCACTTGAAGCTTGTATCAATTAAAATTCTAACTGATCACACTGTTTGATGCATGACATATCATTTTATACACAGTATATTGTGACATGCTCAAGCACAGTGTATAGAAATGTAGTCATACTTGGCTGCTGTGCATAGTGCATTTTCTGCATCACGCACATTGTCCACAAGGTCTTGCTTCTCGGTTTCTAAACGTGAAATTTCTCGCTTCAACTGCCGTACAGCTTGCTCTCTTCTTTTGATGTCCATCTTGGCCTCGGATAGTTCCTGCAACCAGACCGTAGTTTCCCTTATAAATACAGTATTTTAAAAGCATAATTTTCATACACACTACTATATAAGCTTTTTTAACGGTTTTGGTCGGAAACAGCCATAAATGTACATGTATTCAAAAAATGACAAGAGATGTCATTGGAAAGGAAATGCTGCAGGTAAAACCTATCTTTAAGCTCTAGTGAAGTCAGATGTAAATAATGTCAGTACATGTAAAACCTTTCTTCAATGCAGTCAATGTAAAAATTAGTTTTGCACATGCCAAAGGAATGTAAAATTAAAAACCATGCTAACTTAGAAATTTTAAAATAACCCCTGTATGTGACAGCTAGTTTACCAAATTAAATGCCCATGTAAAACTAAAATGAAAATTTTGCAAAATTAAGTACTTGTAAAGTAACATTTCTCCACAGTGAACAGTTCTACATTGTGAAACTATGAAACAAAAGGCCCAATTGCCTAGTGCTCTGCTGACCTGTTTGGGGACAATTAGGCAAAGACAATAATTATCTTCTTTGCTAGTAATGTACTTGGTAGACATGAATTCAAACATCATCTAATAGTATACATGTAGTTCGATCTCACATTACTATGTATGGGCAAGCCATGAGTAGATTCCGATGAGGTATGTTACATAAAGATATGTTGCACCGTTTTTCAAATTTTGAAGGCATTCAGACAGATTTGCTGTTAAGCAAATCTTATTTTCTAGTTTGGATTTTTAATTCTTCAACAATTTTACTCAGTTTCATGAAAAATCTATCAAAAATTAAAGATGCTATATAGACTGTTCACTCAATTTTTACATTCCTACCCATACATTACATAACAGTGTACGTGGCAAAATCAATAGTGAACTTGACCAACATTTCCATACCTCTCCTGAAAGTCATATGGGGCTAACTTAAAAACTGTGGACATCATCGGCAAGTTAACTCTTCTACAGAATCATTGGGAAATTACACCTTTCAATTTTACGGGGAAAACAGGCTGAAAATTTAACATATTGCATAATATGATCAATATCATGGTACAACTTTGGCCTATTGAGTGTAAATGTTTTTTCAACACTCTGAATTTCATCTCTTTCAACACATTTTGGCTTGTAACCTCTGTCAAAATGTACATGGCACCACTTGTATCGCCATCAATCAAGATTTTGACCTGCTCCACAATCCCACCAAATTTCATATAATCCAGTAAATACCAACAGGTGGTTGAGCATTTACAAAGCTTTGATATTTTCACCCTTATACTCTAACTGGCCATTTGACCTTGACCTTCAACCTGGATTACAAAATTGTTCATGTTCAAAATGTGCGCCCTACACCCAAGTTTCCATACATGGTCTGTTTGTGTGAATCAGGTTGTAACTTCTTTCTAGAGTTATTAAGGAAAAAAGGATAAACTTGGTCAAGTGCCAAAGTCCATAATAATTGGGCAAAGTAGGTCTCTAGGTAGAGTTTTTTGCACAATGTAAATAGGTTACAGTTTGATCCAGAGGCTCATTCTCCTTTCCACTGATGTCCAAGCTACACCCCACCATTACCAAATCACCACTTTCACCTTAACTGGCCTGGAGAGCTAACAAAAGTATGTCAAGGTCACTGAAATTATATAACATATTAGCACTTGTGACAATCTATATATCCTATAAATTTGGTATGTCTAACTCAATTACTTTTTCATATATTGAATTTTATTGCTTCTTAATGTATTGAATTTAAGATCTTTCAGTACATTTTGGCTCATAATTTATGTCAAAGTACAGGTGGTGCCACTAGTATCATATGCAAATGATAATCTAACCTCTTCCACAATCCAACCAATCTTCATGAAGATAGTAGTTAAGACAATGAAAATTAAAGATGCTGGAGTGGTAACAAGAGTTCCACATTTGGCCTCATATATTACATATCAACATTGTAGGTGGCGCCACCAATATTGATAGAGACCCAGAACTGCATACACCCTATAAGTGCTGAAAGTTTTAAAGGGCTAACTTGAAAACTGTGGACTGTATCCCATCCACATAGGGTAATAGGCTCCGCAACATGTTGAGTAGTTACCCGCTGAAGACCCTTTAATTTATTTGGGCTAATACAGCCAATGTCAAAATTTTACACAGGCACGTGTGTAATATGGACAATAGTAATTCCATGTGTACATAGGTTAGACAGGGACAGGTTAGCTTATGGAGAGTAAAGAGTTCGGACTGTGGAATAGGGTATTGACTACTAGGAAGTGGTTCTGGGCAAAAAGCCATAAATACAATATGGACGTACAGACGGAGTGACATAAATGATTGAATTAGCTCTCTGACCTTTTGGTCGGCGAGCTAAAAACTACATGTGTTTTCTTAAGTCTTAGTTCTGATCTTCAAAAATCCTGTTTTTACACACTTTAACTACATTTCTGCAGGCTACATTTTACATCAGTTTTGTTTGCAGCTGGACTATTGAACAAATTATGCCCACTTGAGCTCACACAACTGCACTTTGCAAGACCATGACAGGCAGACTTTTGCCAATTTCTCCACACCTGTACAGCTTCAGACAGAGTCTTTTCCTTCTTGTTCTCCTGAGAGATCTGCGAGTCGAGCTGCTCACTCAGGTCCCGCAGCTGAAGACTCTGTTCATTTAAAATCTGTTGAGCTTGTTGTTCACGACGCAGAGCATTGTTCAGCTCCTGACACAGACTGTCAAACCTGTCTCGGGACACCATTTGGCTGGCCTACAAGTCAAATTAGTTAACTCTTTCAGTGCCAATACTGTCTCAAGTCAATCTACTATAGTCAAATTATTCTGAATCATCATTAGGATCTCAGATTCGTATTCCTCATAAAAAAACCTTTCATTCAAGTGCCAGTATGCCTCTAGTTCCAGAGAAACTATCCCAGGTCAACAGCTTTTCTAGGCACGTACTGGGCACAATGAGCGCCCAGAAAAGCTGTTGACTCAGTCCAAGATTTGGCATGTAAAGAGTTAATATAGCGAGCCACATCAAGGCATCTAGTTTTTGTTCGTGTTACTTGTATATGCACTTTTTCAGCATTGTGGTACAAAGAGCATGATAGCAGAAGCACCTTGGTTTACACTACACCTAACCTTTAATTATTACAGTTGATGGCTCGCCAGCTGCACATTAAGGAGACAATTATTGTATCACCTACAGCTACATCATGCAGAGCAAGGCAGGACGTGCTCCCTGGCAGCTGACAGCAGTCTACCTCAATGCAATATTGTCACTTTCAAACTCACCATGTTTTACCCCCCGAAAAATAACACTGAACTCACTGGAGAAACATAAGATATAGCAGGCTATATTTTTGATACTATATTTTAAGATTAAGAATTATCTAAACATGTAGATGTTGTAAAACAATTTTCATAGTTTGCTACCCAACATGCCAAGTAGCCCCAGCTGTGGCGGCTTGGTCCACTGGCACTGGGTCAGTGTGCAGGTGTGGCGGCAGAGGGAGCCACTGATCACTGGGGGACTACTGTGCTGCACTTACATGTTGCTTCATTGTTATGATCTCATGCTGAAGCTGCTCAGTGACCTCAGATGGCACCTGCTTCTGGTCACCTTCACTCAGCCTGCCCACCTCGGCCCTCAGGTCTCGCCCCTCCACTTCAGATGTTCGAAGTCGCTGGGCGAACTCCAGAATGTGTTGCTGTAGGTGATTTATTATGGACTGAAAAAAAAAAATTGCAAAAGTTAACCTTCCTGGAGATCTTCATTTTACCTTAGGATAATCTTGATCTCTCCATTGAGGCAGATTGAATAAATTGTGAGCCATGGCTTTGTACCTCTTTCATTTCACCTAATGGCCAAGTGATTAAAGAAGCCTTTGAAGGATTTTGCCTGAAAGATGCAAAACAATATTCAGGAAAATGTAAAATTGAACAAAGAACATCCCCATCCAGTCTGGAGAGGATATAGACAATATATTTGAGTTAAATTCCAAAATGTTAACAGAATCTATCATTTGAACTTACAGACAATTAATATGGGGCATGAATACTGATTCCCTGCCAATATGTGGGGTGTGGTTGCCATAGAGACAACCAGCTGCTATGACATGTAATGCCACACTGACAGGTCTTACAAATGTTTGTGAGAAAATGACCGAGCGTCCTCATGCACAGCTCAGTATGTGCTGTGGGTATATGACTGTCACTCTGTAAATGTTTCATTTTATCCTAGTGACTATAAAGCCAGACAAAAGCAACTTTCAGACTGTCAAGACTTTAAATGGCTGTTGTGGACAATTTTTAATGATAATTTACTGGCCAAAACTTCAGCACGGAAGTGTCTCCAGTCATATTGCTGACCCAGGTATCAAGAGTGTCACCACCCAGTGAACAAATTTCATAAATCCTTCCTATACGCAAATACACAAAAATTAATTTTTAAAAATAGATAAAAACAGTGCCACCTATTGAACAAATAAAGGTCTGGGGGTCCCCAGGTCACTGGAGCATGACCATTTGAATAAAGGTACATCCCCACCAAGTTTGAAGTGAATCTGGTTGAAAGTTTTGGACAAGTCTAAAATGTGAATTTCAACTGAAACCCTCTTTTGCTCACATGGTAATCAATGGGAATGCATGCTTTAACTAACAAGTACCCAAACTGATTTTTTTTTCAAAACTTAGGATTAAGAGCACCAGCACTTGGTGAACAACCTTGTTTACCCCTGCCACAAGCTACATTTCCACCAAGTTCCAGAACAATCTAAAAGAAGGCTTTGGAGAAGTTGTAAATAGGACAAACACAAAAAATTCTTTAAACAATTGATAAAAAAATTGCAGTGCCACCTGTGTAACAAATTAATGTCTGGGGGTCCCCAGAACTGTCCCTTTGCAATTTCAAAGCAACTGGTTCAGCAGTTTCAAAGAAGAGGATTTTCTAAGATTTTGCCAAAAACTTGGAACAAAAAAATTATAAAAAATATAAACAAAAGCATCATGATGATCCTGTGCTCTGCTGACAGGAATCTGCTTTTACAATATTGCAATACATGCACTGTAGTTTGTACAGTAGTCCCTGTCATGAGAGACCCCTGTCGTGAGAGACCACCCTCTCATGAGAGACTACTTTTTAGATTCCCAAGTCCTATACTTCCCATGTTAATTTACCTGTCGTCAAAGACCATCTGTCTCATAAGACCACTTTTTTGTTGCTATAGGGGTGGTCTCTGGTGACAGGGACCACTGTATAGCTATATACATGTACAGTGGTAACACTACAGCATTCATATTTGAGAAGTCGAAATTGTAAATACAACAATGCAATACATGCACTGTATTGCCATATATATTTATATAGTGGCAGCACTCACTTACATTTGTAAAGTTTGATATTCCATAGCGTTGTAAAAAATTTCATTGCATTTTCCCTTCATAAAACCATGTTGAAGGTGATGGAGAGAGCTTTTAAGTGTTGGAAACACAATTCAAAATACACCTCTCCATCACTTTACTAACTATGCAAAGCAAAGATATTGGTCTATAGTTTCCAACATCTTCTTTCTAAATTAAACTGACCAGTTTATTCCCAAAGTCAAGGTCTGAGATAGTACACCACCACCGTGGATTGACAGGGAAATTCTCCATTGGTCCAATAAAAAAGAAACTCTGTACAGAAAAGTAAATAGTTCTGGTTTTCAGTATTTAAAGGATAAACTGTGCACAATGACAAAGGATATAAAGAGCTTGGTGGCAATAAACTACACAGAATTCCTTGATGCTCAAAGTGCACAAGTGCAGGAAAATTCTACACCTTTTTAGTCTTTCTCCCTGACACTATATTATAACTATATGCTTAACATAGTAATCAACAGCAATGTATGTAGTTTGACCTTTCAAGGTCACTCAGGTTTTAAAAAAACATACAAATTAAACGCCCATAAGTACTTTCCTGTTAATGTTAATGGTAACCTTGGGCCTACGCTGCACCATTAAGGTTTAAGTCAATAATTTATTGTGTAAAAATTGCTAAATCAGCAGAAAATGCAACAAGGATTTGACCTTGACCTTTGACCTCAGGTTACATATTATTATAAAGGGAAATTTCGTAGACCCATGTGCCAAATTAGGGGGCAATAAGTCAAGAGGGGGCAGAAATACAAGGAAAATAAGATAGACGGCGGTGGATGAGGGGACTACTACACACTGTATACATCCTCCACACAATGGGGGCAGCATCATTAATCACTACATTGTATGATGACACTTTATGCAAACATTTTCAAAATCAATTATCTTCAACAGCCAAATGAATTTATCAATGCATCATCAGCAGGAAATCATCCAGCATGTTTCACAGTCTTACTATAAATTGTTACCTTTAATATGACTATCACAGTCACAGACCAAACACACAAACAAAACAATTCCTGGCTATTGTGAATATATCCAAGCATTGATTAACTGAAACAGCTAACAACCTTTTAGAGAAATTCTATGTGTTCGTGTGTTTTTATCTTTTATTCTTCGCATTAAAAAAATCCTGGCTGTAGGTTACATCAAAGCAAAAGAGCTGCCCATGCAGCTATGCACCTGCTGGGGCTATATTCACAGAGAGTTTAATCTGATCCTGAATTTAATCCTAAAATGAAAGTAAATGTGCCTTTGGGCCTTGAACTACTGAATAGTTGGCTTAATTTTTGATCTAAACTTGCAGGATTAATTAATATATGTTCTGCACAGTAATATGAACTGTAGAATTAAGTTTCCACTTTTTTAAAATCAATTTTGATTTAATACGGATCTTAATCCTGGGTCAAAAGATTAAATAATGGATCAAACTAAGATTGTTTAGTAAAATGAACATGTAAATCCTTAAGTTCATATTGTAGCCAAGAGCATGTATTGGCTAATCCTTGAAATTTTAATCAAACATTGAGCCAAGCATTAAGTAGTTTAGAGCCCAAACCACATTGATTTTAATTTTGGGATTAAAGTTAGGATCAGATCAAATTCTTTGTGAATACAGTCACAGCTATTATGAATTATAAAGGTGATGGGGCTTTAATAATGGAAAATTATTTAGAATTTAGAGGTGAATTCACATATCCAAATTGAATGCATTTTGTGGCTGGGACCCAGCTCAAGGCATGCTCTCAACCTGTAGGTACTCTGGCAACACACAGGAGACCATGCATGCAAATATCACAATGTGTAACTATTTCATCTAATGTGGCCTTCGGAGTGGGATGGCAGAGCCACTGTTCCTGTAACCTGATAAGGGATGGCAGAGCCACTGTTCCTATAACCTGCAGAGGGATGGCAGAGTGTTCCTGTAACCGTGCTTGCCTACCTGTGAGGAGATGATGTTGACTTTTCCCTCTAGTGACGTATGAGCTAACACTCTGTTTAGACCATGGCTGATCATTCTGGCGAGGCATCCATGTGACCATTCTGTACTGGGGTCTATGGACAAGGTGTCAAAATGAGTGCTTAAAGTCTCCATCAGCTTGAGGAAGCTTCCCTTGGCAGCCAGTATCACAGCTTTATTGGAACCAGCTACAATAAAACAGACAGTCCAATGTGTGCACAATTCAGGTCATCTCAGTTGCTAACATTTACAAGTCTGGACAAAACATTAACTTGCTAATACGATACATGCATATTAATTTCCCACCACAAAGCACCCCGCTCACATCTGACAATCATGGAGGACACATGGGCACATCACTGTCACAGACAGGGCTAGATACCCCTTTCTCACAAAATTAGTGTCTTATTTTTAGAGAAATTAAAGTTTACAAAATATAAATTGAAAGTTATATTCATTTAGCGCTTCCCAATTTGGTTTCAAGAATAATCTTCCATCTGCCTGTACTAAGTATTTTTTATTTCCAAAATATCAGTAAAATCTCGCTTCCCCGCACAGGCAGCAGCCTGTATCTCGCCAGGCGAGACTCTGGTTACTGAGACAACAAGGTATGCAGTTATGTACAGGAAATTGATATGCATGCCTCGTATTATCTTCAGATTTTAGTCTGTCACTGCTCAAAAAGTACATTTTGTTTTGGAACTTATCAATTTAAACTATTTTCGACCAAAGTGTCTGTGATTGCCTGCTGTCTTGCTTTGATTGACACGATCTGCCACCAGGACTTTAATTACAAGAATGAAAGATAAAATCACACACATGCATAATTAATCTAAAAGGTGACAACTATTGCCACACAAACAGCCCTTTACATAATTTTATCAATATTTAGATACACTGACAACAGCCAGAGGCAGGATTTGATTTGTGTGCCTGGTCTATGATTAATAGTTATGTACATTGGTTCCCTTCTCATAAGGCCACCCTAAATGCAGCTCAAAAGAAAACTAGCTTTTGAGTGGGTGGCCGGGGGGGGGGGGGGGGGGGGGGGGCAGGGAGAAAGAGGGCAGTACGATAGGAATATCACACTTTGTGCATTGGAATGACGACTTTTTTTTTTTTTTTTTTTTAAAAGAGTGGTGGCCTCTGGTGAGAGGACACTTACAAGAAGGGCCCACTTTGAAAGAAAAGTCTGTACCATATGAAAGGCACCAGAAACAATGAAAATTCCCAGGAAAAGTTGCAAAGTCACATGACCAAGATTTTACAAAAGAATATTTAAATGACTAGCAGGTCTGCACAAAATAAACAAGAAATTGTTTATTCTTGACAAAATGAACTGACAACAGTATAGAAGAATGTAAATAATCTGTGAAATGCAACACAAATAAATAATTCAAGTATAAGCAAAATATACAATTGGTTCATCTTTTCTCAGTGCATACCCAGGGTCAGGTTGATTGCAACACCTTTGTGTTCAAGTTCAAGGCAGTCATTTTTACTTTAGCTTTATGAGTCGTTGGGTTTTAATATTTGGTGTTCCCTCTGTGACAAGGTTTGTGCATATATTGAATCCTATCTTGGGGCAAGTCTAAATTTAGATTTTGCTATTTTTATCTGTATATTGGCGCATATAATTATTCATGCAAGTTCACTCAGGGTCTTGTATGAGCAAGAACTTGTGTTAACAGTACTATTTGCTGTTACAGTGAATTACACCTTTCTTATATTCTTTAAATTCAAGTGGCTTGTTTTAACCAAACATACGATAAAGACAGGCAACTGCCATATCAAACCAGTGCTTCCGGAATTTAAGGCCGCAAAACCTGTTTGATGGTTTCCTGCTGATAAATCACATCATTTCACACAAGAATCATTTTTCACTTCCCAAATCCTGACAGAAAAATACGCTTTCTTTCTCTTCAAGCAAGTCAGTGTGAGTTGAATCTAACATCTACGAGACATCCCCTCAATATTTTTTTCTGAAATTACACAATTATTTGACTGTAACAATACTACATTGGTCACCAAGAGTGTTTGATAACATTGACAGTATTTTCATTCAAACTTGCACATAAACTCTGAGTTTTGCATATGAACTTCAAAACAAAACCCTCCACTCATTATGTTGCCATAGTTACCTGTCTCTTGTCTCTGTGACATGGCAGTGTGTATATCAGTGATAGCTGCAGCCAATGACATCACAAGCTCCTTGCCACCCAGCCACTTTACAGCCTCTTTCTGACCTGAACTTGGTGACATCCATTTGGCCTGTCTTGTGGAGGCAGCATGGATACCTGTAGCAATAGATTTTATGACAAGAGGCCTATGGGCCTGATGCTCTGCTGACCACCATCACCAAAAATCATTTCCTTTCATGTATTTCCTCCATGACCTTGAAAAATGAATCAGTCACCCATGTTATGCAACATCAAACTTCCACATCCTACACAAAGCATACTTGGCACCAAATAGAGTTTAAAATACAATGTACTCAAGTGCAATTTTGACCTGGTGGCTCAATACTCTTTGTCATAGATGTCCAAGCTACACCCTGCCATTACAAAATACCTCTTTCAACTTTACAGGTATGGTGACTTAGAAGAAAATCAGTCAGGGTCAGTGATATTATGTAACATACATGTACAAGCATTGGACATGCTCTATATATCCTGTACATTTGGAAAGTATAGTTCAATTACTTTTCTAGATATGGAACTTTAGTTGATGTCCGATGAGTCACTGTCATAATGACTAGAAATATCTGAAGTACACGTATGCTGATGTTTACACTGACAATCCAGATGGACACGATTACCGTGGGAGCCACCATGCATGGAAGTGGATTCCTTGGAAATGTCATGACACTTGTGAGTTTGCATGTCCTTTGTATCAACAGTATGCAAATCAGAGTCAGAATCACGTGATCTGCCAAATCGACTGCCCTTCGACTACATGTCAGCTCGTAAATAAAAAAATTGGGGTGAAAAAGTGGGAGATTCCCACCTTATGGGGGAAGACTTGACAGGTATGCTAGCCCAAAGCTATACATTACTGACTTCAATATAATACATGGAATTAAATAATAAATTCCATGTATTATATTCACAGGGATTCACATCTATGCTAGCACAAAGCTATGCATTGCTGACTTGTGCGGTACAAACAAAAAAAAATTGCTGTGCTGTGTTTAAATAAAATTGAAAACAGGGTTGTTTGTTTGTCTTTGCTTTGCAACCAAGATTGGAGTGACCAATATATATATATATATATATATATATATATATATATATATATATATATCAGTGATCATGAGCAAAGTCATTCATACACATACACCTCAATGGATAAATCATCATCATAATATTAAAGATAATTATGTTGTATTGCCCATGAGTATAAAAAATAAAAGTACAATAATGATTAGTATAAGTACAAGACACAAATTTCCATGGATCCTTCTAATCCCAGTTCAACTGAATTCAAATTTTACATGTATCCCATTGAGTTTGCTTGTTGAGAGGACTACAGAGCATTTGCCAGCGGTAGCCGGCGTTAGTTGGCGTTTCACAGCATTGACAAGGTGTCAAACGCTGGCAAACGCTGAGCCCCAAAAGGCTTAATTGGATTTTGGCGTTTGCCAGCCTTAGTCGGCGTTTGAAACGCCGGCAAACGCCGTGTAACGCCGGGAACCGCCCTGAAACGCCGAAACGCACCCACTAACGCCGAAACAAGTTACTAGTGCATAGTATCTGAAATTAGTTAGCTGAATATTGTGATTAATAGCATCAAAGGCTTCTGCCAGATCTATACACTAGATTCCCAACACCTTATTTCCTATATATAAATTGGGTCTTATGTTTTCTGTAATTTGATTAATACTAGTGATGTAGACAAGTTATACTAACGTTGAAAACCAATCGGGTATTTGTATCGTACCTCATGTTTGGTAAGGAAGGGCTATAGTCTTTTATTCACAAGTTTTTGCAGCAGTTTGCTGCAGCAGCTCAGAAGACTTATTGGTCTGTAGTCATCATAAACTTAAGATGTTTTACCTCTTTTTTTTTGTGAAGAGGGACTACTTTTGCAAGCTTAAACATGTTAAAATAGTCCAGATAAACTGAACTATTGAATGAATCACAAAAAATTGTGGTTAGTGGTTCTGTTATTTGATCAAATAACATACTAATTATATTTAGTTTCGGGGGGAATTTTATCAGGATCTGGCAATTTCTTCCAGTTTGATTTCATGATTTCAGTTTTAATTTCACCAGGGTCAGCTGGTGTTAGATTACACAGTTTGCATTGGAGATTAGTCTTTAGAAATGACTGAACCGTATCGAAGTAATTCCATGCTTTTGATGCCAGGTTTAAAGAATTTTTCTTCTACATGCTGTGCTCTGATCTTTTGCTCTCTTGCGGGACAGTTTTTTTTTTTTCAAATAATAAGAAATAACTTTGTAACTCACCTTGAAATTTGCTGTTAAGTTTTATGCCCCCTGTGTGCACAGTTGCGGAAGTATTTCCTGGCAGCACATCCTGAGCCACAAACATTCTGCTGGAGTCCCGTGACAAATGTACTAATCTATTAGCTGCCATGACAGCTATAGCACCAATGCGGAAAGTCAAAAGTGGTGTGCGCATTGATTGATGGGACTTCATATATGGTGCTGCCTTGTCTTCATCAACACTAAGCGTCTTCACAAGTGTCACTGTCTGCTGCCTGAACCAGTCAAACTGCAACAGTTGCTGCTCCAACAGGTGGCGCTGTGAAATGAGTGCGCTGACACGAATGCAGAGTGGATGCAGGGCTCCAGCCAGCAAAATGCATGCAATCTGTAGTTTTTCATATTCACTCTGGGTCCTAGACAGCTGAGCACGCAGTTGAGAGCATTCAGTCTCCAGTCCCTGCTGAATACTACCAGTCACTCGCACTTTCTCCCATGCCTGATCTGCTAGTAACTGTGTTTTCTGAAAAACCAATGGTACCCTAATAAGAGTATTGTTTTTCAGTAACTGTATGCAGATACAATTAAAACAGTACCATGAGTACCCTGGTGGGTCAATCTCTAGTTCAGTTATCTTTAATGTCTCAACTTCAATGTACTTTAATTTCATTCAAATTATAAAGCATGCATATGTTTGCATTTTTGGAATTGTTTACATTTGTGAATGAAAAGGAGCCCAAAAAGAAAGCACATTACGTTATATGGTATCCAAACTCTTTACAGATGATATTTCATGCCACAATAGGCTTCACCAGTAAAAGATCAGCCTCCAGTGTCCAACCAATTCCATCACACTATATGTAGTTAACTTCCAACATTTATCCTTATATAATACTGTCACAATTTGTGTAAAGCACAAACATACTGAATTGCTGCTCTGTCAAATCAATCAGAAAGATAAGAATAGCCTTGCAGCTTGAAAATTTACTGCAGCTACCTTAACACATTTCTCTCCACAAAATCCCTCAACTGTATCAGTGTGACCTTTAGGACTGAGTTAACATCTTTCCTTGGCATGCTTTGGGTGAAATGCACCCAAAGCATGCCAAGGAGATGTTGACCCAGGCTATTATATTCTCTGCAACTACAGGCAGCTGGTACTTGAATGAAGGCTCTTCTCACCAGGAATACGAATGTCATACCCTTATAATAATACCAGAGCAGTTCATCTCAAGCACCTTGACTGTGGTCACAGTTGGCATTGAACGAGTTCAAGCCTGAGGGACTTGACGCTGACGTATCAGCAACTTGTCCCCATTACAATCAGCACTAAGTGTGCCAATGGATGTGCTTGTTTTTTTATCATGACCAATACCAGCCTGCCAGTCAACAACCTTGTCTGGCACAGTCTGCATGCACTGAGCCCAGAGGGCGCCACACAAAGCTGAGGACTTATCCACACACTTCATGTGTGCATAATGTTGACACATAAAATAATCAAAGGCATTCTATTTCAATGTAAGCCTGGGCTTGATGGCAGTACAACTGTGATGGGCACCTTGTGTCTGCTGTGTATCTCAGCCAGTAGCTGACTATAATGTTGCTCAAGCTCCGACTTCTGTGCACTCCAGGCCTCTGTGCGACCATGGGTTATGGTGGCTAGTCGCTCCATTTGTTCCTCATGTGCTTCCTGTATCTGTTGAACTAACTCCTGTTTGCTGGCCAGTGCTTCTTCCAAGGTCTTCATCTGAATAAAATAAAATTATATCATATCATCTTATATTACAGTACAATGTGGTGTACTAGGCAGCTTATCATGGTATAGCATAGGACAGTGTGCAGATAATAAGGCCAGTATGTGTCCTATTACAGTACAGACAGTATTGTAGCTGATCCATGTATCAGTAGAATACAGTACAGTATACAGTATGGTATAGATGCAGCTAAGCACCACTATTTGTCACAGTGATTTGAGGCAGGCCAAGCCTATAGTAATCTGCCTCTGAGTCCATGGAACAGATGTTAGCATACATTGCTACCTTTGAGGTGGAGGAAACTGAAGTTGAAAAAAAACAGAGAGTACAGTCAGAGTGCTGCACACTCCATTTACTTCCCTGGCACTCAATCCACCCTGGGTCACCAACGTGAAAGGCAAGTGTGTTCTCATTTGGCCAACCATGCACCCATTAAGATGTACATGTAGTAACCATAGTAATAGTATTGGGTTACCCTACCCTACTATCATTTTTCAGCTGGTAATATAGAGATAGGATTTTTCCCTATCAACATTTTAAATGCCCCGGTATCAAAGCCTAATAAACAATACATAACCCATAAACCATAAATCTGGAATGTCCACAGAAAAATCATCAGGCTATTAAGATATCAACATATAGTATATGACGAATATAACCTCACAGCTGGCAAATCTTTGTAGCATCTTACTGGGCATATTTTTCAAATATTAGTGTAACATAAGTATAACATGTAAGTCTTAAAAGTAAATGTATGGCTGCACAAACTTGACACTTGCGTTCAAAACAAATAGCCTCTGACATGCCTGAGTGTAGGTGTAATATTAACTTCCCCCAGGCCACAATGTATCAAAAGTGCATCAAGAAAAGCTGTGGACTTCGCTCATATTAACCCTGAAAGCGCGGACTTAAGACCGAGTCAGCATCTTTCCTCAGGACACTGTGCGTGCAATGTGTCCCGAGGAAAGCTGTTGACTAAGACCATTTTCTGCTTTAGACTAGGCTTGCTGGTATTTGAATGAAAGGTATATTCATGAGGAATTTGCATCTTTCAACCATTATATGTTTGAGGGCAATGAGACGACTGTAGCCGTGATTTGCACTTTAAGGGTTAATAGACCCTTTTAGGACCCCAGGGGGCAGCACTTGATGGTGATATTTTGCATAATCTTACAAATCCCTTTGAAGCTTTTGTCAAGCAAATATCCAAATTAATGCAAATGAACACTGTCCAGTGCTGCCACCTGGGGTCCTAAATTCCACTATTGGATGAAAGATCATTTTATAAGGAATTGGAAGCAGAATAATGCAAGTTATTCATACATGTATCAACAGACTAATAGTATCATTTACTTCTCAGCTGGCATTCTAATAAATGTATACACAATGTATAATGTGCATGCAATGAAAGAATTAACCTGGAAGACTTGGTGTGAGGGTGATCACTGTGTCAACCCAGAAGGAGTGCGGCAGCCAGGCACTGGAGAAAGGGACTTTTTGCAACAGTAACCTTCATGGTGGAGCCTGCAGTAGCAGAGATATTGGATCATACAAGAAAGTGTATGCACGGTTAGCCTATGCGATGCCATTTGCCAAAAAACCATGAACAATCAATAACCCTTTGCAAAATGTGAGATGAACACCTGTGCAGGTGGAACTATGAGGATCACCACTACCAAATGACAAGCCCCTTCCCTCCACCACTTACCCGGCTGTTTCATGATCAGGCATGTTCTGGCTCTATGTTAGGATTGCCCACACACTGTTTCTTACATTTCAATAATTCTTTTGCTGCATGCAAAAAACATATAATATATATGAAATAAACCTATGAACATATATAAAATATATGAAATAAACCTATGAACATCAGGTATCACGGTAAAAGAAGTGTAAACATGATTTATCTGTGAGTTGCAATTGATCATGTGATGAGGCATGCTGGGACAGGTGCTGTAAGTACAATCACCTTGTCATCAGCTCTGGCCATGGCACTCTGCACAATGCCCACTTGTTCATTGATAAGCGTCGTCAGGTCTGACCACCCAAACTGGCTTAGTGCTGTCCCCTGTGTTTTGCTTGCAAATCTACCGGACACAAGTTGCTTGTACAAGCTGCGAAGGTAGTCCAACTTGGCCTTATCATCAGCGTGGTATTTCATTGCCAGCTTTGTCATCTGAGCAAGACAATCAACCAAACAGTAACATACAGGACAGCATGACTGACCACCACCACCTACTGATCTACAAGTGACAGCCTTTAAATATACAGGTGCAGCAGTGCTAATTTACTATCTTTGTCACATGTTGGCTATCAGAAATCTTGACTCCTTAGAAACAATAATCATAAATAAATCATCATTTTTGTCCTGTTGTCAACTACATGTATTAAGAAAACTTGGGAGTAAGTTATCTTTCCACACTACACAGAAACTAAGAATTCTGGTTGTGGTGAATTTTCAGTTCAAGTTTTCCCCTTTCATCAAGCTAGCAATTTTTGATTACCATTTCTCATGCCAAGCCAAAGACAAAACCGTTCCTAGTGAAAAAAAGTCTTGGCTGACATCTATCTTTGGCACACCTATTGAGGCATGCATTTCTCACCAAAAAGTGCTTCAAAGGAAATGTGTTACTAAATAAAAACATTGAAGCAAACAACAATTCACCTCTGGGCCATTTGAACAAGACAGGGTTATGGTAATCTTTATGACATTTAGCAGAGTGAAAGAAATCTTTGTGACATCTAGTAGAGTGAAAGAAATCTTTATGACATCTAGCAGAGTGAAAGAAATCTTTGTGACATCTAGCAGAGTGAAAGAAATCTTTGTGACATCTAGCAGAGTGAAACAAATCTTTATGACATCTAGCAGAGTGAAACAAATCTTTATGACATCTGGCAGAGTGAAAGAAATCTTTATCACAGCTAGCAATGACAGAAGTTTTTATGACATCTAGCAGAGAGAATGAAATCTTTATGACAGGTAGCAGAGTGACAGAAATCTTTATGATAGCTAGCAGAGGAAAGATATCTTTATCACAGCTAGCAGAGTGAAAGATATCTCTATCACAGCTAGCAGAGGAAAGATATCTTTATCACAGCTAGCAGAGTGAAAGATATCTTTATCACAGCTAGCAGAGGAAAGATATCTTTATCACAGCTAGCAGAGTGAAAGATATCTTTATCACAGCTAGCAGAGTGACAAAAATCTTTATGATTGCTACCAGAGTTCAAGAAATCTTTAAGACAGCAAGACCTGATTCTGCAGATCCTGGGACTGCTGTTGTTCCCGCACGACCTGCATTGCAGCTGACTCCAGATCCTGTCGCATTTTGTCCACTGTCAGCTCTAAATTGCTGGACTGACTATGAGCTCTGTGCAGATCTTTGCTGGCCTTGTTTAAACCATGTTTG
The DNA here is from genome assembly GCA_964020975.1 of Hermodice carunculata. Classification (NCBI taxonomy): domain Eukaryota; kingdom Metazoa; phylum Annelida; class Polychaeta; order Eunicida; family Amphinomidae; genus Hermodice; species Hermodice carunculata. The sequence continues at coordinate 99,851,779 of OZ026617.1, forward strand.
GTATCCTAAAATGAATACAATAGACATAAACAAGAGGCCAATGGGCCTAAGGCTCTGCTGGCACCTCTTCATTTCAAAGTTGCCAGTCCTCAAGTGGCTTCTGAACATAAAAAGCTTATGCAAATTTAGTATATAAACTGTTCACCAGATGGCATTTTGCTCCCCATGTAATCATAGATTATTTGTGCGATTCCTGTGATGGATATTGTTGCATGTGCCAAGACAACAATGAGCAAGTCCTTAACCTTGTCCTCAGTGACCTTGGGGCAGAAGATCAAGGTCACCCAGATTATGTAATACAGGAGGCCCATAGGCCTGGAGCTGTGCTGACATTGCCATTAATGGCCAAGCAACACTCTGTCATTACAAAATCACCTCTTTCAACTTTACAAGCATGGGGACTTCACAAAAACAAGTCAAGGTCACTCATATTATATAAAATTCTGGCTTTGGTCATTGTCTACACAGTAAAACCTGCTTTGAGAGACTCCTCCTTTGGGAGACCACTTGCCTTTTGTGACCACTTTTCTTGTGCAAAAGCACATTCCAATGATAATTTACCAATTTTGGGAGCGTGTCGTGCTAACAAGCCAAAGTTTACAGATGGACGGACGGACGGACAGACATGATTGGTGGCATAAGCTCTGCGACTTTTGGTCAGCAATGCTAAAAAGGGCATTTTTGTAATGTGTCTTACTTCTTTGTAACACAGCCATATTTTTTTCTTGCTTTGTGGTGACTTGACCAGCTTTAAATTACAAACAGAAGTTATCAATTACTGTATTATCATTAGCTGCTGTAAATTTCACTTGGCCACTCATTATAATTACTTAAATTGATCGACTGAAGCAATGTTAAATTGCATTTTTTCCCCTTGATCAATTTGTCGTTTTTAAGGATTTTTTGAATTTCTCATAAATTTTAAGCTGCATTGTTAAGTCTGTCCTCCCAAACTATTTGCTTTTCTTTTTTTTTTCTCTCTCTCTCTCTCTCTGCTGGGAGGGCGGGGGTGGGTCCGAGAGGAGTCATTTCACCCAGAGTCACAGTGATTCAATCTGTGTACATTTCAGCTGCCAATATTTAAGGCCTACAGCCCTTTTCACAGAGCTCTTACCCCATTTGGCAAGCCCCACATAAGGAAGCCCTGGTGGGGGCTTCAAAGACCCTGCCAGTCATCACTGAGTGGACGACATGGATAGCTAGTCACAATCATGCGTGATTTTGTGTTTGCTCATTTAGTCAAAGGAAAATATTAAGTTTTGCATATTAAATTTGAAAATGACAAGCATCAAATCAACACATTTAAGACATGAGATACACCAAAACTATTTGCAACTTTAAGTCGTTATATCTCCAAAAGTATTTTTGTACTACATTTAAGTCACAAAACATACTTTTTTTAAAATGACAACATCACAGGGGTAAAGCTACAAGTTTATTTCACACAATAATTAAACCAGAAGAAACGAGTATGTGTCATATTACAGTCATAAATGCATAAGAATTGGCTAACTTTTTCTTTCAATGCGATTTTCTCCCTGTTTTTTACCTAAACCAGTGCAATTTGTATCTCGCCTCACAAATGTATGAATTGCCCTATCACATTAAAATCAATGGACATTAAAAGAAAAATATCATATCCAGGAACAGTTCCCAGGATTTTTTTTTTCTGACAACCCCTTGCGTGACTTAAGGCGCCATTTATAGAAGGAAAATGAACAACCTGTCAGGACTGAATTAAAAATTTTGTAACTTTTTATTTATGCTATTTCAGGCCTCACCATTGAATTTGACCCTGGACATGGGTACATATTTTAAATTTCTTCTGATTTCAACTTGAAAAAAAAAAAATTGTGCGACTTCTGCACGAAAAATGTGAAAATCCTACCAAGTCAGAAACAATGCTATAAAATCTCAAAAAATTCCAATCCTACAAAAAACACTACGGATACAAACTTATCTATATATAGTAATCAGAAAATATATAGGTTTAATGTACTTGTGAAAAAATTAAATGGGTAATATTATCCAAAGTTGCCAGTCTCACTGTTCACTGGCTTCACAGCCGCCAACTTAAGATTGAATATGATCCTGTGCAAACTTGGGTACATTTGATCATGTTCAGCCAAATAACAGCAGATGTTGGCTAGCTTTTCCATTTACTTTTAACTCGCTTTATATAGTTGATTAGAACAACTGCTCTTTTTTGGGGGGGGGCGGGGTCAAATGGATGGTCGTTTGTTGGTACGGCTTGATTGTCTGCTCTTCTGCTGCAGTTGCCTGTCTATTCAATCTTGTTCATCTGTCAGATAATGTGAAGAATAAATTCAGACTGCCATTACCATCATGATGCTTACTATCACTGCTGAAGTTCTGTCTCGCTATGTTTAGCAATAAAATGCAATTCTGTGGGCTATCTCATGCTGGCTGAGAGAAAGGTTGCATTTGTGGCGTCTGCAACAGTTTCGCGCCAGTGACCACGATCTGGAGGAAAGTTGCGCTTGTGGCTTGCCAAGGAGGCTCATTTTATATGCAATAAAATCATCATTTTAAATTATGATATATGTGTAAAATCACCGGATACTATTTCTAAGACATTTGAACCCAAACTTTATGGGAGGTTATACAATATCAATCAATAGGACCTTTAACGTATGGACAGCTGTCAGTGATGGTTTCAATCATAAATGCAAACAAAACACTTTGTGTGATGTGTTTTCTTTGAACAACTTTACAGTCAGTTAGTCAATTCATAAAAATTAAAGCGTAAATGACCACACTCTTATAATGACTTCATAAAAAAAACAACAAAGACTTTTTTGTTGGCCGTTGATGAACAAACAGTGCATAATCCATATTGGCCCAGGATATTGGCTAACACTCTCACATCATCAGACCATGGTCATTCATGTAGCCTCCTTGGTCAGACCAAGCACTTGGCAACCAACACAATGCAGTACTCGCTGAATCAATGATCTGACAAAGCTTGAGGCATCATTGACTGCTAATGGCCATCACGTAGTGCACAGCTTGTATGATTGACGGGCACTATTGTCTTCTTGTATGAATACAGAACCAGAAAGACCCATTAAGTATTTAATAATCAAATGTGATTTTCATCATTTTCTTATGTTTACTTTTCGCATTCTCAATTGAAATTTTGCCCGTTGATAGATACAATGCACATCTGCCAAAATCAGCAAAAATCCTAAAATTGAGTGTCAAAAAGTTTTTGGTGTATCTCGTGTTGTTAAAAGGCATTACTCACTACTTGTTGCCATCTGGTGGTGAAATAGCTTTACATGTCTGTAAATATATCCAAGGCCACTGTTTTTATTTCCTTGACTGACACTAACACTGTACTACTAGAGTTTCCCATTGAGATAATTGTCTTAGGCTTATCAAGAACACAAACAAGAACGGCAATAGAAAGGATTTGAAATGAGCTCATTGACCTTAACCCTCTCCCCCTTGAATTAAGACTGAGTCAACAGCTTTCCTTGGCATGGGTTGGGCACTAAGTGCCCAACCCATGCCAAGGAAAGCTGTTGACCTGGGGCATGTAATCTTGATAAGTCTCATGTACATTTCTCACTCAAATTGTTTTTCATAACTGTTGAAATTAGTAGAATACACTGAAGCAGACGACATCTGACCACCAGCCGGTTTTGGCCGGTTTGAGGGGGAAAGAGTTAATAGCAACGCGACTGACAGGATATGGCTATAACATCCCAGGCTTTCAGAATGATTCTGTAAGTTACACACTTTTTTTTGACAGTGGCCCACTTTTATTAATTTATTTTTGGGGAATCTGCTTTGCCTTTAATGACAGACATTGGCCACAGCATAAAAGTTCTATATAAAACCTACTATGTTTAAGAGAAGGAATGCACAGACAGCAGATGTTTTGGTCAGTAGTCTGGGTTAAAATAAGGAGCCAAAATATTTTAGCCTCCTTGATAATAATAAGGCACAGACTGCGCTCTCTGGCATAGGATGTGTACATAAGGGATTAGCTTGTGTGCTTCACTGCACATAACCATATTGGCCTGAATGGAGAAACGGGGGAATGAAAACGTCAGTGATCAATCCTTACACCTCATGTATTGCTGACATTATTACTCACAAGTGCAGAAATTCTAGAACTGTTTTTTATCATATATGTACTTTGATTTGATCGTGTGCATCACAAATCACACCCAAAGCCATTCAGTACCCCCGTATCGGACTCTCACACAGCCCCTGCGTCCCTCAGCGTACACCAACATGCAAAATCACAAATCACCTTTTTCTTTTCTTTTTTTAAGGAGGGAAGTTAAATAGAGATCTTCTCACATTCCTAGAATTCCATCATATAATTGGCTGATTTAATTTAACCTACAAAACTGATATGATTTACAGTAGGTCAAGTTTTGATGTAGTTTTGTAGACAAAGGTGGCCAGGAGCTCTGTACCTCCAGTGTTTTATCCTTGACCCAGATCATGTCTTTGTAGGAAGCACATTCAGTGGACAACTTCTCACACTCATTCTTCATCTTGTTGAGCTGCAAAATATTTGAAATAAGCACATTTCTCAACAACATGATAACAAGACATGTTTGTAAAACATATATGCCCCCCCTCCCCCCCGTCATTTTCGTTAACCCCCATTACCCTGGCAATGGTACTAAATGGGGCACTCATGACCTTGGGATGTGGCTGTAGAAACCAAATTCACTAAATTGGCCTTGAGCCCTTGGAAATTAGCTCAAGGTCACCCATTTCAGAACTTGATCTAGCTCTTATACATGGCTATATTCCGGCGCAAGATGAATAAAGCCCTAGGTCAAAAGCATCTTTAGTTATCATGTGGAAACAAAGTTTACTAACAGGACTCTAGGTGGTGACCTTGGGAATTTTGTCAAGATCATGCATCTTCTGAGCTGATGTAGCCCTACTAATTAAAGGACCATTATCATGTGCAATATTAAAGTCAAAATTCTGAGTTACAATACAGAAACTATGTTCACTAGAGTGGCTTTGTGACCTTTGAATTTAGGTCAAAGTCACCCATCTTCAAACTTGACCTAACCCAGGATAAGAACAGTTACTATAATCCTGTGCAATATACAGCACACGTTTAGCTAGCTTTTCTAGCCTAGAAGGCCGAGAGGTAAAAAGTAGCATATTTCCTCAAAAGACATGTTATATGCATACCTACTTTCCTTATGCCCTTTTCCAACAAATCATGGCTGATGAGCAACATTAATCCAATTGTTTCTTTGTTTTAATACGTCCAAGTCAGATGGTTCTCTTCAGCTCTCCATTGTAAGCTAAGTGACCATGTAGGATACATCCCCACATCCCCACCAAGTTGGAGATGAATCTAGCTGACAGTTTTTTGAGAAGTTGAAAATGTTTAACTGTTGACGATGAACAGCAGATGACAGACAATGGATGATGATCCATGGAGAACCATATTATAATAACCTCAGCTGACTGACCGGTGAGCTGAGGTAAAAGTCATTTATTTTTAATTTTAACATCATATAATTTAAAAGTGTCCAAGATATCTTATCTATGTTTGCAAATTATGAGTATTTTAGTTCAAGAATAACTGAGAACAGTTTTGAACAATGTTGCCATGGCGTTCTGGAGAAAAATTCAAAAGTTGACAAAAGCACACTAACTTACAAAAGATTAGAAAAGAAATTGACTGCAGCAACACCCCTTGTAAAATTAAGGTCTGGGAGTACCCAGAAGTGTCCCTATGCAATTTCAAAGCAATTGGCTTGGTGGTTTCAGAAAAGATTTTTTAAGATTTCCCCCCAAAATTCATAAAAACTTGGTGAGATCCACCTAATATACACCCCCATCAAGTTTGAAATGAATTTGGCCAACGGTTTCCAAGAAGTCGGAAATGTTAAATTGTGCATGACAAAGACACCGTACCCTAGATGCCGGACAAGTTCACATGGAGAAGCATGCTATAACCTCACTTCATGAGTCAGCTGAGGTAAAAATCATTAAGGCAATCCACCAGAAACAAGTTGGATTTTTTTGTTGTTGTTTGTTTGGTTTTTTTTTTTCAAAGAAAAATAATTTTTTATGCCAACATATGATTTTTTTTGTGAACTTTGTGATGCCAAATGACGAAGAATTGTACAGTTCCCAGCCCACAATGCTGGTAATGTTACCTATTTGTGGTAATTCTATGATGATTTCATTATTGCAGATTACTTTTTTTTATGGAAACTGCATACAGTTTGTCAGTTTTTTATCACTAGATGGCAGCACAAATGTCTCTTTCTTTTATCAATAAACCCTGTAGTAAAGAGCACCCTTTATCATCAAAAGAGGTGAAGTCTTGCATCTCTGGTAACATGCTCTAGTATACAGGATCTCCTGCAGTCATCCAATCCAACACATATTATGTGCCAGTGAAAATGACCCAGTGACACTAGACTGTACTTGAAGTACCCAGGCTGGCTCAGCAGGTGCTAATGAGACTTTAATTAACTGGCCTGGCAGACAGTTATGGTTTGTTTGGTGAAAACGCAACATGTCTATTGTGAAGGACCACAACTGGCAATAATTTACAGATACCAGAATTTATTTACATGTATGTCTGATACTTTTTCTGAACTTGATAAAAACATGCAGTCTCTTCCACATATTATGGAACACAAGTGGTGCTTAAAAATGCTTTTTTTTTACTGCAGTTGTTGTGCAGTGTACTCCAAAATATGATCTAATTAAACAATAGACGATGGAAGGTACTTCAGACTGACAAGACAGATTCTGAATAATTAAAATGTTCACACTGAAGTACTTTTCCTAGGTTTAGTCAGGCAGCCAGCTCAGTATACCTTGACTTGGCTGATTTATTTTTTTTCTCACTTGATTCTGTGAACTAATATAACACATAAGCAAAAACTGACGGGTAAATTAAATTTACCCTTGAGCATTTTAAAATATTCAAGATGGCATCCAATATGGCTGCCAAACGTATATTTTAGCATAGCAACACTTTTTGTCAGTAAGCCTGTTTACCATTTTGGTGACATTTGGGTCGTTGTATGGGTTTGTGATGATGCCCGACTCAAATGAAATACTTGTGAGACTGTCAAAGGTCAAGGTCAAGGTCATATGGTAAGGTCAAAGGTATTTCTAGCTCAGAAAATGCTGTTATCCTGTAAGATGGCAAATAACAACACACCATTCATGAATAAAAGTACAAGATGTTCGTTTATATTTTGTGCTGCGTGTGACAAGTACATTTCACACACAATAATGGATAAAAAGTTGGTAATTACAAAAAATCAAGGTCCATACAGAGATCAAGACTACTAATAGGTTAAAGTCAGGAAGCCGCGGCTGATTTTTTGGAAGAACTTTGATTTGACAGATTTTTTTTCACTCTTGTTTTTTCAACTTATTATGTCGTACAAACATTAATGGCGGGTAAATTGGCTTTACCTTTGAGCATTTTCAAAAATTCAAGATGGCGGTCAATATGGTTGCCGGACATAGCTGCTCACAAGGATTCACTCATTTTGGTAACCTTTTGACCAAATTTGGTAACATTTAGCTCATAATACAAGTTTGGGATGATGCCTAACTCAACTTGGACATTTTTTGGTCCTCAAAGGTCAAGGTCAAGTTCATACTGCAATGTCAAGGGTACTTCTTTTCAAGGAATCCGGGGTACTTACCATGATTTTTCTTGTGTAGACATATTTTCATTTACTTCCATTTCTGATGTAGATTTAAGAAGCAGTAGAAGTAGCCTATAAGTGTAGCAGTAGCCTGCAGATGTAGCACTAGCCTGTAGAACTAGCAGTAGTTTACTAATGGCACAAGAGCGTATCTTCAAATCCGTGCTTGGCAAATGTCCAGCCAAGAAGAAGCTTTCTCAAAGTAAACCTGATGGTGCTAGGTTGGGCAATATTATGCAAGCCAGTGTCCATTATGGCGACAATTTGCATGAATACTTACAGGAACAACTGGACTTGAATGAGCGTCTGCAGGTGTTTTATCACAAGCACTGTATTTCAACATATCTGGCATGTGCACCATCTAGTTCCAAATCACTGCCAGTAGACCAACCCCCTATTAAGTGTATGAGGCGATCTCATGTTCTTACATTCAATTTCAGAGAGCATTGTAATATCGTGATGAATGCTGTATGATAGAAAAAGACAGAAAAAATCCCAATAGGTGGGTGCCAGCCTTCCTGGTAAAAGGGGTAGCCACAAATGAACTAGATGAAAGAGGCCACCCATTGAGGGTGAAGGACAAAATCCTACAAGAGTGCCAAGCCAGAGGTGACCAGTGGGCAGAGTCAGTGAGGCTGCCTATCATTGGTGCCCCTAGTGACTTGCATGGATCTAATACAAGGTACCACAAGCACTGCAGAAGCAGAATTTCCAGTCATCAGTGTGCCACAGGTGAGGGTAAGTCAACACAAGATGACTTTATGAGGCCCCCCACCAATCAGGATTAATACAGCTTATTGCAGAAATGAAAGCTGATCGCACCCAAATATGGAATTCAGTTCAACTACAAGAGCGCTTCACAGAAATAGTAGGCAGTTCAATCATGCGAGCTGATTTGTTGAGAATGTTAACTCAAGACATCAATGACCTTGTCATCCTTTCTGCTCAAGTGTCTCGCAAAGTCTTAATGTTTCACGACAATGCTGTAGCAACCCTGAAAGTAACAGTTGATAAAAAAGAAGACGATCACACTGAGTTGCCTACTCCAGAAGTCTTGAATGTGTCAGAAACAGACTCAGAGGCAATGGACTTTGATAGCATTTGCTGCTAAAAGTCCTTGTCATATTCAGTGTTCAGTACCTCTGCCCTGATGTTATTGACAACTGTATCAAGGGCAACGTCAATGTTATCCTCTTCTTTTTCTTCAACAGTTATTGCAGAAATGCAAGGTGATCGCACCCAAATATGGAATTCAGTTCAACTACAGAAGCGCTTCACAGAAATAGTAGGCAGTTCAATCAAGCAAGCTGATTTGTTGAGGATGTTAACTCAAAACATCTGAACTGGGGCACCAATAAGAAGCAGCATCACTGACTCTGCCCACTGGTCACCTCTGGCTTGGCACTCTTGCAAGATTTTGTCCTTCGCCCTCAATGGGTGGCCACTGTCATCTAGTTCATTTGTGGCTACTGCTTTTACACAGGAAGGCTGGCACCCACCTATTGGGATCTTTTTTCTGTCTTTTTCTATCATACAGCATTCACCACAATAAATACAATGCTCTCTGAAATTGAATGTAAGAACATGAGATCGCCTCATACGCTAAATAGGGGCTTGGTCTACTGGCAGTGATTTGGAACCAGATGGTGCACATGCCAGATATGTTGAAATACAGTGCTTGTGACAAAACACCTGCATGCTCATTCAAGTCCAGTTGTTCCTGTAAGTATTCATGCATATTGTCTCCATAATGGACACTGGCTTGTATAATATTGCCCAACCTAGCACCATCAGGTTTACTTTGAGAAAGCTTCTGCTTGGCTGGACATTGCCAAGCACAGTTTGAAGATACACTCTTGTGCCATTAGTAAACTACCGCTAGTTCTACAGGCTAGTGCTATGTCTACAGGCTACTGCTACACTTACAGGCTACTTCTACTAGTTCTTGAATCTACATCAGAAATGGAAGTAAATGAAAATAAGTCCACACAAGAAAATTCATGGTAAATACCCCATATTCCTTGGAAAGAAGTACCCTTGACCTTGCAGTATGAACTTGACCTTGACCTTTGAGGACCTAAAAATGTCGAAGTTGAGCTAGGCATCATCCCAAACTTGTATTATGAGCTAAATGTTACCAAATTTGGTCAAAAGGTTACCAAAATGAGTGAATCCTTGTGACTAGCTACGTCCGGCAACCATATTGGCCGCCATCTTGAATTTTTGAAAATGCTCAAAGGTAAAGCCAATTTACCCGCCATTTATTGTTTGTATGACATCTTAAGTTGCAAAAACAAGAGTGAAAAAAAATCTGTCAAGTCAAGGTTCCTCTAAAAAATCAGCCACGACTTCCTGACTTTTACCTACCAGTAGTCTTGATCTCTGAATGGACCTTGATTATTTGTTATTACCAACTTTTCATCCATCATTGTGTGCAAAATGTTCTTGTCACACGCAGCACAAAATATAAACGAACATCTTGTACTTTTATTCATGAATGGTGTGTTGTTATTTGCCATCTTGCAAGCTAACAGCATTTTCTGAGCTAGAAATACCTTTGACCTTACCATATGACCTTGACCTTTGACAGTCTCACAAGTATTTCATTTGAGTCAGGCATCATCACAAACCCCTAAAACGACCCAAATGTCACCAAAATGGTAAACAGGCTTACTGAAAAAAGTGTTGTTTTGCTAAAATATACATTTGGCAGCCATATTGGCCGCCATCTTGAATTTTTGAAAATGCTCAAGGGTAAAGCCAATTTACCCGCCAGTTTATGTTTGTATGACATCTTAAGTTGCAGAATCAAGTGAGAAAAAAAATAAATCCGTCCAGTCAAGGTTCCTCCAAAAAATCAGCCTCGGCTTCCTGACTAGTTATATGAAAGCACAGTGATAACTACAAAAAATGATTCGCTGCATAGCAAATGAGTGTGTGTCTTCAAAGTATATTGGTATGACGATGTATAACTATTCCATAACAAAGGAGTAGAAGTTGGAATGGCATCTCTATCTATAATACCTTTGAATTATTCAGGATTTAAAATTTCTAATGGTGCTACTTAGCATAATTTAAATTGCAACTTTTGTTTTTAATTCATTAGATGCACAATGGTCAATAAACCTGTAGTAGAAGTTGGAATGACATTTCTATCTGTTATACTTTTGAAGAAGGAAGGAAAGAAAGAAAGAAAGAAAGAAAGAAAGAAAGAAAGAAAGAAAGAAAGAAAGAAAGAAAGAAAGAAAGAAAGAAAGAAAGAAAGAAAGAAAGAAAGAAAGAAAGAAAGAAAGAAAGAAAGAAAGAAAAGTGTGTGTTGACACACACACTTTGATAAATGCATGATTACCAGGCAGTGGTAATATATATAGGAATTGTACGGTGTGATTACCAGATATTGGTAAGATTACCAGCATTGTGGGCTGGTGCCTAACTCTGAAGGAAGAATATAACTTAGGGGCTTTCTGTCACAAAACATATTGCATGTTGATATGTCATTGGCTGTTCAGTATCATGAAGTGTAAACCATCATGCCAAACTATCCGAAATCTAACAGCAACTGTGCATATTATATCCATGTACATGATTGTACATTCAGTTGATCATACCTGTGCCGTGGTGTCTTCCATACGAGCCTTATATTCAAGCATAGTGAGGCGCAAGTTTTCCAAAACTACACTGGGAGCCACAGGTTCACTGGACTCTGTCTTTTCTGAAAAGATTAGAGATCAGGGAAGCAATATTATTGTAAGCAGTAATAGCAGTAGTAGTAATAGTAGAAAGTAACAATTATAATGATGATTATGATGACAATAATCATATTCATCATCATAACAATCATGATAATGATGATGATGATAATAATGATAATTATTATCATTATTATTATTGTTGTCGTCGTCGTCACCGTCGGCGGCGGCGTCATCATCATCATTTGACTATGAACAATATAGCATCAATACGCTATTTTGGGCCTGTGCTGTATGATGTTGTCAACTCTGCCAATATCAGATAAAACTCAGCCTATACGAGTCAACTTATGCTGGTTTCCATATTCTTATAAACTCACAATCGTAACATGGGTTTAACACGTTAACATTGAGTTTGGGTACCACACTACTTGGCCAATACCAGTGACATCACATTTCCCTGCAAAGCCATGATGGAGGACAGGGAGCGAGATCAGGAGCAAATAATGGGCTAGATATGTTGGACACTCTTGCCAATGATATCAGGCGTTATGAACAATTAACAGAGCAGCAGTTTTTGGATGAATTACCACAAGATGAACGGGAATTATTGCAGATTGAGAAAACAAACCCAGCTATAGCCCAAAACCCGTTCCCGCCAGATGACATTTATGTTCATGATGATCATCATGGCGGGCCTCAATCAAGAAGTGGTGCAGGTGGCTGGTTTGTCATTATGTCAAACCAGGACACCCACAACTTTCTGAAGAACATAAACAAAAACATAAGAGTACAAAACCCGTAGTGATCTGAAAATATTCAAAGAGTGGGCATAATGTCAAACAACGAGTACTGAGAAATACATGATATCCCTGAAATGGAACTGGACGCTTTGCTGGCAAGGTTCTACCTGGGTGTCCGCCAAAAAGATGGCTGGGAATATGAACCGGACACCATATAATCCATTCAAAACAGCATGGATCACCCTGTTGATTGACATTTGAAAAACAGGAAAGTGAATTTTAGCGTTTAAAGAGACACAAAAGAGGAAGTATAGCTTGGTCAAGTTGAAAAAGTCTGACTTTCTCGTGTTTTTCTTTGAAAAGGTAGATTTTTCAATGTTGCAGAGCGATATTTCATAAACTAAACAAGATATCCAAAAAATATGGCAAAGTTTTTTGGATAATATTGTTAGGAACCAAATCAAACCATTTTTACAGTTTTGCCATTTGTTTTGAAAGAGAAATAAACATAAACAGCAGAAAACCTGGCCATTTCATTATCACTGTGTTTGTTTAACAATTAGGCCAGGACAAGTGTTGATCTTTGCAGCAATCAGTAGTTCATGACCACACCAACCCAAAAATATATGCTTCAGCTACCATTACATCACTAAGTAGTACCATAGAGGGATGTACAGTTGGTTTTCTTCAAAAATGGTCCAATATATTTAGAGTCCTCAAACTTTGCATTTCCATCACCATTTATTATGTCATGGGCATCACAATAAAATCATTTCCTGGTATGCATTCCCTCCGTGACCTTGACAAAGCTTGTAAAGGTCAGTCACATTCATGCTGTAAACAACAGGCTCGAAACTAAGAGCTAAAGAGGATGTTATCTTGGGGTACGTGTGGTGATTATTCCCACAGGACTTTTTAATCCTGTTCAGTAGTAGTCAATATTCATGAAAATCGTTTGATAGATATGCTCAGGGTTAGCAATAATGCACAAATGTGTGTAAATTATGCACACAATTGGGCTTTGATGCACTGATTGACACATCCCTGTGTTTTTCTGATGCAGGGGAAAAATCTGATCCTTTATTTAGACCAGAGTGGTATTAGCATGCTAAAATAATCCTCTAAATATGCTGCTCTGTGTTTATGGTTTAAAAATTGTGACTTGCCGAGCCTTTCGGTTTGTGCTTACAATGTTGGGAAAAAATAAAGATCATGTATAAGTGCCGTGAGATGATTTCCGGGCAAAAACAGCATACAACTGCCAGTCACGCCCATGTGATAGCCTGGAGTAGATCTACGGACCGGTGAACTGAGCGTCAACGTAGATGTAGGATCCACTCTCACGGACTGATTTGTGACACATTCAGCAGTTCCGCCCATCCCCTACCTTTGCATATTTGCCTATCACTCCAAATAATAATTGTTGCTATAAACACTGGAACCTTCATTTTTGCATGGTGCAATATAAACAAAGCTTCCCATTTGTGTGTTCCCTCCGTAAAATACATAAGATTCACATATGTTCCCTGGGCAAAAGCCATGATAAACACAATGTAACATGAGCCCTGATTGGCTTATTCTTGTATGTGACTCAATTGACCAATCAGGAGATGTTTTGTGCTTGAGACCACATGACCAAACAGCTGTTTGTGTACAGTGGTAGGAAAGAGGGTGATGGTGCGCACACTCCATTTCTGTGTGAAGCACATTACGCTTCACAGCCTGCAAATAATGGACCTCCTTTAGCCATCCCAACCGCAGTACATCCCTCCAACCCCAACTATTCCCTTCTGTTTACTTTTGATCAGTATTATCATAACCATTACCACAAATCATTTCCTGTAATGTGTTCCCTCTGTGACCTTGAGAAAGTAGGTCAAGGTCACCCATATTATACAATATCAAATTTCCATATACAGTCGAACCTACCAATGGGCCCACCTGTGCTAAACACCCCACCTGTCATGAGGGACCACTCTCCTTTCTTCCCAGTGTATTTTAGCTTATTTTTACCTGTCATAAGTGCCGACCTGCCTGATATGCCAAGCGCCTGCCCTGAATGTGTCACAAACATGCAATTAACCTGTGCTAAGCGCCCAAGATCGCCCTCTATTGGAAAATTATTTAATTACTAGATGTCCACCGATACACCAAAACAAGGCTCAATTAAGCCTCGAATCAAGTTTTTCTGCGAAAAAGGTTTGTTTATTTCCACAACGAAGATTGTCCATTGCCGATGCACTATCATGGCAAATCCGTCACCAAAAACCCTGAGAAATTGCCTGTCTCACCACTTCTATATTAGCCCTACCTAAATCTATAGATTGATATAATCTATTAGTGTCTTGGAATGAGTGTTGTATATTTTGTCAGTACTGTTCCATATCTATGGAAACACTTCAACAGACAATGAACGACAGACCATCCTATAAGCTCAGCTGACTGACAATTCAGCTGAGCAAAAAAGGGTGATATTGGAGTTGGGGGGTATGGAGTGGGTCATTCCCAGTTCAGGTTTCTATTGGAGTTTTGGAAAGGGTTTCTTTGTATTTGGTCCCTATAACTACATTAGTCCTCCTTTGAGAGACCACTCCAATCTGGCCTTCCCCTTTTAAACACCACATTTACAAAGTTCAAACTGTCATTTTTCCCATGTTATTTGACCTCTATTGGGACAACACCTGCTCTATCTAACCATCTTAGGACCTGCTTTCAGGGTGATCTGTCAAAGGAGGGATGTCGACTACAACATAAAGCAATCACACAATGTACTCCAAGCACACAATGTACTCCAAGCACAAAATTTATGCCAAGCACACAATGTACTCCAAGCACAAAATGTACTCCAAGCACACAATGTATTCCAAGCACACAATGTACTCCAAGCACACAATGTATTTAAAGCACCACCAATCAATTAGTTTTTGACCTTGAGTACAGTGGTTGCCATGCAATCCAAATTTTAATTCATTTCCATACAGGTATAAAGGCCATCATTCACCTTAAAGTTGACTTGAGAGCCACCAGCACTGACCTGAATCTATTGATGTCACTAAATCACAGACATTGGCACAACCAAAGAGAAAGTTCCAACCACTGATTTTGCATCAGCGACCAATCCAGACATTTCAAACAAAAACACCATTTCTCACCGGCAATGAAAATTTCTAGGAAAAAATGACTCCATATTAATACTCTTATTAATGGTTCATACTGTGATTTGTACAATGTACACAATGTCATGTATATTAAAGATATGGATACACAGACATGAGCTTCAAGATGTTTCCATGTGAAATAGTGCTACTTACTCTTCTTTTTTTTCTCTTTGTCCTTGGAGTTTACCTTGAAATTGTGCAGTAGTAGCTCTAGTTCCCTCATACTACCTCCATAAGTCTCCTCCAAGTACGCTTGTCTCTTCTTGGCCTACATCAAAAAACAGTGACATGGTAAGACTATCAGACAAAATGGTACTGTATGTGAACACAACAAGGAAGTTTTTCAACCAAACTTATATGAGACAACAATATCGGTGAAACTACAGGGATGCTGGAATCTGAATCTGAAATCCCTGACTTTGGCACAGCTCTAAGATTGCTGCCAGTGGCACAAGAAAATTGTGTAACTACAAGCAGGATGTGAAACACTGCCGCATTCACACATAAGTCTTCCAACTTGCTTCAGTCTCTTCCACCAAATGCTGATACTGATATTAATTTTGACTGAAAATGTCAGAGAATATTTTGTCAAGTAGTTGAACCTGACACCTCCAGCCTTGTGAGGCAAGGGTTTAGGGTAGTACCCCAAACATTACAAGGGCTAAAATGACCACTCACCTTGCTCAGCTCCTCCTTCAGTTCATTAAAGTTTTTCTGATGAATCTCCAGTTGGGATGACATTTTTCTCACAAGTTTTTTCTTGTCTTCCAAGTCGACACTCAGCTGTTTCTTGGATGAACCTAGGTCCCTCTCTACCCTGCATGATATCACAAGGTAAAACACTTAGTTCTAAAGGAGGGCTTACTATTTATGTTAAAAATATGTGTGATGTAAAAGAATTCAAAATTAATTAAAGATATGAAATCTGAGAAGGACAGTTAGTAGAAATCACAGGTAACTGCATAAAAAGTAATTGGAAATATTTACAGGCCTCCGAGAGACCTAATTGAAATCATGAAACATTTATACAGGAGATATCAATTGCTCTTGCCAACTTAGAAACACATAATGATAGCTGGTGGGATTTCAACATACATCAACTAAAAATACAAGAAAAAGCTATTAGTGCACGGTACTTTGACATTATAACATCTATGGTATTTTTCCAACAAATTGCATTACCAACATGACTCTCATGACAAAGGGGAACAATAATAGACAGTGTTCCATATAAGCTGCCAGACACAGATAACGATCATCTAAATACTGGAATTTCCTCTAGGATTTCTGACCATTTCCCATATTTAAACATTTTCAATCATAAATATAATAAAGCAAATTTGACCAGGGCAAGGCCAAAAATGACGGTTGTCCTCCTGAAAAAACGCCTGACCGGTTTTGACACTGCTGTGTCTCATCAGAGGCTGGTGTAACGGCCGTGTGTACATGCTTTATATAGTTGGGTGTAACATACACGTAACTAGGGTCCAGGTGTATGTTTTACGTGTACGGTCTTGCAAGTGTGACGTGACAATGGCCTTAACTGACACTGTTGTCATGTCTAACCCTGTTTGCAATGCACTGTGGGTATACATGGGTGTCACAGCTGTGACACTCATTATACCCTGATGACCTGTGGTCATCTTAAGAGGTGTATTGGGGCAGTGGTGTGTATAGCAGCCTCCAGCCTCAATAAAGATTTTTTTCACGGCTCATTGGCTTATGAAACTAATGTATCATAAGTGTGTAACAGTGGTGTTAGTGGGCAGATGAACTTGGAGGCAAAAATTTGTTCGAATATAACAAAGCTCCCAAATTTATATAGATCTGCCGAAGAAGAGATATCATGTTGAGAACTTAAAAAAAAAACTGAAGAATCAAATTTATATGACAGTATGTCTAAAGATCTTCAAACTAATCCTAACGATTCTAATGAATTTTCTTGATACTACTATTCAAAGGGCACTAGACAAACATATTCCAGTGAATACAGTTAAGTACAAGAAATACAAAGTACACAAAAAATCAAAATTGATACGTCCAGATACAACCAGATCTATCAACATGAGATCATGGGCCTGATGCTCTGCTGACATATTTACAGTGCCAGTCTGTGTCTTCAAAACCCCCTCCTATGAGTGACCAACTAGTTTGAACAGGCAAATTTGGTTGCCAAAGTTGTTTTTCTTTAATAATTTACCTCTTATGAAAAACCATCTGTTAAACACCACCAGCGACCACGCAAAATGAACAGATTTTGCAATCACATAACACAAATTTGAGCCATAACTGGCCACCACGCTTCAAGTCGGCCAACAAAATACATGCACGCAACTCACCCATTGTTATGAAATTGACAGGATTCTTGTCAAATTTATGGAGTGCAAACAATAAAGGATTCCTTTCTACAGTAAATTTCCTTACACAAGTATTTAATTTCATCAATCTGTATCTATTCCTCTTTATTTCAAATTCTCACGAGCATAGGATCTTTTCATTTATTTACATTTTTATAATGGCAGTGAATGTGGCATACTACGCATGTATCCCCCCTCACCATAGTGGACCTCCGAGGATTTCGACCACCGTATTTCTTTCTCTGTATGCTGGGATATTATGGATTGTTTCCTGAACTAAACTTCATAATGATCGGCAGAAATTTACTTGTGATGGGAACTTGATCACTCCTATTCATGATTGTTCACAATGTCAGTCTTGCAATGCTTCAAAATCCAAATGCACGATGAAGGTTGCCGACACTCTCTGGAAATGTCCAGATAATCTTCGTCGTTTCAAGGGGTAGTGGACCCACGTGGTCATCACATTTTTGCATGCGAAACCTAAGCTAACCATGGCTGATAAGTGGAAAGCCACAGAAATATTATTATTCAGTATTCTCATTTCTATATTGAATGATGTTTTATCATTGTATATTCTATAAAATAAATGATAATAATAACTTTTGCTGGATCAAAATCATATGGAACCCTGATCAAACCCTTGCTTGCCTACTTGAGTGTGAGACTGACACTGACAAAGTGACCCAACCTATTTTTCTCACCGTTCAGAGTGAGGTAAACATGGCCCCAAAACACACGCAGTGGCAGTGAGAAATGCCGAGTCTTATTTTGATCCATAACTTACGAATTACAGTGAGTTAGGGTCCCACCCACGTGCAGAATAAAGTCAAGACAGTGAGTTATGCCATTAAAACAATTTTATGATAGTTTAAGCTGATTACTTTGCAAATGAAGGATCCGTACCAGGCGATACATCAGGCCCATTGAGCCATGGACAAATGATCTAGTTTATTCCTCCATGATTGAGCAAAATGACAAAATGACAAACCTCAAGACCGGCAAATATTTTCAAGTTGCAAAACACATCTTTCAACACGCAGACATGAGTTCTTTATTGAAATAATAAGGTTTTAAGGGTTGTAATTGTTAAATTTAATAAATGATAATTTCTTTTCAAAGCATATGTAATTGATAATAATGAACTGGTGGTGGCAAAGATTTGCATTTCTCGCTACCTGGGAAAGTCCGCCCTGGATTTGAGCTGTTGAGGTCGTGCATGTGGAGTTCCTCCAATGAGCGACCACCTGCATTATACAACCACTTTTTGGTCTGCACTAGGAAAGGTCGCTCAAAAGAGGGACTCCTGTATCAGGATACATAATGGAATAATGAGTGAATAAGAGGGAGAAAAGACGAGATGATTTTAAACATTATTTTTAAAGCATTATAAATTCATATGGGAAATTGTGCAGAAAGATAAATAATATACATGTATATCCTATAAAATTGGTATGACTAGCTACATTCTTTTCTGAAATAATGACTTTATATAAGTTTGAACACATTTTGACTAACAATTTCTGTACAACTATAGGTGGTGCCACTAGTACGAACCTTGATAAAGATTTTCACCTCCCCCATAATCCCACCACATTTCATAAAGATCCACCAAAAACTAAAATGCTAGAGCATTCACAAGATTTTTCATATTTTAACCAATTTATTGCATAATACTGTATGTAGTGCCACCAATATCAAACTTGACCTAGATTTTCATACACCCTCCAAGTCCTGAAACTTATAATGGGTTAACTTGAAAACTGTGGACAGTATGGCACTAATAAGCAAAAGTTAACTGAAAGACGGACAGACATGAGCAGTCACATAAGCTCTGCAACCTAAAGCCAGCACAGCTAAAAACAAGAGGGCTGTGTGAACAGCCCATGCTCAGCTGACCTAGCGATTCATCACACTTGTGGCACTGTGAACTTGATCAAGGTCACCAATGTACTGATCAGAAGTAAGTCTGACTTTTATGGAAGAACACTAACATGTGCAACCTCAACGTCCCACTTCAAGTAGTTCTCAAGTTAGGGTGAACAGTAAAATTCATGTATGTTGCACTGTGACCTCAGAATTGAGGTCAAGATGGACCTTCATAGAGAAACATTAACATGTGCAACATCAAGGTCCTGATTCAAAATAGATCTCAAGTTATCAAGTGAACAGTAAATTTCATGTCAATTGTCCTGTGACCTTGGGAATGAGGTCAAGGTCCAAAAATCACTGGGGCACGACAACTTGCACAAAATAGGTAGACACTTATCAAAGATACATCCCGACCAAGTTTGACAAAAATCTGGACAAAATTATTTAAGTTACAAGCAATTCCTGTTAAACATTCCTACTGAAACTTTTTTAAAGATTTTCCCACCAAACATCAGAACAAATACAAAAATCACTGTAGCATGACCATTTGAAAAAACTTGGTAGAGATCCACCCAAGGTACATTGCCACCAAGTTTGAAGTTATTCTCACTAACAGTTTCTTCAGAGAAGTCCAAAATGTGAAATAGCATTAGAATGCACATTGACTTGCATAGTAATCAACAGGAAAAGTGTATTTACCGGTACGTACCCAAATTGAAAAAATCATTAAAAATCAGGAATCCACAGCAGTGCTACCTAGTGTACATTTTGTTTGAGACTTTTACAAGGAACATATCCACAAAGTTACAGCTTAATCTGAGTGACGGCTCTGGAGAAGAAGTTGAAAATAGCAAAAACACACAAAAAATCATTAAAAAATAGAATGAGCAGTGCCAACTGGTGAACAAATTAAGAACTATGAGCCTCATTGAGTGTCCAGGTATGCTATCAAAGCAATTGGATGAGCAGTTTTGGGGAAGAAGATTTTTTAAGATTTGCTATCAAAAAGGACAAAACTAGAGGGCTGCATGAACAGCCCCTGCTCAGCTGACTTAAGATTGTCCCAGAAAATCAAGGTTGCAACTGAAGAGAACTGTGTTGATCTTTAGCTGAATGCATATGACATTTAGAAGTATTTCCAAGATGGACAACTGAGCCCCCTAAAACCGCAGCCTGACTAACAAGTCAGCTGAGATAAAAATTGCAGTGCCACCTGGTGAACAAATTAAGAACTAGGGGTCCCTAAGAGTGTTGTGGTGTGATAATCAAAGCACTTGCGTGAGCGGTTTCGGAGAATTTTTAAGATTTGCTAAAAAAAAAAAAAAATAAATGAATAAATAAATAAATAACAAATTTTAAAAATTACCAAAAATCCAAAAATCACTGAAGTGTTACCATTTTTACAAATGTGCTAGAGACACCCCCCCCCCCACCCCCACCCCTCAAGGTACATTGCCACTTGGGGTCAATCTTCCTGGCAGTTTGGGAGAAGTCCAAAATGTGAATTAGCATTAGAATGTCCATTGACTTGCATACTAATCAATATGACAGGTGCATTTGCCAATATGTACCCGAATTAAAAAAAAATCGTTAACAAGAGGATCATGATGATCCTGTGCTCAGCTGACATGCAGCTGCTTATTGTAACAAAATTACCCCAAACTTAATGCAAAAATCAATGCAGTGTGACCATTTGAATAACATGTACAGACCTAACAAAGGTACATTGCTACAAAGTGTGACATAAATATGGTGAAAATTATCAAAGTTGTTTCCATTACAAGAAATCTCCATGTTTACGTTTCGTATAAATTTTATTTTTTATACTTTTTCAAAAAATGAATGAAAAAATGGACCGAGTCAACCTTTTGCTCAATTCACTTTTGCACCTCATGCTAAGGAAAGCTGTTTACCTCCACGTTTATCTTTTTTTTTGATGGGAATATAGGCAGGTTGGTACATGAATGAAAAGTAGTTGGTTGAGGAATTTGAATCTACAATCACAATAATCTTTTTTACTGAGATAACAAATAGGTTTGCAAAAAAACCACAAAAATCACAAAAATTAGAAAAATTTGCAGCGCCACCTGGTGAACAAATTCTGAACTAAGAATCCCCGGAAGTGTCCCTGTGAGATATCAAAGCAACTGGGAGAGCAGTCTCGGAGAGGAAGATTTTTAAGATTTGCGCCAAAATAGAACAAAAATTTTATAAAATATCCAAAATTCACTGGAGCGTGACCATTTGAAACAACCTGTTACAGACCCACCCAAGGTACATTGTCACCAAGTTTGATGTCAATCTGGCTGACAGTTTCAGAGAAGTCAATGATATGAATTAGCATTAGAATGCCCATTAACTTGCATAGTAATCAATAGGAAAGCTGCATTTACCGATAAAAAATCGTTAAAAATCTGGAATCCACAGTATTGCCACCTTGTGAACAGCTTTGTTTGACCTTTCTATAAGGAACATATCCTCCAAATTTCAGCTCAATCTGAATAACGGTTCTGGAGAAGATGTTAAAAATAGCAAAAACACACAAAAATTAATTAAACATAGAGGAGAAAATTGCAGCACCACCTGGTGAACAAATTAAAAACTAAAAGTCCCTAGAAGTGTTCCTGCGTGATATCAAAGCAATTGGGTGAGCTGTTTCAAAGAATAAGATTTTTTAAGATTTGCCCAAAAAAGAAACTGTGAACTTGGGATGGGATCAAGGTCACCCATGTTCTGAGTAAGCCTGACCTTTATAAAGAACACTAACATGTGCAACATCAAGGTCCCACTTCAAGTAGTTCTTAAGTTACGGTGAAGAGTAAAATTCATGTATGTTGCACTGTGACCCCAGAAACAAGGTCAAGGTCACTTATGTGCTGTCTAAGCATGACCTTCATAGAGAAACATTAACATGTGCAACATCAACGCCACAACTCAAAACAGATCTCAAGTTATCAAGTGAACAGTAAAATTCATGTCAGTTGTCCAGTGACCTTCGGAATGAGGTCAAGGTCCAAACATCATTGGAGCATGACCACTTCCACAAAATACGTAGACACTTGTAAAAATTATATCCCTACCAAGTCTGGCACAAATCTGGCCAAAATTATTCAAGTAATAACCATTACAACAAATTCCCATGTTAAACTTTCCTATTAAAACTTTTTTAAAGATTTTCAAAAAATCCAAAAATCACTGGATCATGACCATTTGAAGATACTTGGTATAGACCTTCCCAAGGTACATTGTCACCAAGTTTGAAGTGAATCTGAGAGACAGTTTCTTCAGAGAAGTCAAAATGTGAACTACCATTAGAATGTCCATTGACTTGCATAGTAAGCAATAAAAAAGGTGCATTTAGTGATAAGCACCCAAATTGAAAAACATTGTTAAAAATCAGGAATCCACAGCAGTGCTACCTAGTGAACATCTTTGCTTGACCCTTTCACAAGGAACATACCCACAAAATTTCAACTTAATCTGAGAAATGGATCTAGAGAAGAAGTCACAAGTAACGAAAACATACAAAAATTCATCAAAAAAAAAATTTTTAAATGGAAAAAAATTGCAGCACCACCTGCTGAATAAATTAAGAACTATGAGTCCCTAGGAGTGTTCTTATGTAATATATCATCAATTGGCTGAGCGGTTGTGGAGAAGAATAGTTTTTAAGATTGGTCTTAAAAAGAACAAGAAAATTCATTAAAAATCCAAAAATCAATGGAATGTGACCATTTGAACAACCCTGGTAGAAACTCACCCAAGGTACATCGCCACAAAGTTTGAAGTCAATCTGGATGACAATTTTGGGGAAGAAGTCGAAAATGTGAATTAGCATTAAAATGCCCATTGACTTACATAGTAATCAATAGGAAAGCTGCATTGCCGACAAGTACCAAAATTGACAAAAAATAAAAAATCAGAAATCCACAGCAGTACCACCTAGTGAACAACTTTGTTTCACCCTTCCACAAGGAACATATCCACCAAGTTTCAGCTCAATCTGAGTAACGATTTTGGAGAAGTGGAAAATAGCAAAAAACACAAAAAAATAATTAAGAATAAAAATAGAAAAAAATTGCAGTGCCACTTGGTGAGCAAATTAAGAACTACGAGTCCCCAGGAGTGTCCCTGTGGGATATCAAAGCAATTAGGTGAGCTGTTTCGGAGAAGAAGATTTTTTAAGATTTGCCCCCCAAAAAGAACAAAAAAATCAAAAATCAATGAAGCATGACCATTTGAACAAACTTGGTAGAAAGCCATCCAAGGCATATCCCCATCAAGTTTGCAGTGAATCAGGCTGACAGTTTTGGAGAAGTCGAAAATGTGAATTGTGGACGGACGACAGACCCTCACAAAAGCTCGGCTGACAGGTCAGCTGAGCTAAAAATTGAAAAAAAAAAATGCAAGACCACCTAGTGAACAAATTAAGAACCAGGAGTCGCTGGGAGCGTTTCTGTGTGATATCAAAGCAATTGGATGAGTGGTTTCAGAGAAGAACACATTTTAAGATTTGCCCAAAAGAAGAATGAAACAAGATGATCATGATCCTGTACTCTGCTGACTGGAATATATGCTTTTACAGTATTGCAACACATGCACTGTGGGTTGTATAGCTATATACATGTACAGAGCAAAGTTTGATATATAATTCAAAAAAAGAAAGAAAGAAAGAAAGAAAGAAAGAAAGAAAGAAAGAAAGAAAGAAAGAAAGAAAGAGAGAGAGAGAAAGAGAGAGAGAGAGAGAGAAAGAGAGAAAGAAAGAAAGAAAGAAAGAAAGAAAGAAAGAAAGAAAGAAAGAAAGAAAGAAAGAAAGAAAGAAAGAAAGAAAGAAAGAAAGAAAGAAAGAAAGAAAGAAAGAAAGAAAGAAAAAATTGCAGGACCAACCAGTGGCCCCAGGTAATCCTATGTGCAATATCACAGCAATTGGCCAAGTAGTTCTTCAGATGAAGAATTTTTTCAAAAAAATCAATTAAAAACTTTATAAAAAATAGAAAACTTATTGCATCATCATCTTCTTTGCAAACTTGATAGATGTCCAACTGGGGAACACCCATGTACAAAATCAAAACATTCCAAGCACTGCTTTTTGAGAAGAAGTCGAAAACGTAAAGACAATAGCCATATATACTTTACAGTGGTAAAACTTACCTACAATCGCAAAGTTTGATTTCCCATAACTTTTTAAAAAATTAATATATACCCATATCATTTTTTCGCAAACTTTCATTGTCTAAAGTCAAATTATATTCTGATAAAATTTTAAGCAATTCTGTTCAGCCTTTCTGGAGAAGTCAAAAATAGCCTTAACACACAAAAATTCATAAAAAAAAAATTAATATTTCAGTGCCACCTGGTGGCCAAAATAAAAACTAGAAAGAAAGAAAGAAAAAATTGCAGGACCAACTGGTGACCCCAGGTGACCCTATGTACAATATCAAAGCAATTGGCCAAGTAGTTCTTGAGATGAAGAAATTTTTATTTTTTTCAAAAAATTTATTTCAAAAATCATAAAAAATAGAAAGATTATAGCATCATCATCTCCTTCACAAACTTGGTAGAGGTCCACCTTGGGAACATCCATGTGCAAAATCAAAACATTCTGTGTAGCAGTTCAAAAATGTAAAAAGTCTAACGATAGACTGACATCTCTGGTATCATGATACACTTATGTAGAAAAACATGACCCATATTCATAAATATCAAACCAATAAATGACAGCAAAGAGATTCCAGAGTTACCAAAGTATCAACATCCATCTTTCAATACCAATGTGAAGAAACAAATTTCACTCCTCACTTGAGACAGGCAGTCACCCACAAAAGGCTACTGTTGGTTTTAAACTGGTCCTCTCAACCTTTGCAATATTCTTCATTAAATACAGACTATAGTGTTTCCAACATGTATAGGCCCAACCACTCAAAATCCAAATTTCATTACTTCTGCAAAAGATAAAAGGAGAATTGGTAGGCCTATCACTATTTTGGTTCTTCTGAATAGTTCGTCAGCTGAGTTGATAGGAAAAGTAGAAAGTAGGCCTATATCATTTTTGTGATATCTATGAATCTGGAATATTATCTAATTAATAAGTTAAGTGATTGAATCACTGTTATACAGACGGATGACAGACACAAACAAATTCCAATAGCTCTGCCGACTTATCAGCCAGCAGCACTAAAAACTTCACAAAAAAATCCAAAACTGACCATGACCATTTGAACAAACTTTGAAGAGATCCACCCAAGTCAGCAGAGCTAAAAATCTAAAAATCACTGGAGAATGACCATTTGAACAATCCTGTTAGAAACAGACCAGGAATCAGGAATCCTTTTATTGATTCTACATGTACATACAATCAATCAGTAAAGTATAGTATAGTATTTTATAATTGCACTTATAAAAATATATTGTTAGGTTTTTGTACCCATGATAAATGAAGTCCTTGGATCCTTTTAACTATTTATTAAAGTAATCAGGATGAAATATGTACAAGTCCATAATGACCATTTGTGTGCTCTGTGCAAATGTTCTCTCCTGTCCTACTAGTCTGTATCTCTCTGCTCCCTATGCAACAACTAACTCTCTCTGCAACCACTAACTCTCTCTGTAACAACTAACTCTCTCTGCAACAACTAACTCTCTCTGTAACAACTAACTCTCTCTGTAACAACTAACTCCCTCATGGTGCTGCCTGATCTTTTTATATACATGTGGCTGCTCCCAGCTGACTAGCCTGCGTGAGGCCCATCTTATCACAACCCAACTTAAGGATGGTTCAACATTTTCATCATTTTTGAATTAGTACTTACAGTACAAAAGGGTTAAATAGGTCTGTACACTTTCACACAATATGGAAAATGATGGTCAATTTTTGGCCTGTTTTGTGCTATTATGCTATGATTTTTTTCTTTTTTTTTTTTGAAAATCATCATTTTTAAAGTACTAATTTGGGGAGGATGGATCATAAAATTTAGTACCTTAAGTACTAATTCAAAAATGATGATAATGTTGAATCAATCCTAATAATACTACAACCTAACTTACCAGCCTGCACTATGTCCTCAGGCTATATTCTGCTGGCTTGGGACTGTTACTGACTGAGTGCCAAGTCTCAGATTGTAGTCTTATCTGGAGTGCCCAGGGTTTACTGTACACCAAGGAGACACTACCTGCTGTACAACTTTGTCACTAGTCTATACAAACTATGCAAACTAACATTGAAGCTTCCCTCACCTAGCTAATTTTTTCTCTCTAGTAAGTAAAGTGGTAAAAATCCCCTCACTGTAAATTAAGAAAAAATCCTCTCAATATGTTGACCTGGGAGTCATTGACAGCTATCACACAAGCCACTCACCAAACTGTTACAATGTCCATTTATAAATTATGCAGATGATACTGACTTACAGTATTAATGTAAGCCCCAACATTTATAGTACTGCCAAAGTACATTGCCACAAAATCTGAAGTGAGTCTGGTTGATGGTTTTGGAGAAGTTCAAAATGAGAATTTCTACTGCAATCCCCATGGACTTGCACAGCAATCAACAGGAGTGCATGCATTAGTGGACAGGCACCCAAATTTTTAAAAAGTTGTTAAAAATTAGGGATCCAGAATATCAATTACCTAGTAAACAATTTTGTTTATCCCTCCCATATGCTACATTCCCACCAAGTTTCAGAACAATATGAGTGACAGATTTGGAGGAGTCAAAAAAAGGGAAAACACAAAAATTCATAGAAAATTGAAGAAAAAAAAAAAAAAAAAAAAAAAAAAAAAAAAAAAAAAAAAAAAAAAAAACACAGCACCACCTGTTGAACAAATTAAGGTCTGTGGATCCCCCAAGGTGTCCCTTTACAACTTCAAAGCAATTGGCTATGTGGTTTTAGACATTTTTTTCAAAAGCGAACAAAAAAAATTCATATATTTTATGTTTCGAACAAGCGAGACTTGAACCTGCAACCTTTGGCACCAGTCCCCTAGCTGAAATGGGAAACGCACATATCCACTCGACCAAATCCCCATTCTCAAAAAAG
Organism: Hermodice carunculata; assembly: GCA_964020975.1. NCBI lineage: Eukaryota > Metazoa > Annelida > Polychaeta > Eunicida > Amphinomidae > Hermodice > Hermodice carunculata. The sequence continues at coordinate 99,879,328 of OZ026617.1, forward strand.
AATGGCTCAATGGAGGTAGTTATGTGCGATTGCCATATCAACACGGTTTTGCAGTATAAGTACTGAGTCTGCATTTATTTCCAGAATTGGGGGCTTAAATCCACCAGAATTAAGGAAATCCAAAAATCATTGGAGATAGACCAATTGAACTTGGTAAGGAAACAGCTAAGGTAGATTATGTTTAAAGAGGATCTGTCCAACAGTTTTGGCGAAGTTGAATATATGAAAAGTGAACAGACCACGCCGGCTGATGGATCACTGACTATCCTAAAGGCTCAGCTGACAGACAAGTCAGCTGAGCTAAAATTGTCCTGGCATTTTGGTCAACTGCACAGACCAACATGCCTTCAAATATCACATTGTCTCATATACAGATAAAGATCATAAACTGCAAAATTTACATTGTAAAGGAAGGAACCTTTGTGCATTTAGATCCTACAGAAACCAAATATAATGAAATCCAAACCAGCCATGGATCAGTGGCCTTAGTGACATGCACCAACATATTGCGACTTCCGGACTAGCATTGCCAGCCTGCAGTTCCTTGACACTCACCTTGAGAGTTTTTCTTTGGTTTCTTGATTGGACTTCCTTTCTTCATCATACAAATTTTGCACTTCCCTGAAAAATATTAATATTGAATAATTTTGTGTTTGGTTTTTCCTCATGTAATATATTTCAATATTATTAACTCTCTTGGGTCATGTACTATAAATCAATATAATTAATCCTCTAGTGAAAAATAATCATAACAAAACTCATGCTAATTTCAATTACCAGCTAATGTTTTCTGATTCAATTTTTTCATACAAACACCATCCATTCAAGTGCCGACATGTTTGTTTGAAGAGTGGTCTAGGTCAACAGCTTTCTTGTATATACTTTAGGTGTAACAATTCACAGAAAACTGTTCCCTGTTTCAAATTTACAGCTGAAAGGGTTAATAAAGGCAGCTGACATGTTAAAAAAAAAACACAAGACAAGTCTGTAAAACATAGATGCCCCCGACTGCCATTATGTCTGCCCTCATTACCCTGTTGATAGTACCAATTGGGGCACTCGTGACCTTGGGAAGTGGATGCAGAAACTAAATTCACTAAATTGGCCTTCTGACCTTGGAAATTACGTCAAGGTCATCCTTCTTCGAAGATGATCTAGCCCTAATACAAGACTATAAACATCTACAAAGTAAAAGCTCTGACTCAGAAAATTCTGCAGTTATTATTACTTAATATTAAGAAAGCAAATTCAATAATGTGGCTCTGTCACCTTAGGAATTGACTGAAGGTCACCCACTTCAGAACCTGACCTAGCTTTCATACAAAACTATATTCCTGTACAGTGTGGAAGTCCTAGGTCAAAATATCTTTGGTTATCATGCACACACCAGGTTGACTAATAGGCCTCTACAGGTTGTGATCTTGGCAAAAATGGTCAAGGTCATCAATCTTCTAAGCTGACCAAGCCCTAATTGAGGATTATTGAGGTGATTACCTAGACAATGCTAGAAGTGAATAAAAGTTTGATACCACACATAGCAAGAAATAGTCAATATGTCAGTTTGACCTTCCGCAGTTATTCCAAGTCAAAATGAACCCTGTTAAATGAACCCCTTCTGTACTTTCCTACATATGTTTAACAGTAATTATCAGATTATGAGCCTAGGATTCACCATTACCAAGATATAAGCCAATTTGACCTTTCAAGGTCACTCAAGGTCAAAATTAACAATAACAGAAGAAACTCTATAGGCACTTCTCTAGTAATGTTTATTAGTAGTAACCATGGGCAAATGATCCACCATTACAAACTTGATGATACATGTCAGATTTGCTGAGTCCACATATAGTTTGAATTCTACTAAACATTTTTTAGGCACCCCCCCGTCACAGAATGCACGATTATTACATCATAATTTCCCTCACAGTTTTGGTGAAGGTCCACCTGGGCAACATCTATGTGTAAAAGCAAAGTACCTGTACTTCATACAACAGTTTTGACATTACATTACATGTACTGTACTGCTGCTTTTTACCTATACAGTTGTAGCAGTTAATGACACATGGTCCCAAAGTTTGATGCCCCATATTTTGTCAAAACTTAACTCATTCCTTGCCTCCAAAGCAGACCCAAGCTGTGTATTTTGTCTACTCAGCTGGGGTCTGCCCTTCTCTGACAAGGTCACTGTTTCAGCATTGGAAAAGTGACTCAGTTTCTAATTGGCTGAGTATGGTTACTATGGTAACAGGCTTCAGTACACAAGAGACCAGAGGCTGTTACTGGTCCAGGTGATAATGATGAACTTCCTGATTGGTGTCTCAGTCTAGGGGGAGGGTCACAGTATAGTTCTGTTTCCTTTACTATAAATAAAATCCTGCCGAAGAAGGGCAGACCAAGTGTAGTAACATGGAACTTGGAATGCTTTGCAGGCAAACTCATTCCCATCATTTTCACAAACTTGCATCATCTTTAGTAAGTTCAGACTCTGACAAAATTTCATTTCATTCTGTTCAACTCTTCTGCAGAAGTCAAAAATATACTTAGCACATAAATCTTCAACGCAAAAATTGGGAAAACCATTGCAGGACCACTTGGTGGCCAAAGCATGAACTATGTGACCCCAAGTGACCTAAAATATAAACAGAAGGGCTCCGATGAGCTCATGCTCAGCTGACCTACAATCAACAATGCAAAGTGAAGTAGGCAAAGCTTTATTTGACATAAGATTAAAACTACACTCTACCTACATGAAAGAAAAAGAACAAAATTGTGACATATCAATTGAACTGGGTACAAAATTTTTAAATCACTGGAGCATGGTTATTTCTGGTACAGACCCAAGTTTGACGTGAATTTGACAGATGGTTTTGAACAAGAAGTTGAAAATTAATGTGAATCTACAATTGCAATCCCCATTGACTTATACGGTTATCAACAATAATACATGCATTTACTGAAAGGTACCAGAATTGATTTTTTTTTGGAACATCAGGGATCCAAAGTGTTGCCACCTAGTGAATACATTTGTTTAACCCTCCAACAGGCTACATTTCCATTATGTTTCAGAACAATCTGAGAGATGGTTTTAGAACAGCAGTCAAAACCAGCCAAAAACACACACAAAAAAGTAACAAAATAGAAAAAAGTCACAGCTCCACATGTTGAATAAATAGGGAAGGGCAATTTCTTAAGTTTCCAGAAACCTCCACTACACGGCGCGAGTCATCGCTTTCATTCGGGTACTCGCCTGCGGGTGAACATTGGTCTCGGCGGATTTGCAAACACTGAGATAACATTGTGCGTATCGGCAATCAAAGTGCCAAAAATGTTCCTTTTCACGTAATATCTGCAAATAAATTTTACACACACGAAAGATAAGATTGTATTATAGCAGAGCATGAATGCATTTGTTCGTATGTTGTGTTAAAAAAATGAAAAATCCATTTGAACCGCGGTGACCGGGAACCGCATTCTGCTTGTTACATTCCTGCGTAGCGCCACTCGACTATGTGAATGGTCGAAAGAAATGCAATAATAAAGAATATTCTTTGACAGTTATTAAGATAATGCAATGATCACATATAACAAATTATCGACATAGCACATAATATGGACTCAACAGCATGAGGATTTCGTAAGACTCCTGTTGCAAGGATTTAATGTGACCCGGTTCATAACGGACGATAATGGAGGATCGAGTAGGATAAAACAACATTGGTCATCGCGTTTTAAGAAGTTGATAGTATTTTATTTGCCGGGTGTGTTGTCATTGTGTCCAAAATAAAGACAAGTAGACAACCTCATCAGAATATGTTGTTGTAGATGAATTCCCAAGTTTTACAGTGTTACTGTATGTGTGTGGGTGGGTGTGGGTGTGGGTGTGGGGGGGGGGGTCGGCAGATAGCGTTAAAAGTTAAATTAAAATTAAAATCAAATGTGATTAACTCCACAACAATGTGTATTGGGTTGATTCCTTGATTGCATTACTTTCTACAAAAGGTATTTATTAATGATAATATTATCATGATTATGAGTTACACTTGGTTATTTCATTCGCCAAGAAAAACGCTCAGTTTGCACCATGCATTAACACATCATAGTACGCAACACTACTCAGGTTGACCCGCTATTGAATACCCGGACAAAAGCTGTCCGCAGCGCCACATGGCGGTCAATGAGAGAACGCAGAGTTATTGAGCAATTCGCTTTGTTGTTTTAGAAAAGTTTTTTTTTTAAAGACCTTGTCAAAAAATGAATGAGGAATTCATAAAACATCTAAAAATTACATCAGCTGCGAAACTAATTGGTAATAAGTGGTTTGGAAAGGAAGATTTTTGAAGATTTTGCCCCAAAAATGAACAAAAATATTCATTTGGCACTTTCTTTTTTAAATCAATGGGGCCTGACCATCTGAACAAATTTGGTAGAGACCCACCCAAGGTACATCCCTACCAAGTTTCAAGTGAATCCAGCAAGATGGTTTTTGAGAAAAAATTTGCAGCTGAGCTGAAAATGAAAAAGGAACCTCTGACCTGTCTTTTTAATTGGAGGCTATTTCAATGCAATTAATAGGACAAATACCCTGTAGTTTATAAGGAAAGTGCCATTGTATACAAACATATAATGGCTCAAGACAAATTCACTTTAGGTTGCTTTTCAGATAATATATATATATGATAATTACTCTTACTGGCTGTTTCCACTTAACTTTACTGTCAAATTGAAATCCAGAACTACTTTTTTTACCTCAGTTGTGTGTTGAGTCTTTCTATGGCTGCCAAGGCTTCCGTTTTTCCAGTCTTCTCTACTTCAAGGGCGCCCTCTAAGTCTCTGATTCGTAACTACATTTAAAGAAATGATTAATGAAAGGTAATCAGATATAACTGAAAGACTAAAGCATATTAGGTAATCTACATATATATATATATATATATATATACATTGTATATATATACATATATACAAATATTTAACCAACATTTAATTTCACTATTATGGATACAGTTCCCATTAAATTTATTTTATTTCAAAATACTCTTCCATCATGCTTACGTTTCCACAATTTTCAAAATAAACAAGAACATAAATACACCAAAATTAAGTGACTTTATAACATTTCACTTCCATAGGCCATTCTCGGAAAAAAAGGATGGAGTGAAACTGAAGACTTGGCTGTGATGACCTGCAGGCTGACTGGGTCCTCTGTTGCAACCCACAGGTAATGGACCTCCAGATGGCAGACAAACAGAGGACACTTGCAAACACTGGGGGTGAAGAGCATAGTGCTGCTTACAATATACGGCAATGTCTGGCCAGATTTGTGTTCTATGTTATCCCCTTTAAATCTCTGCACTACATCTACATCCAAGTTGATTGACTTATTTTCAGCTTGCTATGAGGATAAAATCAACTTCCCAGCACGTCACACTTCATTAAACATGTTGCATAAAGTAGCCCTTCAGCAATGCAAGGTACTTGTGTCATGTTTTGGTAGGAGACAGTGGCAGTCCACAGCAGGTGGACCCCACTGCTGGAAAAGCAACAACAAACCTGTATAATTTCAGAGTTGAATTTGGATTCCAGGTGTGAAGCTCGCTCTGCCTCTATGCTTTCCTCAAGATGATGTATACGTGCCAGGGCCACCTAGCAAATACAAAGCACACAGTACACAGTACTGCTACAGGGACCTGACTCCACACCACATTGGCCAGCATGCACCTTGACTACATTTCTTAAAATACCCTAAAACACTCATTAGTTCCTGGCACAGCCTTTCTTAGTCACAACGTCCAAAGATGCACGGGGGTAGCATTCAGGATTTTTCAGTAAGGGTCCATTGCACCCATTTTTTTTTTTTAAGGAAAAATAGTGGATCCATTGACTACATCAGTGGGTCCAGTCTGAAATTGGGGAATATAGATATAATATAGGCTGCTGTTCCCATTCTGGAGGAAAATTTCATTTGGTGTGATATGATTTATTTATTTTTATATATATATATATATATATATATATATATATATATATATATATATATATATATATATATATATATATATACATATATATATTTTGGTATAATCAACATACAGTGATACATGAGTTTACAGAAAAATGATAAATATATGAAACATGCAAATAGCTTAAGCATCGATACGAACATAACATATGTCATATATGCTCATGCAGGCAAATTAGCATTATAATTAACAATATGCCAAATGTAAAAGAGTTTAATGACTAAAAGTTTGTTGACTGTACCAAGGATGGATTCGGTCTACCCAGGGACCTGCTATTAACAGTAAGACTAAGTCTGTAACATGTCCCTGGTCTACCAAAATATGGTTTGCGACAGGGGCTTAATTTTAACCCCTAATCTGCTGCCAGTATCTGATATCGCACACAGTGTGCCACAGGGCAGTTTTTCACTCGCTTGCACAATAAGCAGCATGCATGATTGAACATGCCTGGGCTCTGTTATTTTTTGCAATTCATTCCACATGATGAAATGGTCATAAATTAAATGATTTATATTTCTGTGCACTTTCTACTTCAATTGACCTGAAAAATTTGATGCCATGGGAAGCGTCAACAGTCTGATCATAAGTGTGGTTACCTTTTTTACTAAGCAACCCAGTACAGCCCTGCAACACAAGCAAGCATACACCGGCATGGTTTCTGCTACGTATGGATATTTTTTCCAGACTTGACTCATGAATTTCATTCCTATTTTGTTATGTCATAAAGATTTATTCCATTCAAACATTTAAATGAAATTAAAACAACAAAATTTTGTTAAAAAACATCAATAACGACGTGACATATTGGAGACAGCGATCAACAACACATCGTGGTTATGCAAATCTTGTCTTCTTCCACGTGTGACCGTGCCGTGACTACTCTGCGCATTTTTCTTGCCTTCCATAAGGAATTTTCACTCGTGCCTTTAACTGTGTCTAGATTTGTTCGATGGAAGTCTTTTTGGTGAAAACATGATGTGAAAATTTAACATCTTGGTCTTTACAAAATTTGACCATTAATTTGCTTAATGCATATTTGGTGTAAATTTAGAAGTTCCACCTCAATTTATAATCAAAATAATGTATTTAACATACCTTTAATACCACCAGTGCTGCCAGCATGGCTCCATACCGCACAGACTTTTCTCTCTATAATATTCCTGCACTGGCAGATTGATACATGTGCACAAGCGCAGATGTATAATATCAACCATAACCAAAAAATGCATTCTTGAAATGTCTTCCCTCCTTGACCTTGAGAAAGAAGGTCCTCATCCACATAGTACAACATAAAACATTATTCTACAATACACACTGTGGTACATTTGGTATCACTAACTTTTTTTTTTTTTTTCAACATGTTGAATTTTATTTTTCAATCACACCTTTTGATTCATATTTTTCATAATACTGTAGGTGGTGCCACCAAATTGCAATACACTTTTGTCTTTTTGCCTGACAGGTCTCTGTGCTTCTGTGTGTTGGTGCACAAAGAGGAAGGAATTGTGTGTCATCAAGATATTATCATACAAGTCCTACAGCTACCAGCACACTACACATACAGTGTGCCCACACATGATAATGTCACTAAACAGAGTCTCACCTCCAGGTCCTTCTTAAATCGTTGCTCCCTGTCCTGGGAGAGGTCCAGCTCATTCACTTGTTTTCTTACAAGCTCTCCTTGTCTCTTTTTCTCATCTGCAACAATTTAACACAGTCATTTACATAATTATTCATGTACACACGATCATGTGTAAACAGATGCACTCTTCACATAAAAACAGTTCAACAAGCACTATGAAATTGTTCTTGCAGTTTTCACCAGACTTGTATATTGGATAGTTACCCAGCGCAGGAGCTCAACCTTCAGTCTGACATGTATGTATTGCATTAGGGGTCACTACAAAAAGTCTTTATTAAGAAAAGTGCTCCACAAACAGGCCACTTATTTAGTAGCATAAGAATTTTTTACAGGAAATCTGTTCTTGTATCCTAAGCTTTGATTGGTATGGCATTCTATCTCTCAGAAATGTTTCATTATGTTAGAGATGTAGACTCTGCAAACCTAAGATCAACTAACTCTGATAAACTGTACTGCACCACAGACAATGTCCGCTACATGTAAATTGTACAGAAATGACTCAGAATAATAAATTCAGGGCAAAAATGCCCACAGTAGAAAGTAATCCACAATAAAGGTGTCCACAAGGGCAGGGTTTACTGCATTTTCAATTTTCCGGACCTCATAAAAATCGTGTGTGGAGGCAACACATACAGAAGCATAAAATACTCCTGGCAAAAAAAAACAAAAAACATCCCCCCCTCCCCCCCCAAAAAAAAACAAAACAAAAAAAAAAAAAAAAAGGCACTCCCCACCCCCAACATCTGGTAAATGTGTAAGGATGTGTGTGAGGTGTCTAGTTATTATGCGAGTGCTTTTGATACGTCCTTTTGGACGGATGTGACAGCAGGTCCTGGAAAAGACCTTTTTCTTTGTTTGAAGGCTGCATGTATCCATGGTATCAGACAGGGGTGTGACCAGCATGCTTCCTCAAGTAAGCCTGCACCTTCTTTGACAAGCTGCTGGTCAGCCGGCTATCTTGGCCTACACAATGTGGTTGTACTGGTCTGTCAGCCACTATGCCAGTTGGTCCAGGGTGACTGCAGGTTCATCGTACTTGTCCCTGACTTGACAGCCAAGCACATCCCTGAAATGGCAGACTAGTCAGGTGATCAGGCAGGCCATGGCAACAGTTGGATGTTATGCTGCTGGAGACACTGTCTTGCCCAGGATGATGTAACCATTCTGCAACTGTTACCACCATTTCATCCACATAGCACAGACCTGTTTAAGTCCTATTTACAATGATAAGTTCTGTTCTTCCTGTCACTATGATAGCCCCCCCCTCCCCCTGCGATGCTGTCTTCTCTATAGCACTCATGTTCCACCATGCATGCATCCATTCACAAATCTCTCTGAAGGCATACTTCTAACCCATATTCTCCCATCAAGGCAAAACTGTGACTCATCTGCCCACATGCCACATGTCCAGTGCTGTCTGGTCCAGTCAGCAGGTCGCTGACACCACTCCAGCCATGCAGCCTTGTGCTGGTGTGCAGCATCCACGCAGCTGGCAGGGGGGGTATGGCCGCAGTTTGGCCGACACCAGTCTCCTGTTGATTGCTCACCACGATGCTGCAATGTGGCAGGCCTGGTACCACTGCTGACCAAACCTTACTGACACAAGGCACATGTGTCCCTTTGTACACTACACCGAGCACAGGATGTCCCTCCCTTCTGAAAGTTGAAAGTCTAGTTTTCCAGATCCACCTTTCCTCAAGATTGCATCCTCGTTTCTTGAAAACGGTCCCGCCACCTCTGTACCACTGATCTGGAGCACCCAATTCTCCTGCCAGCCTCACATTGGGAAAGACAAGCCTCCAACACGCTGACGATCCTGCCACTCTTCCGTGTGCCATGGCATTATGGATTCACACTGATCTCTGGGTTACATTGCCAGTGGCCGCTTACAAAGCAGAGGTGCCCATATACCAGACACACTTTTCCCAGCTTTGTCCCTGTTTTTTTTTATTTCCGGGACATTTTGTTTTTGTGTGACTGCTCAGGCACACTCTAACATGTAGCTATCCTGTCCATGTTATACTGTAACAACAGTTCATGTAATACAACAGTCCATGTTATACAATAGTCCATGTAACACTCATATTTTTACACACACTACTTAGAGCAGCCCATTTTCAACCAATGGGGGATACCTGCTTTTTTCTTTTTCTTTTTTTTTTTTTTTTTTTTGGGGGGGGGGGGGGGGGGAGAGGAGGCCGAAGTATACAGTGGTACTTGCTGTATGCAACCACTGCCATCAGTAGTTGCATGGCTTTTTGTAGTCACTAGGCTCAGACATAGCAGTCAATTTCTTTGTAAAATTTACCGGTGGTGACAGGTCACCTGCAGTATGTGGTCACTTTTTCTTGGCAGAAGGGAAAAATTGTTTTGATAACATGTTTTTGGCATAAATGCTAATGACTTTCATTCTTTTCTCACTTGCCTAAATGCACATTTACTCAATATTAAAAAATTACTCAAAATTTACAGTATTTTCTCAAATGTCACAAACCTGACACATTACGTTGGTACATTGACTCAGAATTGGCAATGAAATAGTCTAGAGCTTAATCGTTTGAGGAGTACGTGTCATCATATCATGGATTTGTTTTACATTTCTGGTGCAGGATGTACATTGTTGCAGTCCTGGTTAGGTTTTCCCTTGGTTTATACAGGTGGTCTAGCGGCAACTGTTTATTTTACCATCACTGGGACTGAATATAATGCCCTAGCTTGTTTCCACTTCAGTTAAACACTGGCGAATGGTTTAACTAGGATAAGCTGTCCAGCTAGAAAAGGTACATATTGGTTCAGGGGTAAGTCAAATTGTTCTTAACTGAACCTGTACTACACAAATTTGGTAATTATAGTTTGTTTGACAGGTTCTTCTTTCATAATGAAGGTCTGCATTTATAAGCAAAACTTCACATATTTAGCTAATTCATCATTTGCCACGTTCGTATTTATTCATTATCATGTGGGTTGTCTTTGCTGAATATTTAGCTTAGATAAGGAGTCGCTACTTAGAGAGACATGTACGGGTAAAAGGCTCCAAAACATGTTGAGTAGTTACCCGCCGAAGACCCTTTAATTTATTTGGGCTAATACAGCCTATGTCAAAATTTTACAGAGGGATGTGTGCAATTTGGACAATAGTACTTCTATATGTTTTTAGGTTAGACAGGGACAGGTTAGCTTATGGAGAGTAAAGAGTTCGGACTGCGGAATAGGCTAATGACTACTAGGAAGTGGTTTTGGACAAAAAGACACCAATACAACAGTCACATTTCTAACCCTAAAGTGTGGGATCCCAATGGTAATGGCTGGGAAATGTCTAATGATGGCTACCTCAAGCCTTTGATGTATACCAAGGAGCTAGCGCCACTGGAAGTCCACAACCTGACTCATATGTATTGCACCAATATTGAGTGTACTGTTGCAAGAAAATGCCATAGCCTCCAGACAGGACTTAAATGTACAGAATTATGTGCATGCTTTGGACATGAGTGTGCAAAAGACACTTTTGACACTGAAACAGACAGTGATGATGAGGATGAGGATGATATCTGAATCTTGGCGTAGAATCTCCAAATTGTGACCATCGTTGATCAGCGTTCTGTATTTAGTGTGTACATGTACTTATACTGTTTTCCTTTACTAAAAGGCATCTTGAATTATAGTTTGATGCCAGAGATATATTAGTTATGTTGCAGGACTCCATGGGATGGTTCACTGTAAATTACGTGTAGGTGTGAATACATGGTACAAAGTAGTACTATTTTACTTTATCAGTTGCATTGGCAATTGTAATGACGGTTCCCTAAGCAAACATGACATATGATAGCCATATTAGCATATTAATTAATATGCATATGGTATACTCATATAAACATGATAAATAAAACTTGTATGAGTACTGTTCCTAATCATTTTGCCATTTTTTAAATAAATGAAACTATATCTTAGTAAATATAGTATGTTATCCGTCGCACAATACTTAATTTCAATGTAAATTTCATATATTTGCATAAATTAACATATGATAATTAGGCACTTTGAACAAACTCTGTATTTTGTGACTATATTAGAGCAATTGAGCACATTCTGGTGTTTATTTAGCCTTTCCACAAGCAGTATCACCAAAGTTATTATTTTTAAGGACAAATTGGAGTTGTCTCAGAAATAGCATAGGTTGTCATGGAAACGGGCAGAAATATATATGATAAAACGTTTTTCAGATTCCACAACCTATTTTTTCATGAAGAGGACATCTATACCTATAAGAAAATATAGGTTGTAACTTGTTATACCACGGGTTGGGGTATGACCCCCGAAGTGCCCTCTATGCTGCAGGTCTAATACAACAGGTACCACTGTAATAACAAGGGTTTTTAACTGCAACAGAAAAACAGTTCACTTGCCTTCCATATCCTTCAGTTTCTCTTCCAAATCAGATACTGCACTGCAATAGAGAAGAGATTTCAGGTGAAGATTTAACATCTTATGACTGTGTTAAAGGGAAAAAGAGGTATGTACCAACTCCCTATTTGTAATAGGCTAAGCAAACCAGCCAGCATGTACACATTCTTATGGAAGATGAGATGAAGCAAATAAAAATTAAAGGTGATAATTATAGAGATACTGGATAAATTCGTAAAATCTAACATAGAAAATGATAAAACTATTTCATTATATTACAGCACAGACACTCAGTTCATTAGTTTCTCAAACACAATAACAGCAGCATTAACCCCTTTAAACCATCTTCTCTTCCCCCCAGGCCTATTTTCAGATGCTGTTAAAATTACTTCTCTTAAAATGCAGTTGAAAACAAATTTCTAAGTTGCAACCCTTTCCTTTTATGTATTTTAACCCTAAAAGTGCTAATCACTGCTATAGTTGTTTTCTCATTACTGTTAAACATACAATGGTTAAGAGATTCAAATTCCTCATAAAGATACCATTCATTCAAATACCAGCAAGCCTAGTCTAAAGCAAAAAGTAGTCTAAAGGCCCAATTACACAGGAGAGCAGTAACGGTGTGGTAACGGAAAACCGCGCGTTAAAATAATTAAGATACATGGTTTTCCTTAGATATAATTACACTGACTGCGGAACGGTAAAGCGATACAGCGCTAAACCGCTCCAAATAGAAATCCAATCGATTTTTACTGCGTATCGCACGGGAACATGAAGATTTCAGCCGATCAGAACTTTTTTTTTTTTTTTTGGTAGGCATCATCTCCACGTGTCGAGAGAGAAATCTGTGCTACCAACATGGCCATCATGGAAAACATGATTTTGAAAGTGCAAAAATATCATCAATTATACGACCCAACGACTGAAAGGTATAAAGATGCCCAAAAGAAGCAGGATGTGTGGAAACTCGTTGGTTCAAAGGTGGACATGTCAGGTAATTATTGCGGTGTGCACAAAAGTCCCAAATACATGTGTAGTATAGTGAACATGTGCTCCATATAGATCAGAATTTGGGTCGTGAAATAATCTGAGTCTGATCTAATTTCAGTGGGCACATAAAGAATAATGACCTATGATTTTAACCATTTAGTTTGTATTGCATTGCTTAAGTTAATAGTCAGTCTTTCACAAGGCTATTCACACACAAATATATTACTGGCCCAATGGGCTATGCAACTTTAAAGGTACAACCTTGTAATTCTGCGCGATGTACTGCTCTCAGTGTAATTTAAAATCTGCGCGGAAATACCGGTATCCACTATCCACTTTCAGTTACTGCTCTTCTGTGTAATTGGGTCTTTAGTCAACAGCTTTCCTCAGGACACTTTGTGTGCATTGCGCACAAAGTGTGATGAGTGAAAGTTGTTAAGTCAATCTTAAATCAGCACTTTAAGGGTTAAAGCATCTGCTGTATAATATTTAGTTTTTGTTGGGAATTTTCACAAATTTGGCAGAAAGTACTGCAAAACTTTGCAACTGAAGAAAAAAAAACATGTTAAATTTAGTTATCTTATTGATTGATATCCTTAAATATCACAAATAATAAAAAAAAGAGTAGTGATGATTGTCCATTTAGCAGACTTTAAATTTGTGATGAAGATTTGTTTCTGAGCGTGATTAAGGTAGCGGCGGGGATTGAGCTATAACGGCAAAATCGTGACCCGACAGAAAATGAGTTTTTTCCATTTCCGTAAAGTTTGGCACTTTAACTTTCTTGTCACCAAACATGATTACTAAAAAAGCAAAATTTATGTGATAAAAAAGGGAAAAAACATGACCATGTTTTAGCCGGCTGCAGCATGAGCATGTCTGTTTACAAATGTATGCTAATTAGTCCGCCAAAGTTTGGATAGCAGTCGGCTGCTTTCCACAATCCAGGACCGTAGCAACGACAAGCGACCAACTGTGACATTTTGAGGTGCGCTCCTACCAATTCTTGTATAAACTGCTTGACAAGATTAGGACAGATTAATGGGTTTGTTGTGGTGACCAAATGGCCATGTAGATAATTAAATCGATGGGCTCATGTTTTCCTTCTCGGTGTGATAAAAAAAAATTAAAAAGTAAGGGACGATAAAAGGTGACGATTGTCAAAACGGCACCTGGCGATGGACGTGAGCCTCAGTGTGTTTTCAATGAAGGCGATTTCAACCTATGCGTAAATCGTTACTAAGAATCATGGCATTGTATACATCATAAAGGCTTACAACCCTTTCTACAGTCTTGCCCTATCCAAGACCAATTTGCTTTTAATGTTTACTGGCAAAAAATACGCATGACGATCGAGGAATCCTAACACTGGACCACTTGGCTATAAATATGCCGCAAACTATAAAAGCGGGGATTCGATTCAGCGTAAATAATTATATCTGCCTCCAATAATTATATGTCCGTTTACCTGAATGTGAAACGGTGAATAGCATTAAATGTTAACCTTGAAGTAAATTTATATGAAGCACACGCCTCCACTAAAACTGGTATCGTCTGTAGCGCTGTCCCATTTTGTGGAACTGGAAGACTGGCACATTGCACGTGCACGGACTTGCCCACTTCATACGGGGGTGTTTCGAAGTACACTGAGCGAGGGGACAGAAAAAAAAGCTTTAAAAATTTGACCATCAGGGGGATAAAATAATCAGATTACTGTTAAATGACTGCGAAAAGCGACTCTGCACTCTGCTTTTAGCTGGTTGATCGGTCACATAAAAGTATTTTGTCTCACTGTGCGCGGCATGTTCCGATACCACTCGCCCGCACCCACCCATCAGGAAGTTTCGGTTTTGTGTCTCGATCAGTTTATTGCAGTTCAAGGGTGAGCCAACTATCTTTCAGTGGGCTAGTTATCTCCACAAAATAAAAAATATGTGACATGAGTGGCAAGGTTTCGAATGGCAATACGCGAGAAAAACGTGGCAAAGTGAATGGCATTCTTTATCACAAGGAAGGCGCTAATATGTGGAGGAACCAATGAAATAGGCTTGGCGTATTCTATTGTGCTCCCGGCAAGAACAAAAACAACAAAACAAAACAAAAACAAACAAAAAACAAAAAAAAAACAAAAACAAAAAAAAAAAAAAAAACAAAACAAAAAAAGCGCACAAGCCAAGGCCACGAAGAACACACTGCCTCACGATGCCCATCCCTTTCTCAATTTTGTGGGAATTGGAAACTTTCTTGACTGCCAGACAGACTCGCTCTGTGTAATTGTTAAATTGCGCTTGAAGTGCATGTCGCCAGGCAAGCAAACACAGTCCGTCTTAGCAGGCAAGAAAGTTTTACCCTTGCGCACGAAGGGTAGCGTCATCACCTTACATCTGAGCGTGGTCTGGTGCTTTATAACTAATATTGATCTATGTAACCGTCAGGGTCTGATCAAAGACTACTTCAGCAAATCAATGGATTAGGTTTTTCAATCTAGCAATACAGTTTCATCACCAATACAACGTTGAAACTAATTGATTCTCAACACATATGAAACATTCGCTTTGGTTTTTTTTTTTTTTTTTTTTTTTTTTGTTTTTTGTTTTGTTTCTTCTTTGAAGTATAATTTATCCTGGGAGTGTTTGTTTATCAGTAACAGGACTATTGTCTTAAATGTTACGTCACGATCATTCATGTTGACCGCCTATCTAGCATTTATAAGCTACATTGAAGTCGGTGACTGTGCTGAAGTCCGATTTACCCTCGGACTCAGTCCTATCCATATTCCTGGTCGTCAATACTTTTTTTCACATTGTCATCCATCTGCTTCCTTTTCTTCCGTGATCGTGGCATGTCGATTTTTCCAACTTTCTTTTCGGTAAGGTCGCAAGTAGTCCAAGACACTGAATGGCGAATGTCCCATCCATGCCGTTAATAAAGCCATGTTGTTCTTTGATCCAAGGTGATGAGAAGTGAGTGAGCAACTCCTGCCTACCGGGCTCCTTCTGAGTAGAGCAAGCTGTGAAACTGCAACCCGTTTGTTCAAGCGGCGCCATATGCAAACAATGTTGCTAGGGTCAAGGTGATGCCACCTTCGGGTCACGTGGCTAATCCGCTTTCGAATCCCCCTTTGAAGCTGTCCCATTCACGTGGAAACCCGAGTGACAAGCTTTCAAGTGTGACTGCATTTGATGTCATTCGGGTAAAAAACTGCTTTTTTAAGCCAATAAACATCATTGTATGTTGGAAACTACACATCAAAGATGTTGATTGACATTTCTTCGAAGTACTGGGACCAAAACGGGCCGAATTTGGAAAGCTGTATTGTCATTATGGCCAACAATGTGCGAAAAAAGGGCCTCAAATCTTTCAACGGCGATTTCTCGGAATGAAATTTTCTGCTTATGAATCAATTTTGTGGACAGCGTCAATAAAAAGCTAATTGATCGATCTGCTTCAAATAATCGTCTTTTGAAAGATAATTATATTATCTGGGAACCGTTTTTTTTGTTTTTCCGTCAGATGTCCCCTTCCAAGACTTTTGTAGCCCACAAAATGAAGTAACTGCTGAAGTTTAAAATGATGATCAAAGAATTCGATAATTCTGTTATTATGTATTTTATTTGTAAACAAAAAATACGGTTCCTGTATATTGGTCTATACTTTAATTTTACATAGGTAATACACTTTTGCATCGATTATTTTTAAAGAAATGCTGACAAAATGTCAAATCTGATACCCTCTTGTAAACGGGCGTATAAAACCCTTGAAAATTATCGTATCGATATGAAACTTCTTTCTAACAAATCTAGATGTCTGAACAATTAATAAAATGTATGGTTTTGTGGGTGAAATGTGAAACATAGTTCATCTATGCAACGTCAAAGTCGCGGGACCGCTGCGCGAGGCTCAATCCCCGCCGCTACCTTAAGTACTTCCCTGGTGTCGAATTACTGTAAATTGCTTTATTTTCGCGTGTTTAAATTTTCACGGTTTTTCTATTTTTGAAATTTCACTGTATTTTTAATTTCACTATTTTGGACATGATTCCTTTTCAAACAATGTTAAAATACTATTTCACTGTGTTTTTATTTTCACGGTTTTGTACCATCAGCGAAATAAGCGAAAATAAAAATACAGCGAAATTAAAGCAATTTACAGTATTGGAAAAGTGAGCATATTGGAAACAGGCAAGTTGATCATACTGAAACTAGAAATCACAATCACATATTTGTATTTGTTGTGAAGTTTATAATTGAGGTGCTAGAGACTGGTAAAATGTATTTTTGTAGCAGCACAGAGCATTTCTATTCACTTTCGTATTTCCATATTGGATGCGCCTTCATTTTCCTTGCTTCATAGCAGCTATCATTTCTCAATTTTCTTATTCACTACGCATTATAGCAGGGCAAAACTGTTACTGTCTGGTGAAGGTTCCTTCAGATATACTCTTATATCAACAATCTTTGTGGCAAAGATGGACTTTCGTGTGTAAGTTAAAACATGTTTTGTTCATTTCAGAATCAAGGGTAGCATTGAATATACATGCCTCTCCATTCCACACAATTTTTAGATCTAGAAATTGAAATGTTGCTTATCTACTTTTTAAAAAGCTTTTACTGACTTTATCAGTGATAGGTAAAAGGAACGCTGTTGACCCAGTCTACAGATTATCATTTCACCTATTATGTGTACATAACCCTTTTATGTACATGTAACCCCTTTCTCCTCAGAAGTACCTCCTGAATGATAATTTTGACCCAAATATTTATTGCCATTTTTGTGGGAGAAAAAATACAATGATGTTGAAATGCTTTTTTATCCATAGTCTTTTGACACAATGATAAAACATTATTGTAATCTAATTATACCCCCTTCAGCCATAAATTAACAACGAAATATGATGTAGGCATTCTTAATCACATATCTACAAAAAGTCACTGTGATACTTGAAAGCTATTTTTAACTTTCAAATTGTTGAAATCTACAGTTTCTCTTATACATGGAGCAAATTTGATTCTAAACCAAGTTGTGCTACTTTTTATATCACTCATGTATAAATGTTCAAATTTTGTCAGTTATTAGCAAATGCCAGGCTGAATACCTTAAAAAGTATATATTTTCTTTAAAATAAAATATGACATCAAGTATAATTCTGGCCCTTAATAAAACATTATAATATCGCTATTGATGTAATTAAATTTGAATCAAAATTCTTGAATTTTGCATAAAATTTTAACAGCATCTTAAAGAATGAAAATCAGATTTTAGTTTTTGCTGTCAAATGAAAGAACACTTATATGCTTTCCACCACCTTAAGTTAGTTCAAATTTGTGACAAAGGGCTTAGTTCTCATTTAATAGCTGTTCAAACTTTTTAAAAATTAAAAATGTCTTGCTGCTACAGATGTACTGTTTCGTTTCCTATAAGAAAATAATGTTTCCCATTTTTGGTGTTTGCATTTTTTTCTGCAAAAAACAGGTAAAAGTAAAGTTTTAAATTAATCAATTTCTTAACAATTAAAGAGATTTCATTAATGTTTATAGCTTAATCCGAATGTATACTTTTAGAAAATATATAGTTTACATGATCTCAAATAAAGAAGTCTGGTGTATATGTGGACACGTTTGGAGCCAAGTCATGTTTCCAGTGTAAAGTGCTGCAAAAGTGTAACACGCCCTTAATGTACATGTCCCAATTTTGGATCATTTTGTTCATTTTGAGATCAGGAGATAATATGGTAGACATAAACATGTATTTGTCTATCATATGTCCAAATTTAGTAGTTCTACATGTAGCTCCAATACAATCTGAAAAAATTAACTGAACACTTTAATCGTTAACATGGCAGTCAATGGACTGTGTTCAACTTTGTATCTTGATTACTGACGATAATTATCTGCTCTTAAACATCTGTTTTACATGGATATTTCTCTAAAACAAATTCTCTGATTTTAATCAAATAAAAACTGATTTACGTTTAACTTTTTCTAGAGCAAAAATGTATCAGGGATTTTTAAAGAAATTAGTTGTTCTTTTTTAAATTCATATAAAAAAGGAAGAGTCCCACACACTTTATCAATTTCACAAAAACAACCATTTTCCATTTTTTGGTACCATTATTAACAAACAGATACAGTTACGATGTTTGTATTTGCAGGTAGCAGGTATTTTGGAGCTTTACCTGGCCATACTACCAAATTGAAAAGACAAGCTTTGATTGTGCAGAATGAAAGTGGCCAATGTGCCACTGAGGCTGGGCAGCCATAAGCCAGGCGCTACATATAGCATACATGCATATGCAAATATTTCTGGTTAACCTAGGTTTAGGTTTGGAGCCATAATATCATAACATGTTAACTGTTTCAAGACACCAGCTTATCCATTTCTTGGGATATGGCTGCAAAACCTTCACAGCAAGTGACCTTGAAATTTGGTCAAGGTCATTATTCTTCAAACTCGATAGGTGATAAAGTGTCAAGTTTTATGATCCTGGCTTTATCTGGTAGTTGGGTCAAGATCATTATCCTTCAAACTGGTCAGGCCCTTACAATATATAGTGATCAACCGTTCAAGTTTTGTGATCCTAGCTTATCCAGTTCTCCAGATATTGTGTGCAAGAAATTCTGATGGAATTAATCCTGGTTTGAAATAGGTCAGGTCAAGATTAACTGGTTCATGTAGGTTTTCAGTTAGGCAGGGGTGGGGGGGGGGGGTCTGTAGGCAGGCATGCTAGGTGTGTGTATTTCAATTACTTTCCATTGTAATTTGCACCTACATGTATGTCCCTTTAAAAATGCTCTACCTAAAAACACCAAATTTCTTGTGATAAATAATTGTATACAGTTAGAATACTCCTGTAAATCTGACAACTTTTGCTGCAAAACTCTAACATGTTGACTGTTACTTTAACATAGAGTCTGAAACATGCACCTCTAGCCTGCAAGAATTTGTGTACTGGGCTGTATATATTCAGCCACAATACATAATTATAAAATTGTTAATTGCAACCTCTTTTATTGGGTCAAGATCAGTGTCCTTTGAACTTAATTAATATGTACGCTTTTATTTGCATGATCTAAAGTCTCATTGTCTTCCCTTATCTGGTTCTTCCAATATTGTGTACAAGAACTTCCAAGAGAAATGATGCAGTTGACCTTGAAATTGGTCAAGGTCAATGTCCTTCCAACATGACAGAATCTAACAAGGGTGATCAACTGTTTAAGTTTTGTGATCTTAGTCCACCCGGTTCTTGAGATATTACACTTAAGAAATTTACATGGACCTATTTCAAATGCAACTGCCTTTTCTCCTGGGCAGGTACATAAAGAAGAAAGGAAACCAAAGAACTGCAGAGGAGACAACATCACAAGGCTATGCAACTGCTATCATGGTTACTGACTTGTGACGGTCTGGAGAAGGTTCATTTAGGTTGAGTTAAACGCGTTTGCCGGGCCCTACCCTCCCCAATTAACAGGCATCAATACACAGACAGCGCAATACAGTCACTAGCCATCCTCCAATCATATCTTTCCATCTGGACGGACACACAGATGCAAGTATCACAATACCCTCCAGGCTTTTAAACGTCGAGGGGTCAAAAAATGACATAAACAGTTACATTTATGTTTAAGCTTTTTTACTAAACAATTATCTGACCAAAAGCATCAAATGAAATTCAACCTTATATTGTCCATTTTGACAACAAATGTACACAGTTAACTTGTGTAGTTCCCATCATCTACTTTGATGAAAAGAAGCACCATGCTCCATATCTGCTAAAGTTACCTTTCCAGTTGCTGAATTGTGGTTTCAAGTTTCTCCTTCTCCTTTTCCAGAACATCCTGTTGACTCTGCGCATGTGATAGATGTTTGTCCTGTGGAAATCAACAAGTACATTGTCAAACTAGTCAAGTATTGTTCAGCAGGCTGAGATGTATGTATATTGCATCACACTGACTGTAACAAGGGTTTGGGGCTATCTACAGGAAGTTCAACAAGTAACATTTACTGTTCCCTTGGTGATTATCTTATGTATTTAAGAGAAACTTCACAAACCCAAACTTGTAAGCTGAAGTACATATAATGCCATTTGAACACTATTCAAAGAACAGTCCTATTCCGTACCACTCACTGAAAAACTGTAGAGTTCTAAAATTATTATTATAATAACAATTTAGTTTGTATAAGGAACAAATCATATTGAATTTCATAAAATTTGAAATTTAGAAGTGTAACGTTTTGTCCAAGGGATACGGTTGTAAACAAGTAAAACACGGTCCTTAACTTAAAAAGGAAAACGCCAAGTCCAGGTGTGTACGACAATATATATTGGTTATGACATGTAAACACAAAAGAAAAATCTGTGGGAAAAGACTTAACTAAGGGTACCCAGAATACCTATGGTTGTGCACAACCCTAAATAACACCACAGGTCTGGTCTGTGTTCCTGGTTTGACAAGGGCGACGCCCGTTTGTAATGCACTTGTGCACAGTCTTATGCAAATTTACTGCCTGGATAGCAGTCCTGGCACTGAAATACAAGGTTGCACAGTCTACTGTATAGGTTGAACTTTTTAGAGGCTTGCTTGCACTGGACAACTGCAACACTTTTGTTCGTGTCTTAGGCCCCTGCCCTTCACTGTTTGGGAACAAACTCACCAAATTACATAGTCCACTGTCATGCTCTGCATGATAAAGTTGTGTGGGCTGGTATAAAGCATACACCATGTCCACCTGTTAGCATGTGTGAAGCTACTTCCCTGGACCACACCAGTTGCCAATGTTTTATCACCCCTGTGACACCCCACATTGGCAATACACTGCAATTTCAACTTGTGCCCCTCCCTGGGCTGTCCCCACACAGCTCCACTCTGTGTTGACTCAGTTGAGAAAAGACCAGCCATGTGGCAGTGCAAAATATTTATGTGACTGTTCTCATTATTATGCATGACCTGTGACCACTCAATTATAATTGGTTGTCTGCAACTATGAACCAATGAACCACATAATCGTTCAAGCAATAAGAGAGGTCACCTAATATATAATTATACACATCCATGGGGGGGGGGGGCTTGCCAGAAAAGATACCTGTTCATGCTGTGATACCATGCATAACCAAATATGTAACCAAAAAAAACCAAAAACAGCTTTCTGACACGACGAAAGTTTTGCACCTTTGTAGCCTTTCTATAAAAGGGGTCATCAGCAGGGAGCCAGCACAAGACTTGTTTTGGTGCCATTAATGGCCAGAGAGTCAGTGTGCTGACTGCCAGCAGCATGTTTGTTTAGTCATCTCAATAATAACTTGAAACATTAATCAATGGCAACCTTCAAACTGGACCCAAGTTCACGGCAGCTAAACACTCACAAGAAACAAAGAAAAGTGACTGAACGCTGGCAAATGTTGGGTCTGCCAAATGCTCTCTAAATTCTTTGGCAATGCCTTCTAATCAGTAAAAAATGCTTCTTCATCTCAGTTCACAAAAGGAGTACAGATTCAAACCCTCTAATCCTACAAAAGCTTTGCTTATTATATTAAACGGAATGACTGCAGATTCAAGTTCCTTGAAATAAGACTTTGTGCTCAAATGCCAACATTTCTATATTTCCACACCAAACAACTTACAAAAAACAAACAAAAACAAAAACAAAAAAAAAACCAAAAAAAAAAAAAAACAAAGACAGAGGGAAGACAAGGTTATGCCCCCTCCAGCCCCCACAACAACACCCCTCCAGCAATCATTCTGAGTGTCAGCTAATGAACACAATTTGAAATGAAAATGTGAAATACTCACTGAGGATGGAATTTAAATACCAGCAAAAGAAGCCACACAGACAAATACATACACACATATACACATAAACATACATACATACATACATACAGACAGACACATACACAGAGACACATACACACAGACACATAGACATACACAGAGACACATACACACAGACATACACAAACATACAGACACATGCACACAGACACATACACACAGACACATACATAAACACACATACACATACATAGACACATACAGACACATACACAGACACATACATACATGCACAAAGACACCTACATATACACACAGACACACACACATACATAGACACATACACATACACACACATACACAATGACACATACATACACACAGACACATACATACACACACAGACACATACATACACACAGACACATATATACACACACAGACACATATATACACACACATACATGTACACACACATACAGACACATACATAAATACACACAGACACATACATACATACACAGACACATACACAAACACAATGTGTAATGGTCAGAAGGAATGACAGACAAACATGAGGAATGCTATATACCCCATGTGGGGGTATTACAAGGTTGTTTTGGTCAACAGGTTTCCTCACTGCACATTTAGTGCAACTTCTCACTGAAAGAGTGAGGCCACACAAAATAAATTGTGAGTTTCTCATTTACATTTTTTACAACTGATGAGTGAAGGAGGTTTTTTATATACACTCACACTCTGGTTTATCCAGTTATGCAAAAAATATTTTATTAACAGTTATAAAGATATATGCACTGTGCCAAACTGATATGTGTGTAATAATTGATTCTAGTCCCGTCTAATAATAATTTTTGTGTGTACATGTTTTAGTCATCCTTAGTTTCTTTATGGATTTCATGGTAATTTTGTAATTAATCAGTTTGTTTATTAAGTTACCTCCTTTTTGGTGGCCCCAGTGATAGTGGACTCAGGTCCTTAATTGGGGCCATCCAGACACTCATCGATTTTTGTATTCCAACGCGTCTAACTGTCATGTACTTTTGAGATGCAATATTACATAATGTTTGTATCCCTAACAACGATATTTTGTTTTCTGACTCTGACTCTTTATTTTTTTCTGAAAAATAAATTGATGGGGGTGGGCCTCTTATACCACTTTACATAATATACAGAGAGAGTCATCGCTCAGAGTCAGTTATTCTAAGAGCAAAGTCCTATTCCGTACCATTCACTGAAAAACTGTATTGTTCTAAATCATAATAGCAAATTAATTTATAAAAGGAACAAATCATATATATATAAAATGTGAAATTTAGAAGAAAGTTAAAGGCATTATAAGCCTTTAAAAAATCGGGTCATCAGCGGGGAACCAGCGCAAGACTTGTTTCGGTGCCATTAATCCCCGGACAAGTCATTCTGCTAACTGGCGGCACCATGTTTGCATTTCCAATACAAACATCCCGAGCTGATGTATTACGTAATAAAGTGAATATGATGTTCCTTTGTTAATAGGCCTACTTAAAAACATAGCCCACATGACATAAATATAATGAAACTACACCTATGTTTAATTTTAATTGGGTATTCATCGCCAAAAACATGCTCTCATTGGGCGGGGCCTACTTTCAATGGTGACCTTGTGTGCCATGTTTGTTTATGTCCGTCATAGTTGTACCACGTCACGCATGACATATAAATTAAATCTTCCTCACACACATTTGATTTTGTCTGCTATATTAATGCACTATGTCACTCATGCAGGAGTGTCACAATTCAGTTGTAACAATGTTTGGGTCTTGTGATCTACAATGACTTCAATACTTTCGATTTTCACTCTACAAAATGATAATTCACCCCCAAACATAGAATAAAATAGCATTTGATTTTGTCTGCTATATTAATGCACTATGTCACTCATGCAGGAGTGTCACAATTCAGTTGTAACAATGTTTGGGTCTTGTGATCTACAATGACTTCAATACTTTCGATTTTCACTCTACAAAATGATAATTCACCCCCAAACATAGAATAAAATAGCATCCAGCCACCAAATGGTTAGTACATGATCAAAGTTGGGCACAAGTATTATACCTATATCACATTTTCAGAATGTCAAATCTTGAGCTCTTTATGTAAAATATTAAGATTTAAATATATTGATTGCTAATCAGTGTTTAAATAAATTTCAACAGTAATGAAAAACAATTTGACTGAGAATTGTAGATGGGATCTATCAAGATGACATGCCCCAGGGCAACAGCTTTCTCAAAGTGCCCAACCCATGCCAAGGAAAGCTGTTGACTGTCTGAATTCACAAAGGAAAGGGTTAAGGACTGGACAAATAACTGTCACAGACAACACTGTCACAGACAACACTGTCACAGTTAAGGTGCAGTTTACCACTGTGACAGTAGTATCAGCCAACAGTGCCTGTGGTGTTGGACAGGATGTCAGCAACATTTGGTGTACACAATACTTTACATGCATGGCATATAGATGGTACCCAGCCATGACACCGCCACAGTCATATTGTAGCCATGAGATTTCTTGGTTCATGTTTCTAAGCCATTATTATGTTACTATTCTCATCCTGACAACATTGGTTAAATTACACAAATTATTTGTTATGAATGTTGAAAAGCGATAAAAGAACAATCTATTGATAATGGAACAAAATTTGACAGTGTAATTAAATGTAATTGCCACACACGACAATGATAGAAAGCTTTCAGAACAAAACTCCACCCCGCAATTATTGTACACAGGTAGTCAACGAGACTGTGAAAAATCCTAAAAAGTTATGGGCATGTCTGAAGGAATTACATGGCACCAAAGAAAGAAATGCACCAACTAAGGTACAGGTTGATGCAGAAATCATTAAATTAATGATCCTGCCAAAGTTGCTGATGCCTTTATCGACTATTTCACACAAGTAGTAAATCAGTTAAAGACAGAAACTGAGAAAAGTAACCTTGACAAATTGGATTCTCATTCCAAGGGTGTAAGTATGTATGCTGCTGACATCACTATGTTTGTCAAAGGTCGAAATATTAAACAGGTGGAAGAAAAATTAAGCAAGCAGATTGACTGTGTTGTTGAGTGGTATAAAGCAAATGACCTTGTTGTCAATCAGTCTAAGAGTAAAGTTATGTTAGCATGTTCAAAACAAAAATCCACAAATCTCCTAGTTACTGACATAAATGTTAAGAGCAATAACACCAAGTTAGGAAAGATGCAACATCATAAGGTTCTGGGGTTAATCATTGACCAGCATCTCAGCTGGGAAACTCAAGTGTCAGCCATGTGTCAGAAAATTGCTGCTAGTTTGTCATCACTGAAAAGAATTAAGGATTTTTTACCTTTCCATGTGAGGAAAATGCAATACTATCAGTTTGCATATGTACATGTACTACCCCTGTTTGATTATTGTTGCACACTATGGGGGAATTGTAAGTCACAATTATTTGCAAAAATTCAGAGATTACATAAAAGTGCAGGATTATTAGTCTTAAATATTCAAGATCAGTGGTTAAGCTACCAACAAGCACTTGAAAAGTTGAACTGGTTGTCACTACAGAAGGGGATTGAATACAGGAATTTGCTGTTAGTGTACTAATCTCTGAACCAACTGACACCTGAATATATGCAAAAAATGTATATGTATAAATATATTATTTATCAACATTGTATTGGCTGCAATATATTTTAATATCATGTTAGATATGGAAACTTTGCTTAACCAGGACTTGTTGCTTCTCCAGGATTTAACATTCAGGAGACACTGATGCAGCAGTTACTGTACATGAGAAACTCATCTTTTTTTTTGGTGTGTGTGTGTGGGGGGGGGGGTAGTTTTATTTAATTTAATTTTTTTTTCAAAGATTTTGCCAAAAATAAACTGAAAAAAATTATGCAAAAAGTAAAAACAATAGAGCATGACCAGTTAAATAAACTTGGTACAGACCCACCTCAGGTACATTGCCACCAGTTTGAAGTGAACCTGGGTGCTGGCTTTTCAAAAATATGAATTAGTAATACCAAGATGGCAATCCCCTTTGCCCCACACAGTAATCAATGGGAATGCATGCATCTGGCAACAAGTACCTAGATTAAAAAATTTGTGAAAAATCACAGATCCCCAGTATCACCACCAAGTGAACAATTTTGATTAACCCTACCACAAGCTACATTTCCACCTAATCTCAGAACTATCTGAGATATGGTTTTGGAAGAGTAGACAATATCAAACACACACAAAACTTTGTACAAAAAGTGAAACAAATAAAAGAGAAAAAAAATTGCAGTGTGAGCTGTTGAACAAATTAAGGCTTAAGGGTCCCCAGAAGTCTCCAAATGCAATTTTAAAGCATTTGGCTGAGTGATTTTGGAGAAGATTTTTGAAGATTTTGCAAAAAAATGAACACAAAAAACCATTAAAAATCACTGGTGCATGACTTTTTTAACATATATTTGGTGGAGACCCAGCCAAGGTACACCCCCAGCAAATGTGAAGAGAATATGGCCTGTACTTTTGGAGGAGTCCGAAATGTGAATGGACAGTCAGACAGACGGACAGACAGACAGACAGACAGACAGACAGACAGACAGACAGACAGACAAACAAAGGATGACAGATCACCACCATTATATAATCTCAGCTGACTGACAAATCACTTGAGGTACAAATTGATATTCTTGTATATGCTGGTATCAATGTAAATAAACAAACAGCATAAGACTTGGAAATAGAAACACTGCATTTTGTTTCGATTTCTGTATTATACTTTACAACTGAAATAAGGTACAGATGGATCAATCTTCAGGGGGGGTTTTTTTGGGGGGGGGGGGGGGGTTGCAGGTAGTGAAGACCTAAATCAACTCTCTGCTGGGAGCCCAGAGGGAAAGGCCCATTTTCTGTGGGTCTTGGAGGCCAGGGCTCAGACAGTTAAATAGCAGGTGCTACTGTATCCAATTCTGCACCCCCACCCCCCAAACACTTGATGCCACAATGATCATGATTTTTAATCTGACCATCATTCATTTTAACATACATGTACATGTACAGCAATAAAGAACCAACCTGTTGCTGCACTGCCAGTCTCAGTTGACTTATCTCTTTATGTGCAGCTGCCTTTTGGGTTTCAATCTCTTCTTGGAGCTGTTGAATCTGTGCAGTGAGAACAGCTGTCTTCTCTGTGGGGAAAAATGTGCAACCTTACAATACTGCCATTTACTATGTAATATGTACAATGTGATCAATTCAGTGCATAATAGATTTATTTATAATATTAAAGATAAACAGATATGTAAAGCTGAAAGTAAAACAAAAACAATAATCAGAGGGCTGTAACAGAAAAATACCCTTGTCAACTTTACAGTCATGGTGATCTCACAAAAAAAGGTCACTGATATTACATAACATTCTACCTTTGGCCATGATCTATATATCCTATAAATTTGGGAAGTCTAATCCAATTACTCTTCCAAGTATGGAATTTTATATCTTAAAACACATTTTAGCTCATAATTTCCGTAAAATTATAGCTGGTTTCACTAGCATCACTGGTAAGTTCGACTTTGACCTCCAACAAAATCCCACCACATTTGGTGAAGATCCACCAAAAAATAAAGATGCAACAGTATTCACAAGATTTCCACATTTTGACCCCTATATTACATAATATTGTAGGTGGCACCACCAATATTAAAAGGAACCTAGATTTTCATACACCCTATAAGTCCTGCGAATTATATTTGGCTAACAACAAAGCTTTTGATGTTATCCTGCTCACAAACCAAAAGTTTACGGACGCACACAAGTGATGCTTAAGCTCTGCAACCTTAGGTCAGCAGAGCTAAAAACCACTGGGGCATGACCATCTGAAGAAAATTGGTCAAGATCCACCCAAGGTACATCCCCACCAAGTTGTGAAGTGAATCTGGTTGACAGTTTTGGAGAAGAAGTAAAAAAATATGACTTTTATACAATTGCAATCCCCATTGACCTGCATTGTAACCCACAGGAATTTCAATCTGACTGAGGGTTTTGGAGAAAAAATCAAAACTGCGAGTAAGTATTAGACTGCCCATTGACTTAGTAGTAATAAACAGGAAGGGTGCATTTACTGGTGAGTACCCAAATTGAAAATATCATTAAAAATCAGGAATCTGCAGCATTGCCACCTAGTGAACCATTTTGTTTGACCCCTCCACAAAGAACATATCCACCAAGTTTCAGCTTAATCTTAGTGACGGTTCTGGAGAAGTTGTAAATAGCAAAAACACACAAAATATCATAAAAAAAAATGAAAAAATACAGTGCCACCTGGTGAACAAAGTCAGAACTACAAGTCCCTAGGAGTGTTCCTGTGTGATATCAAAGCAATCTGATGAGTGGTTTCAGAATAGACGATTTTTTTAAGATTTGCCCCCAAAAAAAGAACAAACTAGAGGGCTGCTTAAACAGCCCGTGCTGAGCTGACCTAAGCTCATCCCACAAAATCAAGGTTGCAACTGAATAGACCTGTGTTGAGCTTTAGCTGAGTGCATATGGCACTTAGAAGTATTTCTATGATGGAAAACTGAGCATCCTAAAAGCTCAGTCTGACTTGCAGCTGAGTTGAAAATTGCAGTGTCACCTGGTGAACAAATAAGACCAACGAGTCACCAAGAGTGTTTCTACGTCATATCAAAACAATTGGGTGAGCGGTTTCGGAGAAGATTTTCTAAGATTTGCCCCCAAGAAAAAAAAACAAAAAAAGTCATAAAAAAATAAAAAATCACTGAAGCATGACCACTTGAACCAACTTGGTTAGGACCCACCCAAAGTACATTGTCACCAAGTTTGAAGAGAATCTGGGTGATGGTTTCAGAGAAGTCAAAAATGAATGCATTAGAATGCACATTGACCTACATGGTAACGAGTAGGAAAGGGGCATTCACCAGTAAGTATCCGAATTGAAAAAATAGTTAAAAATCAGGAATCCATAGCAGTGCCACCTAGTGAACAAAGTTGTTTGACCCTTCCACAAGGAGCATATCCAGAAAGTTTCAGCTTACTCTGAGTAACGGTTCTGCAGCAGAAGTCAAAAACAGAAAAAACACATGCAAAAAAAAAAAAAAAAAACCATAACAAAAGGATCATGATGATCCAGTGCTCTGATGACTGGAATATATGCTTTTACAGTATTGCACCACATGCACTGTAGTCTGTATAGCTATATACATGTACAGTGGTAGCAAAGTTTGACACATAAGTCACTAAAAAAACAAAAAAGGAAAAATTGCAGCGCCAACTGGTGGCCAAAATAAGAACTAGGTGGCCTTATGTGCAATATCAAAGCAATTAGCCAAGTAGTTCTTTAGATGAAGAGTTTTGAAAAAAAAATCAATAAAAAATTTAATAAAAAATAGAAAAATTATTGCATCATCATCATCATCATCATCATCATCATCATCATCATCATCATCATCTCCTTTGAAAACTTGGTAGAGGTCCACCTGGGGAATATCCAAAGCAAAATTAAAACATTCCAAACACCGTTTTTGGAGACAAAGTCGAAAATGTCAATACAATAGCCATAAATACTATACAGTGGTAACACTTACCCACCGTTGCACAGTTTGATTTCCCATAACTTTGTCAAAATTATATCCATATCATTGTCACAAATTTTCATCATCTAAAGTCAAATTATATTACTCACGAGAGGGATTTACATAGGCAGAGCCTGTTTCCCGATTGCTTTTTTTGAATAAAATATGTTCAAAACAAATTATATTATGATAAAATTTTAAGCAATTCTGTTTAGCCTTTCTGGCAGAGGAAAAAAAATATAGCCTTAACACACAAAAATTCATTAAAAAGAAAAAAAAAGAAAAAGAAAAACTTGCAGCGCTGTCTGGTGGCCAAAAAAGGACTAAGTGACCCCAGGTGACCCTATGTGTAATATCAAAGAAATTGGCCACGTAGTTCTTCAGCTGAAGAAAGTTGAATTTTTTTCAAAAAATTGATTTAAAAAATCATAAAAAATAGAAAAAATTGTAGCATCATCATCTGCTTTGCAAACTTGGTAGAGGTCCACCTGGGAAACATCCATGAGCAAAATCAAAACATTCCATGCAGCGATTTTTGTAAAGAAGTCGAAAATGTGAAAAGTCTAACAACGGACGGACAGATTGACAGATGAACAATGGTCGCAAACAGATTCCAACAGATGTGCTAACTGACAAGTCAGCAAAGCTAAAAAATTTGGAAAACAAATAGGGGGGGCACCACCTGGTGAACAAATGGAGAACTAGGAGTTTCTAGGAGTCTTCCTGCGAGATATCTACGCAACTGGGGTGGCGGTTTCGGAGAAGACTTTTTAAGATTTGCCCCAAAAAAGAACAAAAAATTCATAAAAAAATCCAAACATCCTGAAGCCTGACCATTTGAACAAACTTGGTAGAGACTCACCCAAGGTACATTGCCACCAATTTTACAGTGAATCTGGTTGAAGGTTTCAGAGAACAAGTTGAAAATGTGAATCAGCATTAGAATGCCCATTGACTTACATAGTAATCAATAGGAAAGCTGTACTAACTGTTAAGTACCCAAATTGAAAAAAATTATTAAAAATCAGGAATCCACCAAGTTTCAGCTTAATCTCAGTGATGGCTCTTACAAGAAGTCAAAAATAGCAAAAACACACCAAAAAAATCATGAAAAATTATAAAACAATTGCAGTGCCACCTGGTGAACAAATTAAGAACTAGAAGTAGCTAGGAGTGTTACTGTTTGATATCAAAGCAACTGGGTGAGCAATTTCAGAGAAGAAGATTTTTCAAGATTTGCCCCCAAAAAGAACAAAAAAAATTCATAAAAAATATAAAAAGGCACTGGAGCATCCCAATTTGACCAAACTTGGTAGAGACTCCCCAAAGGCATATCCCCACCAAGTTTGAGGTGAATCCGGCTAATTATTTTGGAGAAGAAGTCCAAAATGTAATTGTGAACGGACGGATGATGGACAACTCAGCCTCCTAAAAGCTTGCTTGACTAGTCAGTCAGCTGAGTTAAAAAAAATCATAAAAAATCCAAATTCACTGAAGCCTGACCATTTGAACAAACTTGGTAAGAGACCCACCCAAGGTACATTGCCACCAAGTTTGAAGTGAATCTGACAAACAGTTTTGGAGAAGTCCATTGTTGACAATGGATGAAGGACCATAAAATAAGCTCAGCAACTGACAAGTCAGATGTGCTAAAAAACCACAAAAAACTGCAGCACCACCCGGTGAAAAAATCATATGTAGGGATAAATGAGCTCAGCTGACTGACAAGTCAACAGAATGAAAATTTTTATGAAAAAGCCAACTACCACAGCATCATGTTGATGGTTTTTCAGAAGTTAAAAATATGAATTTTCAATGAATCCTTAGACTTTCATGCATATGGTAATTAATTGGCATGCATGCATTGACCAGTAAGTTTTCAACCTGACAAATTTGTTCTGGCACAACTGAAACAATCGACACGGAAATGCTGATTGAAATTAGAAATGAAGCAAACTAGGATAAATGAGATAAGCTTGCATAAAAATATCAACATGTGGTCAAAAGCGATCACCTCCTGTACACATTTACATCCTGTTGTGTTTCAAGCCCGAGTTTGTTTGTTTGTTGTTTTTTTCATTATGCTACAAAACATGCCAATTTTCCGTGTTTCTCCATCACTCCACAAAGAAATTCCAGACACAGGTATGAGACAACTGTCTGCCAACAAACAGCTGTCACTTACGTTTCAATGTATCGTTGATCTCATTCAAGAGCCCTTCTTTATCTGCTGCAGAGCGTTTTTCCTGGTTGGTCTCCTGCTGGGATTTGGCCAACTGGAATTCCAGGTTTTGTCTGAGGGCTTCTCCTTTCTCTTGCTGGGCTCTCTGTTTAGTTACCTCAGTTTGTAGCCTGGTGATCTGAAAAACAAACCCCCGAAAAAAATAAAAGAGTGCCGCCTCTGATTAAGGTCTGTGTCCTCCAATTTCAAAATGATATAAATAATAAGGCCAAAAAAAGAAGATAAGTGTGTTTCCCCTAACAGACCAAAATTTTTGGTGGTAGGTGAGTAGGCATAATTTTTTTTTTTTTAGTCTGACAATTTGGGCAGGTCGGTATTAGGGTTAGGATGATATATCGAAATACTGTGATACTGACCCTGTACCAAACCATACCATGATAGGATCCTTGAATATTGAATTTTCATGA
This sequence comes from Hermodice carunculata, assembly GCA_964020975.1. Taxonomy (NCBI): domain Eukaryota; kingdom Metazoa; phylum Annelida; class Polychaeta; order Eunicida; family Amphinomidae; genus Hermodice; species Hermodice carunculata. Next base: position 99,912,417 of record OZ026617.1, read on the forward strand.
TACGATAATTTAAACTTAAATTTCATAACTTATGAATTTTATATGAAGAAATTTAAGAAAGTCATCCCAGTATGGAGGTGAACAACCAACAAAAAACACATTTCACAGCTTACATCATCAATTCATTGCTGGTGCATGTAGACACAACAGCAGAATGATTCATCAAAACACCAGCACGGAGGCTGTGGTACGGCTCTGTATTGAAAAGTTATCGTGATACAGAAATTAGTAACGACACCCAACCCTAGTCGGTATGCTTTCTTTGTTAAACATTCCACCATTTTGGATAGGTAGGTGGGGGTTTTTTTTGTTTTTTGTTTTTTTTGTTTTTTGTTTTTTTTGGGGGGGGGTCAGAAGTAAGTTAACAGGGGGTTGGTAGGGGGTTTAGATATGGGTCAGTCAGGTTACAGGGAAACTAACCATTTTTTTTTGCCTGATAATGTAAAATCATGTAAATGGAATGAAAATGACTTTGGCTCATTTGTATCTCATGTGTCATATCCTTCAAGAACAGAATTATATATCCCCCTGACCACAAGAATCTTGTTGTCTGTTAACTTCACATTCAACTTCATCTTGCATTGTATGAACGTCATGAAATATGAAATAATAGTCAGGTCTTTGCAATTCTCTGTTTGCACTGTAGCCATCAGTAGTTGTTGTTTCCCTAGCTCTCCAATCAAACTTGCTACGTATAAAAACCTCATTTTGAAAAACCAAATTTTTGGCTGGCCCAGTGGCTAGTGCTCTGAGATTTTAACTTGCCTTGGTTGGAATTTGACTTGCCCCAGGCTAGCATACATGCAAATTATATAGCCTTGAAACTTATGCACAACAACTTTGGTTTATACTCCAAACTTATTTTCATACTAACAAAGTGACATTTTTGTTGTTTCTTTTTTCTGGGCAAATGATTCTCAATAACACTGCAATAACTATTTTTTATTTTTTTGTTTGCATGCCACAAAAGGACCAAGTTGCAATATTTCTGTCTTTTGATGTAGCCAGTCTAACAATCTGTTCCTTTCTGGAGCCAAGTCTCTTCCACAGAAATCTGTTAAACAAAACAGATCCTGAAGAGATTAAGCTGAAGACTGAACAGCTTTCCCCAACACAGGCTGCAAAACAGCTGTTGAATAATGACACTTAATTCTTTGTGACAAGAAAAAAGAAACAACAAGAGGGCTGTGAACAGCCCAAGCTCAGCTGACTTATAATTTTCATTACAATTGTGGCTCTGTGAACTTGGGATAGGATCAAGGTCGACAATGTACTGAGTAAAGCTCAACTTTATGGAAGAACACTAACATGTGCAGCATCAAGGTCCCAATTCAAATAGTTCTCAAGTTGTAGCACTGAAGAGTAAAATTCATGTATGTTGCACAGTGACCCCAGAAATGAGGTCAAGGTCACTCATGTACTCTCCAAGTGTGGCCCTCAAAGAGGATCATAACCATGTAAAACATCAGTCCAGGCTGAAATAGTTCTCAAGTTATCCTCTGTAGAATTAAATACACCTAAGTGACCCTGTGACCTTGAGAATGTGGTCGAGGTCACCCATGTGCTGTGTAACTCCCACTGTCATGCCCTCAAGTGTTCCTATGCAATGTTGAATCAATTGGCGAAGTGGTCTTGAAAATTTTTTTTCTCAGATCTGGCCAGTAAAAGAAAAAAAAATCATAAAAAATCCAAAAATCGCTGGAACCTGACCATTTGAACACAGTTGGTAGAGACTCGCCAAAGGTACATTCCCACAAGTTTGAATTGAATCTGGACAGTGGTTTTGGAGAAGTCAAAATTGTGAATTACCATTGCAATCCCCATTCACTTGCATAGTAATCAATAGCACTGTATGCAAAAACCAATACGTACCCAAACTGACTTATTCATTAACTAGACATGCCTTCAACTCAAGTGTTGCCTGAAGGGTCTGCCATTTGCTCAAATTTGGTCACGGTGACACCAAAATCTAATCAGTTCATCTTGCCAGGTAAAATAAGCATATTGCCAAATTTGAGCAAAATACATGCAGACATTCTGTAGATATCGCTGTAACAAGTATGTGCACATCCTGACAGACATTTGGACGGACAGACAACCCAAAAACAGAAAGGGTCTCCCTATGGGTGGGACCCTTAAAAATCAGGGATTCCCAGCAATGCTATCTTGTTAACAACTGTGTTAAGCCCTTTTACAACTCACATCTGAACCAAGTTTCAGCATAATCTGAGAGACGGTTTTGGAGAACTCAAAATGAGTGAAAACACAATTTTTTACATAGAAAATATTTGAAAAATCACAGCGCTACCAGTTGAACAAGTTAAGGTCTGAGTGTCCCCAGAAGTATCTCTAAGAAAACAGAAACGAAAAATTTCATTAAAAAATCCAAAAATCTCTGGAGCGTGACTACTTTTACAAACCTGGTAGAGATCCACCCAAGGTACATTCCCACCAAGTTTGAGGTAAATCTGGCATGTGGTTTTGGAGAAGTCAAAAATGTGAATTGTGGGCAGGGACAGACAGATGGCCTTGCCACCACATAACCCCAGCTGACTGACAAGTCAGCTGAGCTAAAAAAACAGATGATATGACATCAGAAACTTACAAGTTATTTTTAACATGAAAAGTGACATAATAATACATCAGGGTTAAGACCCTCAAGGTTAATTAAATATAACAATGAGTAAAAGATATATATCTACTGTCAAGCTGACAAGTTTGTTGTAGCCCTCACCTGTCTACTATCAGGGCTGACAGGTCAGTGCTCACAAGGCAACACAGTACAGTGCATTCACTATGTTATGTTTGACAAGTTTTCCAGCACTTTTGTAATATGTAACAGGATTAAAACTTCCACTTTTTTGCATGTGATCATGATTAAAAAACTAAAGAACTGAGACAAGCTTGTGCTCAGCTCTGACCTTGCATGCAGAGACTGAAGTGGTCCTCTGACCTTCCAAATAACATCAAAGTCACTTTTTGATAATCATCAATGTGTGCAATATCAGTCTTCACTCACTCAGTGTTCTTGGAGTCACCGTTTTTGAGATGAAAGCAATAGAATCCTCATTACCAAGACATAACCCAATATGTTTGAATTTTCAAGGCCACTCAAGGTCAAAATTGACACCACAAGAACCCCATAGGTAATTTCTTGGTGTTTAATAGTATTAAAACATGGGCCAAGTCCACCATTACCAAGATATAAGCCAACATGTCAGTTGTCAGTTTGACCTCTCAAGATCATTACAGGTCAAAATCAGCAACACCAAAAAACCTCCCAAAAGTTCTTTCCTTTTAGTGTTTAAGAGTAAGCATGGGCCTAGGATATTACCATGACATAAGCCAATATATCACAGCTGCTGCTATTCCTATACAGTGAAACCTGTCTTGATAGACCACCTCAAAGGATGACCACACTGTGGTCTCTCAAGACAGGTGGCATCACATAGGAAGAACGAATAACATCAAAAGCACTAAGCAAATTATCCTGAAAAGATGGTCTTCCAAGGCAGATGGTTACTCATGGAAGTGGCCTCTCACCACAGGGAGCACTGTAGCAACAATGCTAATATACGCATACACACTTACCACTAAATTAAAATTCCTTATTTCAGTAATACATTTAAAGATTTTTCTAAATTTTCCCAAAAAAATCCCCCCCCCCAAAAAAATCATAAAAATCCAAAAATCAGCAGAGCATGATCATTTGAAAAAATTCATGAAGACTTACCTTAGGTAACCCCCCCCCCCCCCCACCACCACCACCACCACCACCACCACCAAGTTTGAATAGGACCTGGCCTATGGTTTTGGAGAAAAAGTTGAAAAGTGAAATGTGAATGGCAACGAGACAATGGATGACTGGCCATCCTACATGTATAAATTCAGCTGACAAGTCAACTGAGCTAAAACTGCACCAATCAGAGCAAATCTCAGATATAAAAGTCCAAAGGACATGAAGACTCCCATGGCCAGGGGAAAATATAATGAGCTCTGATGACTTTGAAAATCAGTCAAGATCTCTGAATGTCAAACTCAGCCAAGTTTCCAAAAACATGCCTCTATATGTACACTACAAAGTTCCTGATCGTACATGTAGCTCAGCATGTTCAAGTCAATTGTGTCCACAAGGGTAAGGGATGGTCATATGGATACACAGACATGATGATGATGATTATGACAACAAATTAAAGATAATACCCTGTTGGCTGATAAAGACAGAGATGGTAAAAAGGACAAAACTCTCCATTTGGTGTTTTACAGACAGTGTGCATGTTACTGTGAGATGTGGAATCTCAATGACACACTCTTTTTTTTTCTTCAAAATTTTGAAATGCTGCAGTAGAACCCATCTCAAGTGACGCCCCATAGGCCCTGGCCAAAATGGTTCCCTCATCAGAGGTCAGTCCCTTGAGATAGATTTGGGTTTACACAAATAATCCAATGCAATATGTAAAAGAAGCGAGATGGAGTGATCCTGTAGAAATTCTGCTGAAATACATGATTGTACTCCCTCACTGTTCTTCTACAGTTACATGGTTAAGGTGTCTGTTGTTTAGTCAGGTGCACTAAGACTGATGACTTTGGACCCCTTTGACTTGCATAAATTTTATCCACAAGAACAGTAGAACCGTGTTATTTGCTGATTACTACTGGTCCTTCCTTGTGGCTGCAATTTTCAGGGCGACTGGATGTATTTTTGAGTTGTGGTAGCATGTTTTTCTGACCTGGTACAATTTTCATAATAACCTTGGGTAAATCACACAAATTACTTTTTGTCCAAATGGTTTAACTTGCAGAAAATGGTAATATACATGCATATCTATGTCCAAGATAAGGTGCAATGGTGAATTCAGAAATAGCATGAATAAAATTAGAGTAATAAAATTTCTAAGCTGTTTCTGTCCGGTTAATATTCATTTTCTTTCTTGAATTTGCTCCATAAGCCACGGAAGGGGTAATCAGAAAACAAGAGGACTATGACAATCCAGTGCTTAGCTGACCTTACATGCATAGTGAACAAATTTGGCAGATTTCAAGCTATGTACATTCCCAATAAATCTGAAGATCAAATTTACAGTTAAGAAGAAAAAGTCAAGAAAATTGAAAATGCACAAAAATTCTTTAAACAAGCCAAAAATAATGGTAGCACCATTTGTTGGAACAAATTACGGTCTAGAGATCACCAAAAGTGTCCCCACACAATTTCAAAGCAATTGGCTTTGCAGGTTTGGAGATTTTTTTTTACTTACCCCAAAATGAAAAAAAAAATGTAGAAAATGAAAAAAATTATTGCAGTGTGACCATTTGAATGAAATTGGCAATAAGACCAACCGAAAGTACACACCTACCATGTTTGAAGTAAAACTTGTTGACAGTTTAGCAGATTGAAGTAAAAAATGTGACTTACCACTGCAAATCCCAATTTATTTCCATTGTAACCAATGGGAATGTATGCATTGACCAATATGTACCCAAATTGAAAAATTCATCTTAAATCAGAGATGTGGAATATCTTTGCCAAGTTAACAAGTTTGTTTGAACCTTCCGCAAGCAATATCTTCCAACCTAGTTTCAATAGAATTGAAGTGATGGATTTGGAGAAGTCAAAAATAGAATTCCCACACAAAATTTTTTAAAAAACCCCAAAATTGCAGCTCCACCTGGTGAATAAAGTAAGGTTTAGGGGTTCCCGGAAGTGTCCCTTGCAATTTTGAAGGAACTGACTATGCAGTTTTGGAAAAGATGTTTAAAGATTTTGCCAAACAAGAGGATTGTCACAATCCTGTGCCCAGCTGACCTCACATGCACACACTGCATTGGTCACATGAACTTCAGAATATCAAGGTCACCTTTCTTTAAGACCATCAACATTGTTGCTCACACGACCATATCCCCTTTTTAGATTCCCTGATTTTAATAATTTGTTAAAAATCAGAAAACGACAGCACCACCATACAGTGAATAAATTTGGTGGACATCAACATGTATGTAAGTCTGAAGAGGATCCAACTGACCATTATGAGAAAATAGAAAAATGTGAAAAATAATCATAGCGCAACTTGTTCAATAAATTAAGGTCTAGCAATCCACAGAAGCGTCTAATATGCAATTTCAAAGCAAATGGCCTGGCTGAGTTAGAAAAGAATTTCTTTTCAAAATTTTGCTAACAAATTCACAAAAATTGCTGAAATCACTGGAGTGTGACCATTTGAACAAAATCAGTAAAGACCTACTCAGGGTACATCCCTGCCAAGTTTGAAGTGGATCTGACAACTTGTTTTCAAAGAGCAGTGGAAAGTGTAATTGTCAATGGATAACATTCGGATGGCCACAGACAATGGAGGGGTGAATGACGCATCACTACACATCTTATAAGCTCAGCTGACTGACATGTCAACTGAGCTAAAGAAACATTGGACCTAAGCCAAGCTATAATACTTTTTTTTTGGATACCTATTGATTTCAATGTGATCAGATTATTTTTTTTGGGGGGGGGGGGCAAGATACAAATTCCTTTAGTCTGACAAGTTCCAAGAAACTAATTTTGATAACAATGTTGCCAATTCTCATTCACAAGTGGCTGTAATATAATATATATAGTCACACCTTGTGTCCTGTGTGTTTGCTATTTGTCAAGTAAACAAACATGCAGCCTTACTTCTGTCATGTTGTCATTCAAAAAAGTGTACTTTGTAACTGAAAAAACCTTTTCTGACTTGGGAACATAAAAAATCATCATAATTTGTATGTGGGTTTACATGAAACATGAGAATAACTTGGAAGATAACAAAGAAAACAGGCTATTTGTAACTTGAGCAAATGAGACGGGGCAAGGGCCTCGGTGACTCGAGGTACACAGAGCTATAGTCCCACCAGTTTCGATCAAGGTGGATCTCATCAGGGACTGGAGACTAACTGCCATGTGGCCCACTTATATATGTCACGGTAGCTTTGCTATTTGTAATTTGCTTTTACACCAAAAGGGACTTTCAAAGTACACTGTAGTCACAACAATAGTAGTGCATAGTCTGAATTGGTCCATTCTTCTGTCTTTGGCAATTGACTGGTTTCCTGTTGGCCCTGGACCAATGACTGGCTCATTACCCAGACAAAGGAACCACATGTGGTCAGCAACGCCTAACTCTTCAGGACAAACATAATGCTGCAGCTCAATCTTCTAAAAATTTTATGTTCACACATCTGCGTTTTTGGGATCATATAGTCATAGTATCAAAATATGCAAAAATATTCAAAAGTGATCTGAGGGTTTCTAAAAGTGACACTTTACTGCTTCTACCTTTAAAGCAGTTTGGTGAATATTCCAAGGTTGGCACAGCATAAAAATTTAATATAACCAATCAAATGAAAAATATGATAAATTTTATGTCGACCTGTATGGGATTCAAATCCACTACCTTCGGCACACTCGCCTAGCCAAACGTAAAGTCGAACACGCTGACCTCTTGGCCATCGGGGCAACCCCCAAAAAGTTGAACGAGGACCCAGGGTGATGTTATAGCAGGTGTGGCTTGTACGTTGACACGGTAGGGCACTTCCACAGACCGACACTTTATGAAATACACCTCTAATATAAGATGGTCTAACAGTATTAGTACAATGTGAGTCCCAGTCACAGACTGTCTGGCTGTGGCTTAGACGGGATTTCGCGAGAGAAGGTTGGGTTTTTGAAGCTGGTGTTAGAGTAGCAGATTTTGTGCAATTTTAGACCGAGTTGGACCAAATTGGAACGAGATTTGTTTTATGAATATATAGAGGCATCGTAGGGAAAGTTTTAGTGATAAACTCGGGCTATTTTTAGGTATTTTGAATTAGAAAGTGTGAGCGAGCGGAAATAGGACAGTTAGCGTGGGAGCCGCCATTTTGAATTCATTAGCGAGGAGTAAAATAATAAACATAAACGACGTAAATAAGTAAACACAAGGTCTAGTATGTCAGGACGTGGGTTGTCAAAGAGAAGCAGGGAGGCAGGACGAGGGAAGGCAGCAGGAGGGAGGCAGGTAGTAGGGAGTCGGGTCGAGTTAGGGCGCGAGCGGACAGGAGGGGAGGATGAACGCAGGGCAGAGATAGATGGGGGTGAGTGGGACGACCACATACAGTGCGAGGGGTGCTGTATGTGGGTCGAGTTTAGTGCTGCAGGACTAGCCTGCTCTCTGAACGAGGCGAGGGAGGATAGCTTCCAGTTTAGATGTGGGAAGTGTAGGAGGGTGGAGGTTCTGGAGGCACAGCTGGCAGCCCTCAAGATAGAGTTAGAGGAGGCCAGGGATGGTTTTCGGGCTGCAGCTGGTGTGAGGGAGCAGATGCAGGACAGGGTGGAGCAGGTTGAGGAGGAACAGGATGGGAGGAGAGGTGAGGATGAGGGGAGGCAGAGAGTGGGAGTGGGAGGGCCCAGCGGAAGGGGGGAACAGGATGGGGGGAGAGGTCAGGAGGGAGGCGAGGATGAGGGGAGGCAGAGAGTGACAGGGACTAGCGGGAGGGGGGATCAGGGAGGACCTAGAGAGGCAGTGGTGATAGGGAGTAGTATAGTAAGGAAGGTAGATAGGGTTTTCTGTAGAGCTGACAGGGAACATAGAGTTAGGGTGTGCCTTCCAGGGGCCAAGATTAGGGATGTGGAGGAGAGGCTTGAGGGGGTTGTGAGTAGCAGTGGGGAGCGTCCAAGAGTCATTGTGCAGGTCGGCACAAATGATCTCTCGGACAGGGAAGAGCAGGGGGAGAAAATAGGGACAGAGACAGTGTTAGGCAGATACGGGAAGCTTGTGGGGAGGCTAGCGCAGTTAGACTGCGATGCTTTGGTAATGGGGATATTACCAAGGCTTAGGATGAGTGGGTGGGAAGCAAGCAGGATTTGTGGGATTAATAGGAGGTTAGAGAAGTTATGTAGACAGGGGGGAATAGCTTTTAGGGATGTGTGGGAAGATTTTGTAGGGAGGAGGGAGATGTTTGCTGGGGATGGGCTGCACCCAAGTCAGAAAGGAGGCGATAGATTAGGGCAGGTTTACAGTGAGTGGGTGCAGCAGCAGGAAAACTAGGAACCCCAGCAACTACCAGGTCAGTTCGGGAGCAGGGTAAGAACCACAGACAAGCAGGAAGTAGCAGTAGAGCAAGAAGGAGCGTAAGAAAGAAAAACAACATGAGAATAGGATATGTCAATTGTAGAGGATTCAAAGGGAAGATAGCAGAAATAGCAGAGGTAGCTGAAAGCGAGAAGATGGATATTATAGCTCTAGTAGAGACGCATATTAGAAAAGAAGAGAGGGGAATAGTGACAGGCCCAGCAGGATATGATATAACAGGTAAAGGAAGACAGAGTGGGCAAAAAAAGGGAGGAGGAGTAGGGTTTCTGATAAAGAAAGGGGTTAAGTGGCATGAAATCTGGAAGAACACATGGGAAGATGATAGCGAGATCCAAAATGAAATACAGTGGATAGGAATAGAGTCAAATGGAAATAAAGTAGCGATAGGTGTAGTGTATGTAGGTCGCGAGGGGTTACCTAATGAATGGAATGACCAGAGAATGGGGGAGAAGGGTCAACCATCTTTTGGAAACAGGTTAATCGGCGTAAACAGAATAAAGCACAGGAAATTACACACAGAGGGAAAAGAACAGATAACAAAGAAGAAATACAGGAAGCTTTAAGGGAGCATTGGCAAGAAGTTAATAATCCACACTGGGGTCAGGGAACAGTACCAGGGTGTCAAGCAGAATACACACAGGATCAATGGGATCCAGAGATGTGTGGTAGAGTCAGAAGTATAGAAGTTGAAATAGCAATTGAGCAGATGAGACTACGCAAAGCACCAGGGCCAGATGACATACTGTCGGAATTCATAAAGAGAGGACCAGAAGAAATTAAGGATAGCTTGCAGTTACTGTTCAATAGGGTTATTGAGAAAAGACAAGTACCAAAGGAATGGAATAAACTCAGGATCTCGTATATCCCAAAGAAGGGCCCAGGAGGCCAATTGGATCAATGTAGGGGTATTGCCATTTCATCAAATGTGGGAAAAATATTCAGTAGGATAATGTACAGGAGATTAAGTAGAATAGTCGAAAGGCTTGGACTTCTGGGGGAAATTCAGAATGGATTCAGACCAGGCAGAAGGGTAGGTGATCACATCTTCACATTGACCCAGGTGTTAAGAGTTGGCAAGGCAGAAGCGGAAGAAAGTCTTCATGGGTTTCTTAGATGTGAGGAAAGCTTATGACAGGGTATGGAGAGATGCCCTGTGGGAAAAACTAAGTGGACTAGGATTTGGTGGGAATTTTCTAGAAATTCTGAAAGCATTATATAAAGATGTAGACTGTACACTTTCATTAGGAAAGGTAGAAGTAGAGAATGCACGCCTGGATATAGGTCTAAAACAGGGATGTGTGCTGTCCCCGATTTTGTTTGCCCTGTATATAAAGGAGCTGGGGGACCAGTTAATGGAGTGCAATAAGGGAATAAAGGTAGGTGACCTGAAAATTCCAGGTCTGTTTTTCGCAGATGACATTGTACTCATGACAGAGTCCCAGAAAGACCTGCAAGAAATGCTGAACATAGCAGGGGAATACGGGAATAAATGGAGGTTAGAATTTAGTAAGGATAAGAGTAAAGTGATGACTCTTGGGAAGAAACCAGATTGGAATACAAAATGGAAAATTGGGCAGTTCCAAATTCCAGAAGGTAATGAACAATTAATTGAAATTGGGGAGGTTGATGAGTATGAATACCTAGGTGTTAAGATAAAGACAACAGGTAAAGGCATGTTCAGATATCAGGTTGAGAAGATTAAACGGAAAGTGAACCGTACAAAAGGAATGATTAAAGCTACTGCACTGAACAGTTTCAACAGAGCATACACAGCAAGGGTATTATGGGATAGAGTTGCGATACCAGGGATGATATATGGCTTAGATGTGATTTCAATAAGTGAAGGAGATATCCAGGGAATGGAGAAAGTACAGAATGAGATGGGGAAATGGATACTGGGAGCACCACCATGTGCAGCAACAGAAGCAGTCCTAGGAGAGTTAGGATGGAATAAAATTACAGACAGAATTGCCAAAGCAAAGCTTAAGTACTGGGGATATTTACAATCAGTAAATGAAGACAGGTGGTGCAGGAAGGTTTACAATGAAGTAGTCAAGGAACAAACAAGATGGGTCAAAGATATAAATAAGCTGGCAGAGAGATACGAATTGAAAGGATATGATGAGGTTGAAAACTGGAAAGTGTATATAGGTAGGACTGTCACAGAGGGCTGGAAAGAAGACTGGAAAAGAGGTGTCAGGGAAAAGAGTACACTAAAAGCATACAAGGTACTAGAAAAACCAAAGAAAAGTGTGTGTTGGGATGGAGGGAAGGGATCCAAGCTTCTTTTTCAAAGTAGGGCAGGAGTAATCAATCTAGAAAAGAGAAAACAGAAGTGGACAACAGGGAGTAATGGTAAATGTAAGGTATGTAGACAAGAGGCAGATGAGACAGTGGATCACTGGCTGTTGTGGTGTGATGCATATAGAGAGATAAGAGAAGAATTTTTCAGAAAGTGGCACAGGGAAGACTATAATAACAAGGGTCTAGAAGAGGTTCAGTGTTTAGAGGAAGAGGAACGTGTAGCATGGGTTTTAGGTTTGAAAGGTGGCTTTCTGGGAGGCAGGAAAGGCACTAAAAGCGTACAGGACTACCTGGTAGGGTGCTGGGAGAAAAGAAATGAATTGATAGGGCTTGATAGCAACAGGGTGAATTAGAATCTTAGATGCAGGGAGGAGAGGGAATGGTGGTAGCCCTTATAAGGGCTCCCATGGGATCCCCCATGGGAAATGCCTGAGCCTTAGAGGCGGGGATAGGGTGTATGAGGGAAGGTTTTTCTGTCCTTTTATGGGGGGGGGGGGGGGGAAGGGGGGCTACAAGCGATGAGTGTTGGGGGATATATCCAGGGCCAGGGGCCCACCACAGCTGTGAGAGAGTGTGTGGTGGACTCTTTGCCTCGGCTCTGGTCCTGGTAAACATGGCAGCATGAGCTGATTAGCATAACCATGGTTTCCTCCATCTCATCATCTTCTTTTTTTTTTTTTTTTTTTTTTTTTTTTTTTTTTTTCTAGGCCACCTGTGTCACATAGGACCGCGGCGCATAAGCGGAGAGCCACAGTATTATTATTATTATTATTATAGTATTAGTACAATGTGAGTCACAGACGGTCTGGCAGTATTAGTACAATGTGAGTCACAGACGGTGTGGCAGTATTAGTACAATGTGAGTCACAGACGGTCTGGCAGTATTAGTACAATGTGAGTCACAGACGGTCTGGCAGTATTAGTACAATGTGAGTCACAGATGGTCTGGCAGTATTAGTACAATGTGAGTCACAGATGGTCTGGCAGTATTAGTATATGAGTCACAGTCACAGACGGTCTGGCAGTATTAGTATAATATGAGTCACAGACGGTCTGGCAGTATTAGTACAATGTGAGTCACAGACGGTCTGGCAGTATTAGTACAATATGAGTCACAGACGGTCTGGCAGTATTAGTATAGGAGTCACAGTCACAGACGGTCACGCAGTTGTAGCCTTGACGGTGGCCACAGGTTGCCAAACACAACTTTTTTTTTTGATTGCTGGGACCCTAATACATCAGATGCTTGATAGGACAGATAGGTAAGCCCTTAAGACAGACTGAAAACAATAACACCACAACCATGTCCCCGGACAGCATTGGTCAACTATGTAATTGTATGCCAAAACATTATACAGGTACTTGTAATGGTACTGAGTACACTGGTGTGATTACTAGAAATCATCTCCCCCAATAGGAAAGCCCTAAATAGCGTAGTTAGTGGAATAATGGCACTCTGAAGTTTTTCTCCAAGGCTGATTGAAGCAGAACATGATACTGAAGTGTGGCAGTGATGATTTCTATAAATCATCCACCAACATGACCAAAGTGTCGAAGTGTAGTTAGTGAAATAATGCCAGCCAAAAGTTTTTGTTGACAGATGGACAGACTGATGGAGGGATGGACAGACAGACAGATATCCAGAAAGTGAGTGCTTAATCACAGCCACAGCTAATGCTGGTGAGACAAACACGCTGGCAGGACCTGGACATGGTTGCATTCAGGCAATAGAATGAGGTTGGAGCAAGGGCAAGTTTGACTGCACATTCATGTTATATCTACAGCACACTCAAATCTTCCACACAAAGTAACAATACATATAATGCCATTAATATGTCTTACATGGATTGTGAGACAGGCCAGGCCTATGTTAATCACTCTATATGGCACACATGTTAGCATATACTTTCCTACCTAAATGCTTGGTGGAAGAAACTGAAAGATTCAGAGAAAATCACAGTGCAGAGTCACAGTGGCAGGCACACTTTTTCACTTGCTTCCTGGGTCGAGAACCAAATCTGGGTTGCAGAGGCAAAACGTGAGCAAGTTATCACTGGGCCAACCATCCACCCGATGTAACATTGTCAACATGTAATTGCCCAGTATTTGGTCATGCATACTGGACACCAATACAATACATGTACAATGTAAAGGGAAATTTACATGCTAAAACAGCTGACAAATTGTTTGAGTGACTTTTCAGCTTCACACTTAGTAGTTCAACCTGCATTGCATACCTCTTCATTGCCCTTGCTGGTTGCATCAAGCCGTTCTCTTTCTATATCATTTAATTTCTTTCTCAGATGAGACACAGTATCTGTAAAGGAAAATAAGGCCAACATTGCATCAAATAATCACTGATGAACCTCTAACAGGCTCCCAGCATCACACAACTGTTACATAAATACACACTAAGTCACAATGTACTGACAGACACCAAACAAATTTAAAACTGAAGGTGTTACAAAAAGATGTTGGCAGGTTGAGAGACAGTGACACTGCAAGGGTGCAATCACAGAACAGGACAGCTACCAACTACTCATCTCTTTTCTCTTGAACAATACTGTTCCAGAAGGGAGTTTTTTAATCTATTGTTGTCCCATATAGGTAATGAGCAGTGAAACTTGCCAATTCAATAACAAAAACAAATTAAAGAAAACATGTTGCCATCATGCAGAAACTCTATTCCTTTCTAACAATTTGGAACTCAAAGGTAGTGGAAGGGGAACTCCAAGAGGAGGATGCAATTCTACTGCTAAGGCAATGATGACTGGAGATGAATATCACACTATCAATAACAACAAAACTTGTTCATGGGTATTACGCCTTTTAAAATGTACCACCTTCTTTTACTATACTTACATATATGATACTGGTGACAGGGGGTCACACAGGCAAAGTTTTAATTTGTTTTATGTGAGATGGGGCTCTGAAGGCATCCTGCTATTTTCTTACATAGGTGTGAAATGGTGAGATTATGATCCAATTGATAAAATATGAGACAAACAACATTCAATGACCTTGACAACTGTAACAAAAACCAAAAGAAAACAGAATGTTACTTAACAATTGTTGGAAGGAAGGCCCCCTTTCACCTCCCCCTCCCCATTCCCCTTTCAGATCTACCCCCAGTAAGGGTCACAATAATTATTCCCACCTATTTCTTGCTGATAGTCTGACTGCAGCTGCCTCAACTTGGACCGAAGTTGTTTGTTTTCACTTCGCAAAGTATGCACTTGGGTTGAAGGAGATTGGGTCAAAACAGATGAAAAGGAAACTGCTTCTTGTAGTGAGCCTTGTTCATTGGTAGCCTGCAAGGACAAATAAACAAATTTGGCAATCTGCAGGAAGGAAAAACATACAATATGACAGGAGTTCCAAGTTATTATTTTCAAACCTCTTGTTACCATATCCATCATCCTTGCTTAAAAATGTCTCCAATGTTAAAAAATAACCAGCCTCACATAACAATTCAGAACTCCTTCCCACCCACCCACCCAGATGGACCGCTGTGCCCAGTGATTTTCTCACCTCCAATGCCTAGAGAAAACCCCTTTGCTGGGGTGAGACTACTTGTTTGTATAGTTTTAACACAGGCACTTGTCACAGAACAAGGTTTACATGGTGAAATAACATGAATATCTCAGGTGAACAAGCTTAAGCATGCAAGGAAAACTGTTTGGGATGGTTCACCCTTATCATCATTTTTGAATTAGTACTTTGGGTACTGACCCTCCCCCCCCCCCCATCAGTACTTTAAAAATGATGATTTTCCAAAAACATCATACCAAAACTGCACAAAACAGGCCAAAAATTGACCTCATTTTACATCAGGGATGAAACTGACTTTGCTGAAAAAAAAATGAAACCCTACCCCACCCCTTCACTTTTGACCAGATTTCTGGCAAAAATGACATTACTTTTTTCTTGGACTTTACAAAAAAAAAAAAAAATTGAATTCCTGAAAAAAACTGCAGACTTTCATCCCTGTACATATTCTGTGAAAGTGTACAGACCCATTCAACCCCCTCCCCCCTTACGTACTGTAAGTACCAATCAAAAAATGATGATAATGTTGAATCATCGTTTATTTAAAAACCTTACATAAAATGTTGAACTTATACCAAATATGTTAATCCCTTACTAGCCTGGGGGGGGGGGGGAAATATCTGTCACACTTTTATAGTCACACCCGCCTTATTGTTGGATTTTTCCTGCGTTTTTATATTGACTAGTACAGGCCCTTTGGTGACCCAAAAAGTCACTTTAACTCTTATGCACACTCATTGTTGCCAGGTAAAAATTTTTCTCTCAAATAATGACTTTGTAAATGTAATGTTATTTTTTCAGTTCCTACTGAAGATCCCAGCATCATATGCACAAACTTCCAGCCTAGTTTAGTCTTTTCAATGCAAAAGTATTGACTATGAATGTGATTTGTTCATTAAAATATACACAACTGACACATTCATGGTGGATGGTATGTGCATGTACACGGTCTCAGAAAACAAATTCTGGGTATTGATAGCATTGATCCTGAATTTATTTCACAACTATTATAGTTTTTTTCAAGTGTTTTGTCTTATCAAACAAGTCTGAATTACAGTACATGTACAGTTTGTTGAAGCACTCTGTATGAAGTGAACCTGCATTATGGTACCAAGTACTTTGTAGAAAGTGGACTTGCATTACAGTACCAAGTACATTGTAGAAAGTGGACTTGCATTACAGTACCAAGTACATTGTAGAAAGTGGACTGGCATTACAGTACCAAGTACATTGTAAAAAGGGGACTTGCATTACAGTACCAAGTACATTGTAGAAAGTGGACTGGCATTACAGTAGGTACGAAGTATACTGTAAAAAGTGGACTTGCATTTCAGTACCAAGTACATTGTAGAAAGTGGACTTGTATTACAGTACCAAGTACATTGTAGAAAGTGGACTTGTATTACAGTACCAAGTACATTGTAGAAAGTGGACTTGCATTACAGTATAAAGTTGCAATGATTCATTAACCTTTCCCTGGTAACAGCAACATTGAGTCAACAACTTTCCTTGGCACAGGCTGAAAACGATGTGATGCACCCAACCCTTGCCGAGAATTGCCCCCCTGGGGCATGTTATCATAACAAGAGTCACTACAATTTATTTTTATTTTAATAAGGAAAAATTTACGCCTAATTGTTGATCATGTTGTGAACAACTTGCCATCCAAGCATCCTTGCCTCATTTCAGCAGGAGCATGTCAAAGTTGCCGTGGTTACCAACTTACCATGTTTACATCAGTCAATGTTTCTTGTGGTACAGTTGGTGCCAGTAGTGGGGACATGAGTGTTGCGCTGGTCACACTGCTCACAATGCTTTCACTCGTACTCATATTACTGAGAGCTGAAGCCATCACCATGAAATCAATACTGAAAATATACACAAACATGAACTTAGCATAAACTTGTGGAGGCTCAGTCTGTCACTGTCTTCTAGGCACTGTTTAACAGTGAGCCATGGACAGCTGTTGAGTCCAGGCTTATTACTCTTGATGACAAGACAAAAGAGATAACATTAAAGACATTTTCAATTTCTGTCCTTGTGAAATGTGTACAGCAGCAGTTAGAACAAAAAGCATCGAACCGCAAAATAAAAACTTCAGGTAAGAGTAGCAGACTAAATCATACGCCTATTTTTTTTTTCAAACTGCAGGACTGTGACAGTCCTGTGCTCAGGTGACACTGGATTCACAAACTGTCGCATTTCTGTGACTATTGAAATGATTGATATAAAGGTCAGGTTTACTCACAACCATTGGCACTGTTTTCAGTATCAGTCTTCGATCATACAGTTCTGAAATTGCCATTTTTGAACAGAAAGATTCAAACTACCATGATGATTCTGTGCTCTGCTGACTCGAATTTGCTGCTTCTGCAAGTGTGGACTTTACTGCTCTACACATGTACTCTATCTTTATAATAATGCATGGCCTGTTCCATATCAGTACAAGTATCAGCATGGAGAATTTCATATCAGTACGAGCCATAGCTTCTGGAGAAGAAGTTGAAAATAGCAAAAACACAAAAAAATCATTAAAAAAAATACAAAAAAATTTCAGCTCCACCTGGTGAACAAATTAAGAACTATGAGTCCCTAGGAGTGTTCCTGTGTGATATCAAAGCAATACGGTCTACGCATAAGTTCACCAAGCGGGAAAACCCCGGCAGTTGTCCCATTACAAAAGCGAGTCATGCGGGCCGATTTTTTGCTGCCAGATGGCACGCTATGCACCTTCTCAAAAGTGGTCACGATAATGCATGATGGTGGACACTATTCTTGTTACTGTCAACGTGAACAGAAAAGCTGGAAACCATTGTAGATCATTGGCGGAGGGAGCACAGACAGCATTGATAGTTAGAACGTTGAGTGACAAGGCGAATTATCATGGTACACCACCACTGACTGTTGTGTAGGGGGCTGTAATGTTGATACCAGGAAGAAACGTAAAACTGACAAATATCAAAAATAAAAGTGCCCCTTTATTCCTGTCATCAACTGATATTCCTTTGTCTTTCAAATACCTTTTCAGCCACCATAGATTGTTTTTGACGAAATCATGGTCCGTGTATCACTCCTTGTTACTTGCTGTATTCACTATTGCTGTAGCCAGTGCGGTAAGACTGAGTGGCCGCAAATTACCCAGAAACCTGTGCGCGCCTGGCTCTGGCATCGAAATATACGCTGGGGTTTCCCCGCTTGGTGAACTTATGCATAGACCGTATTGGGTGCGTCGTTATAGAGAAGATTTTTTAAAGATTTGCACAAAAAACAAAAAAAAGTCATTAAAAATCCAAAACTCACTGAAGCGTGACCATGTGAACAAACTTTGTAGAGACCCACCCAAGGTACAATGGTACCAAATTTGAAGTCAATCTGGATGAAGGTTTTGGAGAAAAAATCAAAAATGTAAATTAGCATTAGAACCCCCCTTGACTTACATATACAGTGTCTGCTATTTAAGACCACCCTTAATACCAGACAAAAGTTGTAACACATGGTAGCTGGTCTTTCACTGCAGGTAAGCTAGCAAAGAAATTAAAGGCCAGTGTCTTGAAATGGTGGTCTTAAAAACTAGTGTGGTCTTCCACGAGAGGTGGTCTTTAGAGCAGGTACCACTGTAGTAATCAATAGGAAAGGTGCATTTACCGATAAGTATTGGAATTGAAAAAAAAATGTTAAAAATCAGCAATCCATAGCAGAGCTACATAGTGAACAACTTTGTTTGACCCTTTTGCAAGAGACTAATGCACCAAGTTCCGCTTAATCTGAGAGATGGTTCTGGATATTAAGAAGTCTTATATAGAAAAACACTGAAAAATTATAATTTTTTTTTAAATGTAGCGACACTTGGTGGACAAATGAAGAATTAGGAGTCCCTACAAGTGTTCCTGTGTGACATCAAAGCAATTCGGTGAGCGGTTCGGAAATGAAGACTTTTTAAGAATCCCCCCCCCCAAAAAAATCATTAAAAATTCAAGAATCACTGGAGCATGACAATTTGAACAAACTTGGTAGAGATCCACCCAAGGTGCATTGCCACCAAGACTGAAGTGAACCTGGCAGAAGGTTTTGGGAAAAGAAGTCGAAAATGTAATTGTGAACGGACAGATAGCAGACGATAGACAACAGACGACTAAGCCTTCAAAAAGCTCAGTCTGACTAGTAAATCAGCTGAGCTAAAAATGTTTGTTTGCCTTTGTATTCAGTTAAGTTTATTCTATGCATATGGTATTCGCACTTGGAAATAGGTATTTAGTACACAGTACCATTGCAGGGCTCGGCAGTTCACGTGTCTAATTGCCCCTGGCAGGTTAAAATTAATAAGGCCAAACAGAATAATTGCTGTGTTTCCCCTAACAGGCTTGGAAAAAATGGATATGTAGGTAGGGAAATTTTGTTTATTTTATTTTTTTTAAATGACATTTATGACGACTGGAAATGATATAGACGGAGTGAAGAAAACACAAGGAAACAAGTTTGATTCGCTGAAATGAGATTTTGATATCTCTGAGACAGATACATGAACACTGAAATTGATGTAAATACATCATGTACACTGTAAAGTTCTTGGTTTAATAGTTTTATTCACTTCTCCACACTGAATCTGAATTTACTTGTCCCATATTTTTGCAGTGTAGGATGGCTCTAAATGCCAGCTTACCAATTTATGAATGCAGACCTTTGAATTCTTTGTTTCTAATATATTTATTCTTTTTCAGTTTTATCAATTCGCTGTGCAGTTCTCGCACTGTATTTTTCTGAGGTCACATCTGTAATATGTGAAAGAAATTCACAATAGCAGTCTGACAATTGACATGTTACCCACAAAAGATCTTTTGGTTATATTCCATACAAATTTAAGTGTTTATACTGAAAATGTTTCATTCTGAAATCCATTTATCTTGTGAAGTGTTGAATTTTGTGATGCTTATGATAGACCTGTTTTCATTCACAGAATTATCAAAGATAATCTGGCACCTGTCTTTCATTAAAATATGTCATTCAACTTTCTTCATACCCTTCTGCCCAAGCTACCAAATTCCTTATAAAAGTAATGTTTCTTTAAATTTGTTATTGTACTTTATTACTTAATGAATTTATTTAACATAGCATGACTGCATGTGGTGGTTGTCAAGACTTACTGTTTAATGTGCCATTTTGTGTCATTTTGAGGAATTACGTAAGCTGTGAATGTGAGGAGATAGATCCACACAGTTGGAGCTTTGGGATTATACATTAGAAAGGATTTAGTGAAAATATGTTCAATGAACATACAAAAAAAAAAAAAAAGAGTACAGTGCAAGCAAAGTAAAATATGTAAAGCTCTAGTGAAGCTTTTAAAACATTGGTATGTAAAAACCCCTATCATCACCTACCGCGATCTTTTCTGAGTTGAGTATTGATAAAATCACTGTTTATTTCATGTATTGACATTTCCTTTGTGTTGTTTGAGGTTGCAAGATATTTTCACTCTCAGCACAGCCATTCTCATGATGCAATGTATTGCAGTGAAAACTCATTATAACACCATCTATTCCCTTAGCAATGTGTCAGAGAGCTAAATATGTCAGATAAATGAATCATACAACAAACAAAATGAACTTTTGCCATTCAAAATTTGTGTCATTATAATGAATTTGTCGGATATCGGAGTGTCATTACAATCAGGTTTCACTGTATTTGTAGTCCTAGAAGTGCCAAATAATATATAATGGGTCAGAGGTTTCACTGATGGGCCGGTTGGGTACATTTTTTTTTCTTTTGAAAGAAGATTTGGTGGGCTGGCAAGTTTGTGACAGGCTCGGTCAGTTTAGGGCAAACAGGTATTATTTTGTTTGGCCTAAGACTAAGTACTTGCCCAGTCGGACAAACAATGTTTTCCACTGGGAACTCTTTTCCTAAAGTTTGCATAACCCAGTTACAAGTTGCAGTTGTTTGCAAGGCTGGCAAGGGGGCACTAGAAGTTGATGAAGCTGAAGAGCTACGGGCATCTAGTCAGAGCTTTCGCTACTCGTGATATGTTGGCAATTGCTGCAGTCTGTGTGTACAAACTGTATGCAGACATGTGTGTGGGGATGCCAGTAGGTGGTAACACAGACCTATTAAAGTTAATAGGTCCATGGTGATTATAATCCCAAAGTATAAACATTCCAGGCTTAAATAATTACTTGGTCAGCAGTTGTATTCAACAGGGCTTGGCTGCCTACAAGATGCCTGTCAAAACAAGCAGATATTTTCACTGTCTGTGTAGCGTACATACAATTACAGTGGTACCTGCAATTTAAGACCACCCCTAATGCAAGACAAAAGTGGTCACATATGGCAGGTGGTCTTTCATTGCAGGTAAATTAACAAAGAAATAAAAGGCCAATGTCTTGAAAGAGTGGTCTTAAAAACTAATGTGGTCTCTCACGAGAGGTGGTCTTTTGGGCAGGTACCACTGTTCGAGATCAAAGCATAAAGCTGTACAATTAATGAGACTCTTACTGATAATGAAGATACTTGAACATTATTTTAGAATTTCAAGGGTGCAAACTCCCACTTTCATACACACTGTAATTAGCCATTTTTTCAAGCGGCACCCTCAAAAATGACAAATTTCTTCCATTTTGACAGACCCAAATCTTGAAAAGTTCCTCAACCCTGAAATTTCAGACATCTTTTAAAGTGTAAAATTTACTGACAAATCCAAAAATATACACTTTTGGGGGGAATTTTAAACAAAATTGCACCCTAAGAAAGTCAAGAGAAGGGTTGGATGCCATGGAAGTAGTGGAAATAGGGCAAATCAACTACTTTAGCCATATGTTTTTCAAAACAATACACAGGGACAGAAATCATCATAATACAATACACAAGTAGGAAAGATGATTTGCTGCATTGCAAATCAGTGTGTGTGTCTTCAAAGCATATTGGTATGGGAATGTACAATTATTCCATAACACAGGACTAGAAGTTGGAATGGCATATCTATCTATTATAGCTTTGAATTTATTCAAGATTTAAAATTTCTAATGGTGCTATTTAGCACAATTTAAATTGCTACAGCTTTATTTTTAATTCATTAGGTGCACAAATGGTCAACAACCCCCTGGTAGAAGTTGGAATGACATCTCTATCTATTATAGTGTTGAAAACATTCAAGATTGAAAATTTTGAAAGCTGCTAATTAGCATAATTTAAATTGCTACAACTTTTGCCTTAGATTCATTACATGTGCAATGGTCAATAACCTCCTAGTAAATGTTAAAATGATATCTCTACAATAGTTTTCAAGATGTTCAAGTTTTGAACTTTCCAAAGCTGCTAATTAGCATAATTTAAATTGCTACAACTTTTGTTTTAAATTCTTTACATGCGCAATGGTCAATAACCCCCTAGTAGAAGTTGGAATGACATCTCTATCTATTATACTTTTGAAGATATTCAAGATTTAAAATTTCAATTGCCCCTAATTTGCATACTTTTAAACATCTTCATTCCTATGTATAATACCAAATAATTTGAACTACTGTATAAATGATACATTCTCTGATCAGGATGGCAGATTTATAATTCTAGATATAGTGATTGATGATTTCCGTTATATTCTTGCCAATGTATATGCCCCCACAGAAAACATACATCACGAGCAGTGCAAATTTTTGAACATTTTTTTTTTTTTAAATTAAAAGAATATTCTGGCGAGAATATTGTTGTGGGTGGTGACTTTAATACTGTGTTGATTCCTGAACTTGACAAACGGGGTGGTACTCTTGACCTCCCATCCAAGTATGCACAGAGCATCAGTGAATAATTATTGTTAGATGAACTAGCCCTTGTTGACATATGGCGCCTACACAACCCTGATACATTTATGTTCACATGGCAATCAAGAATCCCTCCAGTTCAATGTCATCTAGACTATTGGCTGATCTCCACATTCTTTTGTCTCAGTGGGTGAAAGATGACAAGATCAAACCCTCTATTAAGACTGATCACAGTTTAATTTCATTGCATTTAGAAGGTGACCTTTTATGAAACTTTCAGAAAGGCGTGGTCCAGGATTCTGGAAATTAAACTCCAGTTTACTGCATGCTGAGATATATACAAAAAGAGTAAAAGAGTTAATTCAAACTTGTACAGGTAAATATGCTGAACTGAGATCCAGGGTTTTACTCTTAAGTATTCTAAATTAAAACGTAAAAAAGAAAGACAGCAAGAAAACTGTTTAAAAAGTGAATTGAATTCTTTCTTGGAAAACATAAATAACTTAACCAATATTGAAATGGAAAGGTTCAAGGAAGTTAAAACACTTATGAATAATATAAATAAGAAACAAACTAAAGGCGTCATGATTCGGTCGAAGGCCCATTGGGTAGAACTTGGTGAAAAAAACACTAAATATTTTTGTGGCCTTGAAAAAAGGAATTATAAGAATAAACACATCACAAAACTTCAAACTGTAAACAACAGAGAAACAACCAACCCGAAACAAATCTTACATGAGGAAAAAATCTTTTTACGCCAACTTATATACAAGTAGTCATATAGGCACAACAGACCTGGAAGACAGCCCTTTCTTTCATCAAGCGGGCATACAAAAATTAAACGAGGAAAAACTGTGAGTGCGAAAGTATGGTAACAGAAGCAGAGTGTAGACTAGCTCTTAGCTCTATGAAAAATGGGAAAAGCCCAGGTACAGATGGGCTCTCCCCAGAATTTTATAAGTATTTTTGGACAGAAATCAAGAACCCTGTAATTGATGCACTGAAGCACGCCTTTCATAAAGGTAAACTATCCACAGATCAACGCTGAGGTATTATATCCCTAATTCCTAAAAAGGATAAACAATGTACATTGCTGAAAAATTGGTGCCCTATCTCATTATTAAATACAGACAATAAAATTCTTTCCAAAACAGTTGCAAAGAGATTGCAGAGTTTTTTTGCCCAATTAATACATAATGACCAGTGTGGTTATGTAAAGAATAGATTCACTGGTGAGAGTATAAGAGTGGTTGACGACATTTTAAAAATAACTGGGATGCACAATATTCCCGGACTGCTTATGTTGATCGATTTTCAAAAAGCATTTGATACAATAGAGTGGCCCTACATTAATAAAGTATTAGAGGTTTTTAATTTTGGACTGGACTTGAAGAGGTGGATTTCTATCTTGTTTAATGACGCCTCTTGCTGCGTCATAAACAATGGCTATGCCTCTGAATTCTTTGGTTTATCAAGAGGAGGAAGGCAAGGGTGTCCAGTCTCTCCATTTCTGTTTATTTTAGCTGGGGAACTTCTTGCCATATTCATCAGAGGTAACCCAGACATCAAGGGAATTACTTTGGGTGGTAAGGTAATTAAAATCTCTCAGCTGGCCGATGACACAACCTGTTTTTTGGAAGACCTGGAATCTGTGAAGCAACTTCTGAAGGTCCTTAAAGATTTTGAAAAATGTTCTGGTTTGAAGTGCAATAATGATCAGGGTGCGAAAATTCCTATGATCCGACGTTCCGGGACAAGCTAAAGCTCTTCTCGGACAAGTGACTTTCAAATTTTAACTTGTCCTGCAGACAAGCTAATTTTTTTCTTTTTTAATTGGACTGAAATTACGTCTGTTTGCATGCACGGCAACATCATGATGAGCAGTCTGAGCCTTCGCGACTCTCCATATATATGTTGGCGATTACTGTGGTCCGTGTGAACAGAACATACACACCAATGCAGGCATGTGGACGCCAATGCACAATAGGTGATGATAATCCCCTGGCCTTAAGTAAACAATCCAGGTTTAAACAATTACATGGTCAGCAGGTGTATTCAACAGGACTTCACTAACTACTTGATTTTTGTCAAAACAAGCAGATATTTTGACCGTTGCGTACATACGACGACAAGATCAAAGGTACCAGCAGCCATGCATTGGGGCATATTGGCTTTCGCCTGGATCGGGACAAGGTCACAGCACCTCACTGTCAGTCTAATCTGCCCGAACGATGACAAAGGAACATCAAAAAATTTTAAAACTTGCATGGCGAATTCTTGAGCAAATAAGCATCAAAGACAATTTATCCGTGAGAATGAAAAGTGTTGGAGAGATCATGTAAAGGTGCCGCAAGTTGACTTCCCGGCCAAACAAAACACACATCTGCCAGTCACACGCAAGTGACCGCATGGAGTAATCTACGGTGAACGGAACATCATGCTGACTGATCTGTCACACATTCGGCATTTTTCTCTATCCCCTACCTTTGCGTATTTGCCTGTGACTTCAAATAATTGTTGCTATAAACACTGGAGTCTTTATTTTCACATGCTGCAATTAAAAAAAAAAGCTTCCCGTTTGTGTGTTCCCTCCGTAAATTTCGGAAGGTTCACACACGTTCACAGGGTGGAAGCCATGATGAACACACTGTAACACGAGCCGTGATTGGCTCATTTTTGCATGTGACTCAATTGACCAATCAGGTGATGTGTTGTTTGTCAGACCACATGGCCAATGCAGCTGTTTGTATACAGTGGTTGGAAGGATGGTGACCGCACACTCCATGTGCATTACAAGGAGACGGATTTCTGATTTTAAATTCTTCGTTTGAATTTGAATTTAGAACACCATTTATTACTAGGAACTTGCTGATACTGTATACACAAATTGACAACAATGTACGGATAGCATTCATGGTAGTACGCAAACGATGGCGTCGATGTGCATCCCATCAGCGACAAGAAGAAAGACGATGTTAAAACCAATACAACTATTAATCTGTATTAAATTTATCTGGAACAGTGACTTCCAAAAATTACACAGTATTTTTCATCCTGAGTTACCCTATGCAAGTAGTTTACTTTTCAATGTGTATTTTTTTTATTTTATTTTTTTTTTTTTTTTTGCCATTTTTACTGTTTGCAGTCATAGGTAGAATTGTGGTAAAAATTGACAGATTTTTGCCGATTTACAAGCAACAATAAGTGCCAAATCAGGGTAAATGGTTTGTCCAGGCCTTTATGTATGGATTAATGAAAAAGAATATTACTATGTTTGTCGCACTGGGTTATATTCGGACAAGTGGATTTTGCATATGGACAAGTGGATTTTAAAATTCACTTGTCCTGCCGATGAGTGCTTTTTAAAAAAAATTTTTGTGCCCTGAATAATGACAAAACCACTGCCAGATGGATAGGTGCAAACAAATTTTCTCCAGATGGCGACTTACCTGTTCTTTGGTGCAGGGACCACTTTATTTCGTTAGGTATAACCTTTCATGAGGATGAATTTAAAGCGCATGCTCAAATTAAATTCCGATTCTAAATTGACATCATTTAAAGAAATTTTGAAAGTTTGGAGAGTTAGAAAATTATCTTTAATAGGAAAAAATGCAGTGTTAAAATCTCTGGCAATTTCAAAACTGCTCTTCATGTGCCCACTCATTCATGTTGATGAGTCCCTCATCAAGGAAGTACAGGCTTGCATTGGTAATTTTGTTTGGAATGATGGAATACCGAAAGTAAAGGCAAGGGTCATGTATAGAGGTATTCCTAACGGTGGCTTGAAACTATTACATTTCAAATCCCAAATTGGTGCACTGAATTTTAACTGGATCAAACAGATGTTTGATTCCAGAGACTCAAAGTGGAAAACCACTTTTCACGAATTCATTCCAAATATGAAAGTGCAAGACCTGTTCTTTAGTAGATATTTCTTAGCTTTCAACCTGGCTGGACTTCCTCTCTTTTACCATGATTTAATCAATAAATGGACAGATGCTCAATTAAATTTTATGCCAACTTCAGCAGCAGACATCATGAACGAAATGTTATGACACAATAATTTTATTATAATTGAGAAAAAAAAACTATATTTTTTAAACATTGGTACCAGAAAGGGGTTAAAATAATAAGAGACATTGTCAATAACAGCAGTGATTTCTTATCTGAAGAAGAGTTAATAGGGCCAGTACTTTTCCGCGATTGCGGAAAAGGGCCGGAATTTACGGAATCTATGCTCTCAAACGGAATTTATGATTTGGAACGGAAATCAGCAAATGCCACGGAAATTAAGCGGAATTTGTGAATTTTGCCTCTCAAATGATTCAAAATCACCACATATGTCATTGCATAAAGCAAAACAAATGGACTTGAATCCAAATTTGACGAGTCGCCGGCGTTATCGATACCACGTGGAGCAAAGTTAACGACAGGCTGGACACCCATTGTACTATCCTCTTTTGACATCATCTTTGGTTTTTATAAGTTAAAGAATTCATATGCATTGAATAATTGCATTCTACAAGCTAAGTATTTCATTCATATTCAGGCATGTAAGAAAGAAACCATACAGTTTACAAATTTTTTATCCTATCTTAAACATAAGGTTAGAATTGAAAGACATGTATTACTTACTGAGTCCAAGCAAGAATTATTTCATCAACACTGGGGTTGCATGGTATCCTTTTTGTTGGAATAAACTGTGAATAGTTGTATGTATTTACGTAGACAGTTAAAGTCATTGTCAATGTCTGTATATATATGGAGAACAAAATAAAGAGCAATTAAAAAAAAATATATATATTTTGCTTTCGAATATAGTCAAGACAAGATGTCTGAAGGTGAGGCAGGTAACCAACACAGGAAACAGATTAGATGCATGAATTTTACACCATACTTAAAAATCTCCCGAAAATAAGAAGCCATGCCCCCTGAAGCTTGGACTCGTATTCTGGCCCCCAAGCACTCTTTGCTATCTATATATGACCAAATCCATAATGCCACGCCCCGAATTTAACTGACTACGTCTGTTTTTCATGTTTTCAGGTTTCAAATCTACCCAAAATTGATCATTTTTTACATGCACACGTCAAATCTGACAACAACCCACATTCTTCACATACTGAAGTGATTTGACATTGACGGGAGTAAATGAAAATTTCCCAAAACCAAGTGACCACCCTACCAAATAGTGAAATGGCTAATTTATCAGACTATTTTCGTGAAACTGACTATAAAGACTAATTTCTATTATTTTTCATCACTCTTTGTAACATTCCTTTAACCCGGCCGCCTGTCAATCATTGTGACGGCCGCGCACACACTGAAGTGATTCACAAATTTTTGAAACTATAAATTATTGCAATATGCACGGATACATTAATATTATTGTATTAATCATCCAGAAAAGGTGGAGAGCGTGATAAAAAGTGATAGAAAATTAAATTTGAACACCGAAACATGTGCGTTAGCGGGCTGTCATGCAGCAGCCATCATATTTTCAGCCAATCACAATGCGAACCAGTCATTTCTCTGAAAAATTACCAAGCAGGACTCGATAGGGGTTTTGGAATTAGGACCAGGCACGCAAGGATGTTTTTGTGATAACTGAATCATATGAATGTGTTTCAAACCATTGAATAACTTTTACAAATCTTTAACTTGAGGTTGTAAGAATTTTGACCTTCGTATGCATGACTTGTTGGTGCCGACATTCAAAGCGCATATGTAAACAAAGCCCATCAGGAGCTCTCGTCTCGCACTGGAGCATCCAGATGGCTGGTTCGATTTCAGTGGCGTATCAGTGGTTCGTACAGTGATACAATACAACTTAGTGCCCTGATTATGCCAATATGGTAAATTCAAGCAGCTCAGCAACTTTGGTGGCGCTACACGTGGTTGGGAAATTATTCAGAGGTGTTTTCGGCTGTAATCCTATGTGCACTGCTATAGTGCTAGGCTGGTTCCACAGGCACTTGTAATAATATGCTATGATCATTTGGGTCAATGCCGTTCAGTCAGTCGAGCTTTCGTGCTACTATACGCAGGGAGAGGGGGGGAGTGAGTAAAGAGGGTGGACCTGGAACATTGATGCGTTCAATGACCCACATAGGGCCATAGCTGCAATAATATTGTGTATTCATCTGTGCAGTCAATTATTTGACATGTGCTAATAAGATGGTGGCGGATGGGCATAAAACCACTATGCCGTCACATGGAGCTCCTGGTCCTACATGTAGGAGCTCCATGTGACGACGTTGTGGTTTATTATATTAGCACGAAAGCTCGAGAGACTGAACATTACGAGCGCCTGTGGCTGGTTCATCATTTTTTCTGCACTGCTATAAGGGTAGTCGGGTTTATCATTTTTTTTTTCCATAGCCAAGGTCACGTTCGAAGATCTGCATGTTTTTACATTTAACCAATTTTAGCTAATTGACACTGTCAGTCAATGGGAATCAAAATTGTAAATTTTTCACTGTCACTGGGTAGAAAAGTTCAAAATTTTGATCAGCATGAAAACAGCACGTCCAGATCAAATTCTGTTGGGAATGTTAGTGAATGTCATATAACCTTTTTGCAATTTACTTGCTTATTCCACTACCTAGTAATTGAAGTGATCTGGATATGCTGCATTTCCTCATTTTTACTTTACTGTTTTGTCGATTTTGGCCTATCTGTTAATCAAAATTGAATGCATGAATACTGCTTAAAGTGTACCTTCTGTGCTTCATCCCTGTAATAAATAGTTTGTTTTTTGTTTTTAATAACAAGTCAGAAAATTACACACACACCCCCCTCCTCCCCTAAAAAAAAAAAATGGAACTGCCAAATGGCATAAATAATAGCACAGAATGTATGCTGCTAGGGCCCTGGCTATACAGCCAGCATGTCCCAATAAAAGGGGGACACGTGCACTGGGCATTTTCAAGCTTTCCTTCCCCATGAAAGACCCTTCCCATTGGGAGTACAACATCCCTTATGAATTGCCAAAGGCACTTGTGTCTTTAAAAAAAAGTAGTCAGACATGTAGAAAACGTAAAGAAGTCTCTTGGGAAAGCAAATCCATGCGCCAAATTTTGAAGTGGCTCGGAAGTCTCATATGATGTTTGTCAAGTCAAGACTGAAGACTCGAGGCAATGAGGCATAAAGAGAAAATTGTGAATAAGCAGTAAGGATTGCTGATGAAAATAATAGCAAAGTGGAAGGACCAGGTCAGGGCTTAGACCTTAGGCCGGGCTTTGACATAATTTGACATAGTAAACTGTAAGGGACTCAGTCTCAGGCTTCTACCTGGACTGGACTAAAATCCGTTCAATTTCAAGCACGCATGAGTATCATCAGAAATTGACACTGTACTCTGAACTAAAAAACTTAATGATGAAACGTTAAAGTTCAGAATTAATTCAGCGCAGTGTTTAGAGGCAGTTAGATAAATAGGGTTCCAGAGAGCCAGAACCCATCACCATCACTGACATCAGCCTGAACAGGCATGTCCAGTCTTGTCCCGATCTGCAAAGAATACGTCCCCCTTTCAACAGCCGTCAGTTTCTTTGTTCAAATTACAAAAAAACGGTGTTAAAAATATACACAGAGATGCTGAGCCATTAAATTCTGGTTACCTTGATGTTTTCTGCAAAAAGCCGCACACAGAGAAAGCAAAAACTGAATCTTCCTTGTCTAATTGACAACAAGCGAACTTAATTCTGCCGCCATATTGTTTACAACGGTCACGAGGGGAATTTTGCGGTGCGTCTAATTACCGAAAGCAACCGAAAACGACAGAAAGTGACCAAAAACAACCGAAAGTGACCGAAAGCAAGCTATATACCGAAAGCACGCTTTCAATAATGAAGAGATCTGACGAAGGTCACTGCGCGCTTGCGACCTTTATTTCTGAATTGTTCATACTTCTAAATGATTTAACTTTTGTACTGAGTCATTATAATAATTGTTACCACAACGTTGCTGGACGTAATAAGGAAGCCTTACCCCCGGGCTTTACGCCACAGGGGGTTCCCGTGACAACACGCACGGAGCGTTAGCGACGTGCGGCCCTCTGACGCAACTGCCCCTCTGACTCGCATGGGGTTGGCCATGTATAAGAATCAAGGGAAAAAAAGACTGGTGTCCGTAAATCTATGTATGTGTGACAAATAAATGTAGTTCGGTAAAAAAAAAAGAAAAGTGCTTAAATCTGTAACACCCCACCCAAGACAACCCCCACCCCCCACCCCCCCCCCCCCCTCGGTTCCCCAAATGAGGTGGAAAACTATCAAGGCTTCTCTCAAAGAAACCAAGTGCATGGTTATATTCCAGGAGGCAGGAACCCAAAGGAATTTTTTTTCCTAAGAGTGTGACATTTTAAGACCAGACCAGCACATGTTGTAAAGAACTGAACATGCTCAACAGGCACCATATTGAAGAATTACTTAATATTAATTTATAATTTAATAAGATGGATGGAAGGAAAAAGGCAACCAGCACACGTGGGGGAGAAGCAAGTGACTATGCCACTAAAATGGCACGCAATCAACCTAGTCAGATGTTTATGTCTTCATGCTGCATAATTCTTTTGTTCACAAGGACACCTTCCTGCAAATACGTTTGAAGCAGTAGGCCTATCAATATTTGGGAATTTCATGGTTAGTCTCATAAATTATGAGAATTTTCATTTTACAGTGCCTGCACTGGGGATCTGGCTAGCATGACCTGTAGGCCTATTTATTTCCAATTTGTCTCAATACCGTGCAGACTTAATGTTCATACCAATGGCTTTTGCCGACAGGTAGCCCCTTCACAAAGAAATCACTGAAATACATAAGAGTAAACAGAGAGGAAATCTTGTATAAAGATGGAATTTTCTTCACAATTCATGAGATCGTACAGACTCCTAGCCTCCCGACTTGCGCATTCCTATTATGAAAATCCCTCAACCTTCAGTGTGATTGAAAGTGCTCCCCACAGTAAGTGAACGGGACTTCCACTGAGGGCAGCTTTCTTCAGAATTCAATTCAAATCAAATCTTTAATTGGTGCTAAAGACCCATTCACTATTTCCAATATATACAATAATCCTTAATTCCCATTAAACTAGATGCGATACAGTGGTTCATTTTCCCCTGTATTTGGGCTTCACCCTGGGTCTGGAGTTTGAAACTCTTGAAGTACCAGTAGAAGTTCCAGAAGTTCCCTGCTTCCTTTCTTCCTGTGGCATAAAATATTGAAATGTAACGCACACGTCAGTTTTCGTGGTATGGAGAGTTCTGCAGTGTGTCCTTTTAAAATCTGCTTTGATGATCACTTATTTAGTTTCTCTAAGTTTACGTGCACATGGTTTTGAAGCAATTACAGGCAAACAGCATGCATGATTTGTTGAAAACCTACAGTGAAAATGTGACATTGACACTTTGATTTTCTTATATTAGAACTTACATATATATATGCATAGTGGACAATTTCAACATCTTATAGATTTTTGACACTTGACCAGTATGTAATCTCTGAACCACACAAGATTTTATGTGATCAAGCTCAAAGACTCTACAACTTTTATGAAGAATCTATGCGTAACATCGACATTTTTTACATGGTTGCAGAAATTCCTTTTTTTTAAACTGCCAGTACTTTTTTAAATTTTGATTTTTGATAAATGTGTCATGTTGAAGATGCATTGCGCTGAATCAGAACCTATTCAATTAGCCAAACTTGCAACCTGTATGCGCTTCTTGTGTATATTGATTTAACACATAGACATATGATAATTCAGATTATGCAAATTTAGATGCAACATTTTAACAAAGTTGGCAACACTTGAAAAATAATGCCTGTTACTTTTGTTTAACCATATTTAACATAGCTCCCCAGACCTGCATATACTACCAACAAATATTATAAGACCTTTAATGGGGACTCTTCTTAATTACAAAAGCATCATTTTGACACATGGTAAACCAATAAAATGCAACACGTGTATGTTTAACATGTATTAACTCTCCGGATATTCACATGGAAACACAAACTACATTAAAAAATGTATCCATCCACAATTCCTGTGTGCAAATACACATGAGCTGTCTGATAACATGCTCCAACAAGTTTACATCAGGGTTCCCCTGTTTGACGTTCAAACGTAACAGTGATAACAAAAAAAAAACATATAAATGATAAGTTGGGTCTCACTGAAGAAGGTTACAACAGCTAACCGAAATATTTGAGAATATTTATAATATAAAACCAAGAGAAAAAGTTCAAAAAATCTTATCATTTATAATTCAATCTTTGTTTGAAAGATGTCTTTGAAATCGTACATAAAATAAAAAAGAGTTACGCTTTTTTTCTTGAATCTGCCATGGCATTTTTCTTGCATATACCTGACTCAAATAACATGAAAGGAATCTTGTTAGTTATATATGCGTCACTTGTTCCAAAACACCTACACTAATACACACCTGTATAATTTATGTTTATTTTGTAGCCTTCTAATCTGATATGTGCTTCCTGAGACAGTTTGACAGCCTAACTTGGGGATTATTTCTGATAAAACAGTCCTGAAAATGTTCTTTGATTAACTTTCTTAATTCATCGGTAAATCTTCGAGTCATTTTGTTAAGAAGTAATGCCAAAAGGTATTGATGCCCCTTTTGCCTTTGTTTATGAAAAAACATACTCTTCCACGGTACTGACATGGATTTTTCATGTGCGTGTGTGCATACATGTATGTAAGGAACACACTGGACATGATGCACTTATCTTGATTTTTTATTACTGCCCATTACGCCAATTTTTTAACCTTTCAAAAGTGGAAATCAGACTTGTTGTACACATTGAATGTTGGCATTAAACACGCCCGCACAAACAAACAAAATAAAAAGAAATAAACAACAAAAACAACCCTCACCCCCAAACTATAATAATTATGTTTCGCCGACGGCACCAAACCGTGAAGAAAAAAAAAGACAAGAGGGCTGTGTGAACAGCCCATGCTCAGCTGATCTTGACATTCATCACACTTGCAGCTC